>CM064513.1:69624646-70034646 GCA_032716605.1 Paralithodes platypus | reverse complement strand
ATTAACCTGAAACGACAATAAAACGAGTGAAAACAGCGTTTGGATGGTCAAAATCGGAGATATAGCCCGCGAGTTGTATAATGTATGGGTGAGGCAAGCTACTTTCCCGCCAATTTCCCCCAAGGCCACTGAGACACAGTCGATCGATACTCTCTCTCTCTCTCTTGCACTCGCTTGCCATCAGTGATGACAACACCCTGCTTGCAACTCGCTAATGTTAGCACGAAAATATACCTCAGAATAAGGGAATAACAGGGAAAATAGGTGATAACTGAATGAGAGGAGGAAAGTGGGGAAGGAGGGGAGGTAGAGGACTGAGATTTTGCATGGCCCAGGGGCCAAAACAATTTTTTTTTTTTTTTTTTTTTTTTTTTTTTTTTTTATGTCAAAAGTTGATTTTTTTTTTCTCACTCACTCATAAGAGTCTCCCCGCAGTCCGCCGGGGGAACTCTTAAGAGTCTCCCCGCAGTTCCCGGGTTAATAAGTGTGGAGTGTTACTGCTACTATTACCGTTATGGGTAGCCTATCAAGGAATTGTCTTAGGTGTTAAATTTTCACATAGCCTAGCCTAGATATTTAATAAAATACCGTTGCCTACTCCATAGATTTTCATAGAAGGCTTATTATAAAGACAAATAAAATATTCGTAAGTAGGCTAAGTTATTTTACAAGATCCAGCATTATTGTTGGTGTCAAATTTAACTGTCTCTGATGTCACTACTGTTTCGGCTAACTGCTTCCACATCACTTCCATTTATCGCCTTTAACATCATTGGTGCCTTCATCACTAGCTGTCATCATTATGCCTTTCACCACTTTTAAGATAGTATGTGGGATCGACAGCATCGCTGTCATCACTGGAGTTAGCTACTAGACACACTTGGAATCCAACGAGGAATGTAATTTGCTGTAGCCTAGCCCTGATAAAAAGACGAAACGCTTCCTTTTTCCGCTGATTGAAGGCCAGATTGAGTAGCTAAAGGCTACCAGTTAGTCACATTCTCATCACTTGTACATTCTGCCATTGTTGTGTTAAATCAGAGGAACATTAAAGGACTTAAACACGATAAATCACTGGAAATAATACGCAGTTCAGCAGAGTCGGCCACACTCTGGGAGTGTAAACTTTTAACACTCAACGAGCGGCCTAGGCCGCTACTACCTACTACCTACTACCGCTACTACCTGCCAAGCGGGTGGTTTTACCCTAAACGAGCTTATTTCCATGCTCTTTTTCATGCATATACAAGAGCCAGAGCGTAATACAATTAGGCTATGTATCCCTGAAAGGGCGATAATTGAGCTTTCCAATGACACCAGAACCATCCTTCTATGACCACGCGTTCTCTTGCAACGATCGTGCAAGACGAGTGCAAAATCCCTAAAATACGGTAATTTCCATACATAATTCCCTGTTTAGCGAGTAGGGCCCAGTGCTGGTGCGAGAGCCGTGCCGAACGGTCAGAGCCGACTTACGCTCCTCCCATGGCTCGTCTCTCTCTCAGAACCGATAATGTGCTCAAAATTGCATGCGACTATAGCCGGGCTTACTGTATGTACTTCAACAGCTATTTTATAGCTGTGGTGGTTTTGGGAATCGAGAAACCTTCCCTATATAGCTCACCACAACAGCTTGGTATGGATATTCGTCTCAGCTAGCACTAAAAACGCCTACAAAATGGACACTTTCAAAGCTTTTTGCATTATTAATAATGACAAAATGATAATACTTCACAAAAACTAAACAGAGAGCACCACTTCAACTAAACAGGGTTGGGTCCGTTACTGCAGTTGCAGGTCGACTTCGCTGGCCCGTGTAAAATCCAGTTCTCCTGTTATCTATGTATATATATATATATATATATATATATATATATATATATATAGGGTGTATTGGAATAACTATTACAGACTATGACGAGCACATTGTAAAATGGAAAATGAACATATATTGTTGTATCTCATTTCCCCCCCAAAAGTGTTATTAATGAGATATATGCTTATTTAGAAATTAGCAACACAAGGTTACAAATAAAGCGCTAAATAATTGATACATGATTAACATGTTTACTATGCACTTAACTAAAGGAAAAAGTATAGGTTTACCTATTCACACATTAGAAATTACAAAATCAAAGTATCTTAGATTTTTTTTTTTTTTTTTTTTTTTTTCTATATTCCAACTTACTTCCTCTCGGGCATAGGCTGGGAGCCTTAACATTCACCGCTTTACAATGAACAGTGAAGCCCGTGAGGTCTTGTTCCAGTCTAGGGAGTGAGACATGTGAAGCATGTAGAGTACAACGAGCACCTGCCATCTTGCCTTCACATGAGGCACGGTGCTCACTCATGGCCCGAAACGACCCCATCTCTGAAGCCACCTCGTTCCCGTGCTTCACTGTCTCACCCCCTACACTCGGACTCTCACACTTACACACACACAACGCCACCTGTTGAGCAGATAACTCACCAGGCATTGCACATATGGTGATGATATTAGGTAGTTAGCAGAAAAATACTAATTATTAGCAACAGCTTAGCATAAACAAATATGTAACATATGCAACTATGGTCACGGGGTATAATGCTGATGTCCAAGTCTGGGTCGAGTATCCAAACGTAATTGAAGGTAATCAATCGTTTATGAAGCATAGTTCTTGATTCATAGATTCATTGCGGGCTGATCGTTCCTATCTTGAACGAAATTCCGAAAATGTTTTACGACTCACTCGGTATAAAGATTCAAAGATTAAAAATATTGGATATGATTGATTTCTGTATTATATCAGTTGGTGGTAATCAACATTATTTCAATTAATCTCCTCTTATTACACTGTAATGACCATGTACAGTCTACGACAGAACTTGTTGTCATGGCCTGAGGCAATGTGTTAGTTCACTTATCTTTTAATAGATGGCCCTTTAATCGCTTCTAATAAAAGGGGGCGGGGTTAGTATAGAGGTTGGAAGGAGGAGGAGTCAAACATGTGTGTGTGTGTGTGTGTGTGTTCTAGAACAGCACTCAGAATAACTTTATTTTAACATAACACACAGGCTATATTATTAGACTAGCCCATGCCGGATCACACATAAGTAACACACATCAGGTGTTGCGTTATTTATGGAATTTAATATACAGACAATCAAGTTTCTATCCTTCGAACTTCCCATTCCCCCCTCCTCCCCTTCTATCTGCTGCCTTCCCCTATCTCCCCCCTTCTCTCCCCCTTCTCTCTCCTAACCGAATATATAATTTTCCTCATCGTCGTGTTCAAAGCTGTCCATAAAAAATCTTTGGTGTTTTAGTAATACTGTTCTTTTTACCTCTACTGATTCTCAATTATTAACTCGTATTCTATTCTTTACCTTATACAATGTGTTATAGAAAATAAATATATACAGTATGCTCCGTTGCAAAACACTCAAAGTTGCCAACCTTGGCGTCCTGGTTAGTGTAAACAATCGTATAAATATATAAGTAATTGAAATGGGATGTTATAATCCACGCATCAAGACAAGTTGGATCACATTGTAATCTAGCTTTGACCAAATTATAACCAAATATATATATCATAAAGACAAGATAATATCGGCCCAGTTAGAGAAAACACTTTAGATGAGCCAAAACGTGTTTTTTTTTTGTAATAAAAAAAACAATTCATATTAGAGTAACTTTTGTTTTCTTCCATACCACTATTCACAGCACTGTGGTTGACCAATTCATAATCTACCTTAACATGTTGTTGTTGTTGTTGTTCCCCAAGCTGCCTGGCCGAACAGCCCCAAGGCCCCGTTGAAGGCCAAGGCCATAACCGAGCGCCCCCACAGAACCCTCCCTGCCGACCACAATAAAGCCTGGGTGACCGAAGCCACTCCATGGCTGGGAGCTAAGGAGGGTGCGGAAACGCCCGGGAAACCAAAGACCCACCCAGGGCCCTGTGCCCCTCAGCAATTATGAAGAGAAAGTTGAGGGGCAAAGGAAAAATGTGACGCTTTGGCTTCCAATCTTGGTAGATTGGGAGGTCAATCCACGGAAGAGGTGCCGTCACTTGAGATCTAGAAAATATATAAGTAAAAGGAACAGTCAGAGTAAGCTATGGGTATGGCAGAGATCGCTCAGTTCTCACTCTGATAGACCAGCCCATCACCACATGACTAGAACCCAATCC
Organism: Paralithodes platypus; assembly: GCA_032716605.1. Taxonomy (NCBI): domain Eukaryota; kingdom Metazoa; phylum Arthropoda; class Malacostraca; order Decapoda; family Lithodidae; genus Paralithodes; species Paralithodes platypus. The sequence continues at coordinate 70,030,477 of CM064513.1, read as the reverse complement.
TCTCAGCATCAACTAGGAAAGGTCCTAGAAAGCCGCCTTTGGCGGGGGATAGCTCCCCTATTTCAACCCCTTTCGGGGTTGGGCATCCGCCTACCTTAACATGTCATATATTATTACCTTAACATGTAATATGACACGCTATGATTATTGCATTATACTTTTCTCAGTGGATTCTTAATTACTAGCTTAATTACTGTGGCTTCCCATTATCAGTAAACAGTTCGGCGCTACCCATTGTAATGATTTACTATAAAGTAAGTCATCAAATTGAACAATTAACGATAATCCAAGCAATCTTGTTATGTTGTTTTAAAGTTGATATACTGTAAATTGTTTAGGCTTTTATATTTTTACTTCGTATTGTTTAAATTATCGTCCAAACATAATTAAAATTATACTATAGCTCTGTGTATGTTACCTTGAATTTAATTTAATATGTATTATTTCACCATCATTATGTTACGGTGAACATTGGAAACACATACACATTATATAATACATATAAAGGGATCTTAAATGTAAACATTTACAATTTATATTTATGAAATCAATATGATCTCCACCCACAAGCTGCATCAACTACCTCCTGTATTCTCGTTGGAGCTGATTTAAAAAAATTCCAACTTATATTAGGGCGGCGACGGATTACCCCCCCCCCCCCCCTGCCCCTCGATCCCACTCCTCCCGCCCTTTCCAATCCTAACCTGGATCACATTCCACTCCATGACATGATGGCCCACAAATTCTCTATTGGGTTCATGTCACACACCCTTGTGGACCAGCTAAACCCCGGATGGGGTCAGGTCAGGTGAAGGTATTGAAGGATAAGCCTTCACAACGGCACCTCGTAGCTACATTCTACTTTTCCTATTTTCTGAAGAGTGTAGAGAGGGGAGAAGGAGTGTTGGAGAGAGACGAAGTTGTTATAGTGGCTTTGTTATGTGTGTTATTAGTGTGTATACGGTATACGTCGTAAGGCTCAGGATGGCCATGACACGCACTGAAGACAGCAGCATTTCCTCAATAATGCTAATACCTTTTCTAGTTTACCTGGACCAGTGTGTGTGTGTGTGTGTGTGTGCTTGTGTGTGTGTGTGTGTGTGTGTATGTGTGTGAGTGTGTGTGTGTGTGTGTGTGTGTGTGTGTGTGCGTTTTATGTTATCATGTGTGAGTGATTTGTGCCCATTACGTTGTATGTGATCATATGTGTGATGTGCGTTTTATGTTATTGGGTGTGAGTGTGTGTGTGTGTCTGTTTTGTATCCTGTGTTAGTGTTGGTGTGGGTGGGTTGGTGCTTGAATGTGATGGACAGAGGAGAGAGGTTGAAGCGCCGTCTTCTCAAACATTACAAATTGTGGAGGTCACAAGTATGTGTATTATCCAACTTATTCCTTAAGCCAACACAAATAACGTAAATCCTAAGTGTTATTGTTACACTTGTCTATATTTGTTTATATATATATTGTGTTCTTCGGGAATCGTAGCTTAATTAGGAATAGGATATCTAGCGAGGCAGCGAGTAACAGGTGTTGTTCGCTGCCTCGCTAGTTATCCTATTCCTAATCAATATATATATGTTACTTTTGTCATCCCTAACATTTATTATTTATTTCATAAGTCGTAGGCGTGTGCATAAACCTTTAACCGTCTTGGTGGTGTAATGGTTAAGGTGTCTAAAAATCTGTGTGTGATAACCCAGGTTCGAATCCCAGTGGATCACATACATGCTTTCATTAATTTCATTGGAGGCGTTTGGTGGTGTGGTGAAATTAATACAAAATAGATTATGTATATGTAAATTCAAAACAATCGCATAGTATTATTCTGTGTATTTTAGAAGGTATCTTTTATGTCCTTGAGAGAGAGAGAGAGAGAATGAGAGAGAGAGAGAGAGAGAGAGAGAGAGAGAGAGAGAGAGAGAGAGAGAGAGAGAGAGAGAGAGAGAGAGAGAGAGAGAGAGGTGGGAGGGAGGGAGGGGAGAGGAAGCGGGTGAAGAAGGAGAGTTGGGGTGAAAGGGAGAGGGGGAGGAGGGGGGAATGGAAAGTGCGAAGGATAGAAACTTGATTGTCTGTGTATTAAATTCCATAAATAACGCAACACCTAATGTGTGTTACTTATTTGTGATCCAGCATGGGCTAATTTTATAATATAGCCTGTGTCTTATGTTAAAATAAACTTATTCTGTGTGCCGTTCTCGAACACACACACACACACACGTTTGACTCCTCCTTCGAACCTCTATATTAACCCCGCCCCGTTTTATTAGAAGCGAGTAAAGTGCCATCTATTAAAAGGTGAGTGAACTAACACATTGCCTCAGGCCAAGACAGCAGTTCTGTCGTAGACTGTACAGTAGTGGTAATTAATTCTAATAGATTTTGAAGACTCAAACTTATTAAACGAATCTCTGAAATGCAAATGCTCAGTACGAATTAGTAAGGAGATTCAATTCAACCCGAAACCGCTTCGAGTAAGTTTGTATTTGAATTAATGTTCACTACTGTACAATTAATTAAATAACATTATGCAATCACTTTGTAATGCCCACATTGTTTGGGTATTTTTATCATTCAGCATTGCTTTTTTTATTTACTAACAGTAATGTCTGCAGACCACTTGAGGATCGTAATTTGTTTCATCCAAGATGCCTTTGGTCTTTTCTATGTTGAAAACAAACCAAATTAATTAACATAACAGAATTTGAGTTGTAAACGGTGTATAAAAGGAATATTACTTACATTGCTTCACCCTGAAAACTAATTGTTTATAATTCAATTTCCTGGGTATAAACTAGGAGATAAGGGGGGGGGGGGGGGCATGAAAGGGGAGACCAATGTCAGTGCTTGGATTATAAGCCATGCTTGGACGACACTGAATATTTTAGAACAATATTTAGAATAAAGTGAACTCATTTCAGAAATGCTTAGGCCATTACAACGGCGCCTAGTCATTTAGCTCAGGTAGCATGGGTTCAATCGCAGTTACCTGCGGGGGAAGTTTCTGTCAAAAACTTTTTTGACTGTGGAGGATAGGTGTAGATGTGCTACCTTTTGATTTCTCTTGGTTTCCTGCCCATATCCCTTCTAGGGGTATGTAAGCGCCCTTGTGGTAACCACAGTCAACCTGCTGACTACTTAGGATACGTATAAGTTAGACAATTGTGCACTTTCAGCTCCATTGACTGCCAGCTCCAAATAAAGCGATTATTATAAATACTATTGTTATAATTATTGTTAATATTATACTCTTTATTATTATTATTTTGTAATTATTAATATTATTATTACTATTAATATAATTATTATTATTATTATTTTTATTATCATTATTTGTTTTCGTTTTTATTATCATTATTGTTTGATCACAATTATTACAAATTCACACACACACACGCACATCTAGATACACACACATACGTAGTCAGACAGACAAACACGCAGGCACGTCCACCTAATCATATCCACACACATCGAGAAGTACACACAGATACACCAAGAAACATACACACACATACACAGAGTAATCTCCAAACCATCACTTCCCTTCCCTCTGCATGACAGTTGTCAGCTCACTCTCACACCTGCAGATATCATGACAGCCTTCTTAGCTTCTCTCTCTCTCTCTCTCTCTCTTGAGTTGTGTTGGTTGTGTTTTTTTTTTTTTTAGATTGATGGATAATGGGTGAACATTTTATTGCGATAGTCTTTAGCATATATAACCATGGAATATCAAAGAAATAATGAAATAATATACAAATACATAAATTACTTAGCCCGGGAAGCGCGTAGCTATGGTATTTGAAACGTCACGCCAGGCGAAGGTATTTTAGTTCATTCCCGACGAAAATCTTCATTTTACCATAAATATCGTTATTACTTATTCATATGCACCTATTTTACGTTTAATATGAAGATATTAACATGTAACAGCTATACAACAAGTGGAAATAGTATTTGGGGGGTGAAATAGACGTACTATTGCCGACCGAACGTATCAGGATGGGAGAGCCGGCGCGACGTATACCCTCTCTCTCTCACTTCCTGATCGATACTGACGTTTTGCAGGTGAAGTCTCTTTGTTGCTAGGATCTCTAACTGCCTCCCCTGTGACCCTGAGACCGCGGGCGGGAAATTTGCGCCAAAAAATACCCGATAAAAGGGGGAATAAGAGGAAAATGGGTGATAATTGAAGGGGGGAAGGAGTTTTTTTTTTTACACATGTGGAGGAGTGATAGAAGGTATGGAAGGGAATGATCTCACTTAATCACATATTGCTTTGATTTGAGTGCCAGTGGGGTGTTTTCAAAGGCATTTTTTTATGCGTAACCTCTTAAGAGTCCCGGCGCCTTTGCCCAGTTGTAAAACCTCTTAAGAGTCTCGGCGCCTTTCCCGGGTCCTTACCCCCATATTTGTGTAGTGTTGCAGCTTTTTCATATTTGTGACACCTTTGATTCTTGCTTGTTTCTACTGATGGAAATGACCGGTGTACAACTGTGATGTCTCCCCCGCAGATGACCGGTGAACTACAAAGAACATTTATGCTGTGTAGTATATCTCAAGTGATATCTCGTTACCAAATGCCGTCTCTTTGATTACTAGTCTGCTGCAAAGTGAACAATTCTACAATGCCAGCCAATCAAAATATTCATGACCAACCATCAGATTCACAGCCCTCTCTACAATGCCCAACGAGAAAATTCTTGCAAAACAATTATACAAAAGTGGAACTACAAAAAAAATGCCAGTAGCTTGATTTAGGCAAACTATGGGTTACAAAAACTGAATTAATAGAACTATTAAGAATATTCTGAACAGACTACCCCATCCCCGTTATTCCCAATAACGATAGTGATGCACGTGCTGAGATGCATAGAATGGGTAAAAATATTGAAAACATTATTTCCAAATTAGCAACTAGACTTGGAGATAAAACAACTCGATGAAGAAATCAAGACCGCATATGGTGCAATTGAAGCACTTCAACAACGAATGACAGATATGAAACAAATCACGAAGGATGGGAAGAAGGTGTGTTCAGCAACATTTACACCATCATCCCCATCCCCATCAACCCTGTTTCCTCCTGGGCGACACCAATTTTTGCTAGAAACTCCACCTTGGGTGATTCCGGTGCTATTCCTCCCTCTCCACCCTCCTCTCTCTTACTTAAGCCTAATATCCTAATCTCTTCTAAAGATGTACTTTCTACCCTCTCTGGGCTTAATACTAATAAGGCGTACAGTCCGGACGGTGTTCCTCCTGTTGTTCTCAAAAAACTGTGCTTCCGTGCTGACTCCCTGCCTAGGCAAACTCTTTCATCTTTGTCTATCCTCTAACGTCTTCCCTTCATGGTGGAAGTTTGCTCACATTCAACCTGTCCCAAAGAAGGGTGACCGCTCTCAACCCTCCAACTATCGTCCAATTGCTCTCATCTCTTGTCTTTCTAAAGTTTTTGAAAGTATTCTTGCTTCCAAATTTCTTAAGCATTTCTCTTCTCATAATCTGCTCTCAGATCGCCAGTATGGCATCCTTAAGGGTCGCTCTACTGGTGATCTTCTTTCATATCTTACTAACTCTTGGTCATCCTCCTTTCGGGACTTCGGTGAGACTTTTTCTATTGCACTAGACATATCGAAAGCCTTCGATAGAGTCTGGCACAAATCTTTAATGTCTAAACTACCCTCCTTCGGTTTCTATCCCTCCATCTGTGCCTTTGTCTCTAATTTCATTTCCGACCGTTCCATAGCCGCGGTTGTGGACGGCCATCGTTCACTTCCTCATCCTATAAACTCTGTGTTCCTCAGGGCTCTGTCCTATCTCCTATTCTCTTTCTAATTTTTATAAATGATCTCCTCAACTGTAACTCAATTTCCACCCATTCATACGCAGACGACTCAACCTTACACTACTCCATTAGTTTTTCAGAACGCCCCAGCCAGCAATCCCTCAACGACAAACGTAATGAAGCCATAGAACTCTTAAATTCTGATCTAAATACTATCTCCAATTGGGGCAGAGAAAACCTTGTTACCTTTAATGCTTCCAAAACCCAATTTCTCCATATATCTACCCGTAAGGAACTCCCAGCGGACTATCCCTTATTCTTCAACCATACAAAAATCAATCCTTCATCTTCTCTCAATATTCTTGGTGTCTCTTTTTCTTCTGCTCTCAGTTGGAAGGACCATATTACCAGGTCTTGCTAAGGCAGCCTCCCAGAAGCTGGGTGTGCTCAACCGCCTTAGGGGGTTCTTTTCCCCTGCACAGCTTCTTGCTCTGTACAGGGGCATAGTGCGTCCTTGTATTGAGTATTGTTCACATGCGTGGGGAGGTTCCTCTCACACCACTCTCCTAGACAAAGTTGAAAGGAAGGCCTTTCGTATCATTAACTCCCGTCCACTCACCAACTCTCTGCAATCTCTCTCTCTCCGCCGCAATGTTGCATCTCTCTCGCTATTCTATCGCTACTATAATAATCAGTGTTCCTCAGAGCTTTCCCAGTGTATACCACCTCCTTTACGTAGGGCACGTGGTACCCGTCTTGCAACTCAATCCCAACCCTACTCTGTGCAACTCTCCAACCCGAGAGTGAAACGTTGATCTCAAACTTTCTTCTACTCAACAGCTGAGCTCTGGAACTCTCTCCCAGAATCAGTCTTTCCCTCTTCCTATGACTTAAATTGCTTCAAACTCCGTGTGTCCAGGCATTTTGGCTCGAACGTCCCTTGATTTTGGCCCTGTCACTTTTTCAACTATGGGGGAGGCACTCGCTATAGGCAGTTCTGCCTTTTGCCTCCCTTAATCACATAGAAAAAAACAAAAAAATACGACGAGCTTTATTCTCTGACCTTGATGACAACTGCTCAGTAAGGACAATAAATGGTGCTAATTTATAGTTGCCCAGAAGCTGGGTAACTGAGAAACTTGAAACAGCTCCTATTGAATGTATCATATATTGTGGCATGTATGACATCTTGGATGAGACACCCTTAGAAAACACTCTAAACCATATTGCAGCACTGATTGGCGAACTTAAAGAAAGAAATGTGCATATGAAGATATATGTGTATGAGATAATGCCAACGCTGATACCCCAGGTGTTCCAAGCTAAAATAGAAGATTACAACATACACCTAAACAAATGGGAAGAATAAAACGATTATACAAACTGTACCTCATTTCAAACTAAGCACTGGAGAACTAGACGAGTTTACCTTTGATACCGAAAATATTTGTTCTTTAAGAGTAATTAGACTAGGAGCAACTCGACTGCTGGATTGTATTGACACACAATGCACGGGATTCAAACTATGTGAAAACTAGAACACATAAAGAAATACAAATATCCCCAACAATTTAAACACCAGAACCAACTATGGCTTCTGGCAAACTGTAATGGAAAACAGATGCGTAGTACAAGCTTCTTCCCAGCAACTACCCTGGGCACCAACCATGAATGCTAGGGGGAGAGGACAGGCATGGTCCCTTTCAGCCGCGTACCCAGCCCCGTCCTCCGTCCTGACAGCAGCCCCAGTCCCAGCACAAAAACGGGCCCCAGTCTCTACCCCATCACCTGCTCCAGCACCAGTCCCACTCTCAGCCCCGGTCCCAGCCCTGGCAGCAGCCTCGGAGCCCTGTTCCAAGATGACCCTGGCCTAACCAGAGTGACAGGGGACCTTTTACTACTAACATCCATGGTAGTAGCACTGATAGACAGGGTCAAGCTGTGGGTACTAGCCCTCGCCACCAATATACTGATCACCAAAGGTCTAACACCCACAAGCACACCAGTGTCAAGCGAGGCTGCTACAACTGTGGAGTTTAACCACCACCAAATTAGCTGTAGGTTTGACCACAGACTGAATGTTTGATCATGTGAACAGCTAGTCCACAAACAAAGGCTATGTTTTTATTACAACCACTAGGGGTCAGGCGAAGAAGGTAATGCCGATGTAACTGTTCCAAACGTAATGGATGCACGGAGTGTAGAGCACATAAATGCACAAAATATTTGAGAAAATAAAGTAGAAATTGATATATATATATATATATACAGTATATACACGAGAGAAATATTGACATACTATGTGTGAGTGAAACTTGGCTTACTCCACAGCTAATGAATGATCAATTTATATTTTGGTACCTAATTACAAATATTTTAGATGTGATAAGGATAAAAGAGGAGGGGTCTGTATTTATATTAAGAACACACTCAATGTGAACCAAATCAATGGTATTATAGATAGAGCACATTTGGTGGAAGACATGTGGGTTACAATACAAACATGTAAACTGCCTTCTATAATTATTGGTTGCTTGTACGTCATTCTATGTCTAATCCATCAACTCTTCAATTTTATACGTATGTGTAATAAGCCATTTTTTGTTCTTGGTGACTTCAATGACTATTTACTATCTAGAAAGAATATTACTAAAATTGTCTCCAATTCGAAATTATTACAAATAATCGACAAATCTACAAGAATAACACCAACCTCGGCAACTTAGTTTGATTTGATCATAGCCAACAAACCTGACTCTATAATTCATTATGACACTATTCCATGTCCTATTGCGGACCATGATCTGATCTATCACGGTAAATTCACGGAAACCAAAAGCACGAGCAATATTTAAACATTTTCGTCATACAAGAAACTACTCCCCTGACATATTTCGTAGCTTACTTACAGAGGAGAACTGCAATCTAAATACAAAAATAACAACTGATGATGTTAACATGCAAGTTGATATTTTCAATGAAATATTTATCAAATGTTTAGAAACATGTGCAGTTGTGCACCAATTATAACAAAAGTCAAACGTCCATTTTGCCCTTGAATAACAGAAGAAATAAGAACCTTGATGCAGGAAAGAAATTATGTATGCAATATGCTCAAAGCTGATCGAAACAATGTTGTATTTAATGACAGATATAAAACATTGAAAACACAGGTTATGTGGCAGGTCCGCCAAGCGAAATCTGAACATTAAAAGAAAAGACTAGAGGGAACTAGTGGTAATACTGCAGCCACTTGGATTAATTAATCCCTGATGCTAAGAACAGTAATGATAAGTTCCTCACTAACGATAATGATATTAACAAATGCAGAGTGAATGAGTTTAATCGATTCTTTGCCAATGTTGGGAAAGACATCTTTGAAAGATTCCAGCAATATCTCAGAAATAATGATAATGCTTCAAATTTAGAGAGTAATGAGCTGCATAACAGTAATCCTGTGAATAATTGATTCGACCTCAACCTGCTAACAGTGCCACTTTAATCCTGACAATACAATATCTAAAGAACACTAAATCTTGTGGTCCTGATGATATTCCACTACGCTTTTTGAGAGACTCCCTTCCTGTAATTATCAAATACCTTACTTGCATAATTAATACCTCAATAATAACAAGATGCTTCCCTTCTGCAGGGAAACACTCCACAGTCGTACCAGTCTTAAAATAAAGGTAACGTGAATTAAGCCTCTAATTACCGTCCAATATCGCTGTTATCTATTATCTCTAAAAAAATAATAGAAAATATTGTGGTTTCACAACTGATGGCCTAATTGGAAGGGAATCATCTCCTTAGCATTACGCAGCATAGTTGTATACGAAATGTATCTACTGAAACTGCCCTCCTTACTCTCACATCTAAATTATATGAAAACTTTGACAATAAGAACATTTATCTGATTTCACTCTGCGACCTACCGTATCCAAGTCATTTGACAGTGTGTGTCATAATATTATAATTAACAAATGTTTAAAGATTAAAGTAGATCCTTTCTGGTTCAACAGCTATTTAAGTATGATAACTCAATCTGTCCGAATTGGTAATTGTATATATAACAAGCTGGACATTTCCTATGGAGTATCTCAGGGATCTTTATTCAGTCCTATTTTGTTTACTATATATGTAAGTGACCTTGCTCAAATTATAAAACAATTGTCATGTTATAAATATGCTGCCGAAATTCAATGGATTCACACGGGTAGTATCAAGGATATACATGACTTAGTTCACAGAAGCCAAGAAACCCTGTGTCGTATTAAAGAGTACTTCAATACTAACTGTCTAATTTTAAACACACACACAACAACAAATCAATGTATGTTCATATGCAGGAGAGGAGTTCTGTTACAGATCCTCTGAGGTACTCGCATGCAGATTGATGGCACTCACATATTATTTCCTAGCAATTCATTATAGAACTTGGGTACCTGTATTTACTTTGATAACAACATGGTGTTTGACTCACACATTGATGAAATTAGTAAAAAGGTTTACGGTGTTCTTATGTATATGAACCGTATAACAAATTATATTAACAGAGACACTAGGATATTAGTAGTTCAATCTCTTGCATAAAGTATTATCAATTATGGTCGAATTGTATGGGGTGCAACACACTCCTTACAAATGGAAAGGGCACAAACACTTCAAAACTTACAAATGGGAAGGGCACAAACACTTCAAAACTTCGCTCCTAAGGTAGCAATTGGAGGTGTTTCAAAATACTACCATGTAACCCCTTGTATAAGAGAACTTAGATGGATAAAAATGCAACAGAAGTATATGTACGACTTGGGTATCACAAGTCATTCAATTATAATACAATATTTTCCAACTGGCAATTCTCAAATGTTCAATGTCAATACAAGGCAAAAGCAGTACTTGTAAGTTCCTGAAGCCAACACAAGTATCAGAGCCAAACCACTCTTTGAGGACGCAGTTTAATTTGTTTTCCTGAATATCCAACATAATAAATAGCATGACTACAATGTAAATCAGTTTAGTTTAACATTTTGCTTAAATTTAGTGTAGTTATATATATTATGAATTGTATGTAAAGAAGAACCATTGTATTAATGGAATAACACATTTGATTCTGATTTTGTTTCTGAGTCTGACTCTCTCTGATTCCGACTCTCTCTCTCTCTCTCTCAGTAATCACCAAGCAATTGCTTCTCTTCACGCTCACCCAAGTAAGTCCCTCTTCACAATCCTCCTCTCGTATTCCTACACAGGCACACCCTCACCGACAGGAATTTCGCTACCCCACTCACACACACAGACAAACACACCTATCCAAAATGCTTAATGGTACAGCGAGGCCATCCAAAACGGTGCCTTCACAACAGCCGCATATCAGGCATTTGTTTTTGTCTGATTCGTTTGATCGAAGCCTACAGTATATATGGACCATTGATCGAAGCCTACAGTATATATGGACCATTGATCGAAGCCTACAGTATATATGGACCATTGATCGAAGCCTACAGTATATATGGACCATTGATCGAAGCCTACAGTATATATGGACCATTGATCGAAGCCTACAGTATATATGGACCATTGATCGAAGCCTACAGTATATATGGACCATTGATCGAAGCCTACAGTATATATGGACCATTGATCAAAGCCTACAGTATATATGGACCATTGATCGAAGCCTACAGTATATATGGACCATTGATCGAAGCCTACAGTATATATGGACCATTGATCGAAGCCTACAGTATATATGGACCATTGCAAACATTAACAAAATCTGGCCACAGTCCATCAATGTCATATAATTCATTACTGTTTCTGCTTGTTGATTTTGGATGGCGTTTTTGGGCAAATACAATAATTTGAAGATGCTAAACAAGAATTTGTGGCTCAGTTCAAGCCATTTATGTACTAGCATTTCTACACTTTATTTTGACTAACTTTACACTTATATAATTATTATATATTGACATAATTAAAGTCCATTCTACAGTAAACAGACATGAACTGTAAAACATAAAACAGTTTAATAAAGGTATATAACATGATTGGGTTGATGCTAATTTACGTGTCTATCCTCATATTATATGGATTTATTACTGTTATGCAATTATTTTATAGCCTGGGTTATATAGTAATAAGCTGGATAACTCAAAGAGAAACGCATACGTACAATTAGTTTATTCAATACGAAATACAAATGATAAATACACAGCAACGGTATAAAATAGTTGGACTTCAAGTCATATCAAAATCATGGGTGTCTTGCGAACAAGAACAATAATAATACTTTATCTAAGTACACACTCCTGCTCTGCCGTGAACAGCAGACACTTGCCTTAAAGGGGGTCACCTGCCTTTTTTTCTCTTTCTCTCCCTCTCTCTTTGGCTTGTATCCATTCGGCCCCATTCAGCCTACTGTTTTAAGACGTTTACCCCCATCCAGGTGTCAGCACTGGGCCCGCCTCCACACACACCCACACTCACTGCCTCGCTACACAGGGAATTATGTAAGGAAATTACCGTATTTTAGGGATTTTTCCTTCGTCTTGCACGATCGTTGCAAGAGAACGTGTGGTCGTAGAAGGATGGTTCTGGTGTCATTGGAAAGCTCAATTATCGCCCTTTCAGGGATACATAATTGTATTACGCTCTGGCTCTTGTTTATGCATGAAAAAGAGCACGGAAATAAGGTCGTTTAGGGTAAAACCACCCGCTTGGCGGGTAGTGGAAGTTACCGACGGGCCCCCTCGTAAGGCGTTTTAAGTAATGATTTTGTTTTACTATGTGTTGAAGGAGACAAATGGCAGGCTGCCTTTACTTTGTTATGTGTATGAAGGAAACACAGGACAGGCTGCTTGTAACGAGTGTCTCCCCCAAAACTAAAAGAATGACAGAGAACCAAGTTCAAGGAACGATGGGGTCAAAATGCCTGGACACACTAAGTTTAAAGCAGTTTAAGTCATAGGATGAAGGAAATATTGATTGAGGGAGCGTGTTTCAGAGTTCACTAGTTGAGAAGAAGAAAGACAGAACATTTGTTAATTCTTGGGTTAGAGAACTGGACACAATTGGAGTGGGATAGTGTTGAACGGCAGGTACCTCGCACTTGCCGTAAGGGAGGGAATATTCACTGAGAAAGTTCTGAAGAACACTGATTGTTGTAATAACGATAGAAGAGTGAAAGAGATGCAACATTGTGGTGTGTAGAAATAGATTGTAGGGAACTAGTAAGAGGAAGTGAGTTGATGAGGCGAAATGCATTTGCCTCTACTCTTCCGAGAAATGCGGTATGGATGGAACCTCCCCACACATGCGAACAATACTCGATACATGGGCGTACTGTGCCCCTATACAGAGCAAGAAGCTGTGAGGGTGTGCAGAACCCACGGAGACGATTGAGCACATGTAACTTCTGGGAAGCTGTTTTTAGCAAGAGTGGTGATATGATCTTCCCAAGAAAGGTTGGATGAAAAAGATACACCAAGAATATTGAGAGAAGATGAAAGGGTGATTTGTGAAATGTTGAAGAGTAATTAATAGTTTTGTGGAAGATTTCAACGGATAAATATAAGGAAACATTGGGCCTTTGAGGCATTGAAAGAAACAAGATTTTATCAGCTCCAATCAGAATAATTGATAGAGCAAACGATAGGCGTGCTATGGCTTCATCATATGAGTTTTGAAGTAATTGCGTGCTGGGTAGTTGTGGAAAATGTGTTGAATAGTGTAAGGTAGAGTCATCAGCATAGGAATGATAGGAGTGATAGGAGTAAAGGGACAGTTGAGAAGATTATTAATTAATATTAGAAAGAGAACTGGAGACAGGACAGAATCCTGAGGAACACCGGAGTTGATGAAATTAAAGAAGTGAGCGATGGCCATCCACAACTGCAGCTATGGAACGGCCTGACAGGAGATTAGAGATAAAGGCACAGATGGAGGGATATAAAGCGAAGGAAGGTAATTTAAAAATTAGAGATTTGTGCCAGGCTCTATCAAAAGCTTTTGATATGTATGATGCAATAGAAAAGGACTCTACTTTTCTTTATTCTTTTATCCAAGAGGCTCTCTTCTTGTCTCTCCAACTTATGCATACCATTATCCTCTCCGTTCCTCTTTGGGTACTCCCAAGTTAACTTTCTAGACACTATTTTTCTGATCATTAAATTACTACAGGAAGAACACATTGGCTGTTCTCTTTTCTCGATACTGAAAAGGCTAGTTTGCTTTTCATATAGAGCTCTGCTTGCGAAATGCACTTGATCCCATACCTATCCTTCATTTGATTTATCATGAGTGATCTGGGTTTGCCTTTTTTACCTGGCCTAGGTATATGTATTCTTCAACTGCTTCTATCACTTCTGTTTAAATCTGTCATCATTTGCTGGAACTTTTCCCCGTGAGTCACTGAAAAGAACTATGTCATCAGCAAATATGAGGTTGCCTAGGTATTCTCCATTAACATTTATTATCTTATTGTCCGATTCGAGATTCCTGAATATGCCTTCCATACACGTGGTGAACGTTTTTCTTTTCTCTGTGGATGAGGGAGACAAAAGGCAGAGCTGCCTTTGACAAGTGCCTCCCCTACAGTTGAAAGCAGGTAGGAACGAAAAAACTCGAGCCAGACCGAATAAGCCCAAGTAGGGACGAACAAACTACCGAGCCAGTAAACAGACATTGAGTCACCCTGTCTTACACCCTTTTAAATTATATTTTTGTTTATCTTTCTTTGAGAAGCTTTTTTGTTTTTGTCCCTCCCATCGATATATAGGTCTTCTAAAACCTGCACATAGTTCTATTATAATCCTTGGTCTCGGATCTCTCTCATTTTCTCTCTCTCAACTCCCATGTCTTTCTCTCCTCTTTTCCACTCCAATGGCACCACCATAATTTCTTCCTCTGACAAAACTGAAGTCTTTGCTCAAACTTTTGCCAAAACTCAAACTTGGATGATTCTATTGTTATCGTTCCCTCTCCTCCCCCCTCTCACTTACTTATGGTTAACGTCCTAATCTCTTCTAAGGATGTACTTTCTGCCCCCTCTGGGCTATATACTAAGAAGGGTACAGATTAGATGGTGTTTCTCCTGTTGTACTCAAAAACTGTTCTTCCGTGCGGATTCCCTGCCTAGGTAAACTATTCTGTCTCTGTCTTTCTTCTAACATCTTCCCTTCTTTCTGGAAGTTTGTGTTAATGTTATACTTAGGAATATATACTGTATATAGGAATATTTATACTACTCTAACATAGGCTTATATAGTACATTACAATAGAATTACTAATGGCATATAATACGTTAGCAGATGACTGTACACCGCTGACAGTAAGAGAAGACATAACAGACACCAGCTTGGTCAGTCTCAAGATTATTTTTTGTTTTTTATCAAACACCCTAACTGTTAACACATCATTCTTAAGTTACGTTGTATGGTATCTTCTATGGAGACAACTGATGTCACGTTGCATGAAACCCAGTCAATGTCAATTTTAATCAGGTACTGATCATACCCCAGTCACCCAGGAATGGTAGATACACACACCAACACACAGTACACACACACACATGATCCTAAAGGAGCAATGCGATCACAGCAAACAGCAAGACATAGATAGATAGCAGATAGACTCACATCTCACAGAAAGTTATTTTGCTCTTAAATAACATACATTTAGAACAAACTCTACATACCTACGTTATAGCTCTATTCCAGAGAAGTCAAGCCTTATATATATTAATTATTCCTATATCATTCCTGTATTCCTCAGGGTTCTGTCTTGTCTCCAGTTCTCTTGCTAATATTCATTAATTATCTTTTCAACAGCACCTTTAATTCTATCCACTCATTTACTGATGTCTCTACCTTACTCTATTCAACTAATTTTCCACAATGCCTCACCATGAAATTACTCCAGAACTCGCATGATGAGGCCATAGCACGCTTTATCTTCTGCATTTGATATATCAACTATTTCCGATCTTGTTACTTTCAATGCTTCTGAAGCCCAAATTTCCCATCTATCACAATCTTCCACATGACTATCCCTTTCTCTTCAACAGTACACAAATCGACCCTTCATCTTTTCTCCATATTCTTGGTGTTTCTTTTTGTTCTGACCTTTCTTGGAAAGACCATATTACCACACTTGCAACAACAGTTCCAATAAATTAGGTGTGCTCACCGTCTCAGTGGGTTCTTCATCCACTAATCGGTATTATAGAATCCTGGCTAAATACGGTAGACAGAGACTTTTTGGCAGAATATACACTTCCCGGATATGTGATGTTTGAGAAAAGTCGCATCAACAAAAATGGAGGAGGCGTTTTGTATACAGCTTCTTGCTCTGTATACGGGCACAGTGCACCTATGTATCAAGTATTGTTTGCATGCATGGGGAGGTTCCACCCCTACCATACTTCTCAAAAGGTCAGAGTCAAAAGCATTTTGTCTTATCAATGAACTTTCTCCTACTAATTCCCTACAATCTCTCTCTAGACGCCTCAAATTTGGATCTCTGTCACTCTTCTACCAGAATTACAATAATCAATATTCTTCAGAGGTTTCTCAGCGCGTATACCTCCTCTCTTACAGAGAGTAAGGGGGGCTCACCTTTCATCACATTTCCACCCTTATTCTGTCCAACTCTCTAACCCAAGAGTGAACCGATTTTCCCAGTCTTTATTCTACTCAACAAGGAAGTTTTGGAATTCTCTCTCTCAATCAGTCTTTTCCTTCATCCTTAGACTTAAACTGTTTCAAGTTCAGTGTGTCCAGACATTTTGACTGTAACGTACCTTCAGCTTGGCTCTTTATCATTCATTTAACTTTGGGGGACACTTGTTACAGACAGCTTTATCTTTTGTCTCCTTCATAAACATATCAATTTATATAATGGAATAACAAGATAGTAATCACATTCTACTGTACAATGCCTTCTGTTCGGCCTCTATAAGAATATGCTATTTAATTATGGTCTCCAGCGCTCAAGAAAGATCTACAGTGACTATAGAGAGTCCAAACTAGGCAGAAAAGTTTATGCTATGATTAGATGAGTATAGCTATAAGGACCGGTTGAAAGCTGTTGGTCTTTTTTCGCTTGGACTATACTACGAGGCCAACTCTCTGGAGTCTTAAATATATTTGATAAGTTTAACACCTTGTATGATAATATGATCCTTTAGCCTTAATATGAATACAACAAATAACCACTATTGGAAGCTGTATATTTGTAGCATAAATGGAAACTTTTTCACAGACTGATGTACTTGGAGCAATTTTCCCTCGGATGGTGCAACTAGTTTTTTTTTAGTAGAGTAGAACATGAAGATGGTAGATAGAATTACTGTATACTAACCCTGCAATAGGTGTAGTACATTATTACACAATCGCCTCTTTTTGTCTTACAGTATCTCCATGAAATGATGGCAAGGTTTTTGGGATACTAACTACTCATTATACCTGTAGGTCCATGCAAAACACATACACTCACATAAACTCTTTCTCTCTCACACACACATGCAAACACACACACACACTCAAACACACACTCTCTCTCTCTCTCTCTCTGCAGTTGACGAAATATCGAAGCTGGCCCCTGCTAATACAATGTACGTCATCCACGTCGGATCCAGTGATGTACAGCGAACCCTGTCGGAAGATTTGTTTCTCAAGTACCAGCAGCTGATCAAGTCGCTTAAGGAGAAGTCGTCAAGGATCATCGTCTCAGGAATCGTCCGCCGGCTCGCTGTAGAGCCGATTTTACAACATAGCTACCAGAACAAATCGTCGTCTAGCTAACCTCTGCAGGAAGGAGAATGTGGGATTCGTTGACACATGGAACAATTTTTACTACAATGACTATTTGTTTTCGGACATTGGAGTTCATCTGAATCAGGTGGGAACAGCACGTTTTGGAAGTCTTCTCAACGATGCGGTGAAGGATTTTCGGAGAAGAAATCAACTCAACACAGAACAACCAGGAAGGAGGACCGAAGATAGCGAGAACGGTGACCTGTGAAGGATTTAAATGCTAATCCGTTAAGAACCACACATTTGGATAAAGCTCTATCAACAAGACCCAAATCCAAAACTCTCAAAGTTTTTTATGCAAATTCTCGTAGCATACGCAATATATTCTCAGATGTAGAGGAACTTGTTTTCCCAGAAAAATATTATATAATCGGTATAACAGAATCCTGGCTAAATACGGTAGATAGAGACTTTTTGGCAGAATATGCACCTACCGGATATGTGATGTTTGAGAAAAGTCGCATCAACAAAAATGGAGGAGGCGTTTTGTATTTCATCAACAAAAATCTTGACCCCATCTTGATGTCAAAACCACAAATAGAGAATGTCTACATATCCTATGTACTATTCAAAAATAATCACTAAACAAAAATAATACTAGCTCTAATATACAGACCTCCAGCCTAATCAGTGCAAACTGATCGAGAAATTATTGAGCAAATTACTGAAGTAAATAACTCACAGGATACCATAATTTTCGGCGACCTTATTTTACCTGTGACCAAGTGAGGCGATACTCTCACTTCACAATCAGGCATGACCTGTATATAAACCTACAAGAAAGGTCACTTCTTCAATTTGTTCAATTTCCGACCCGTGGAAATAATGTTTTTGACCTTGTACTAGCAACAAATGAAGATTTAGTAGAATATTTGAGTGCTGGTGGTGAAATCAGTAATAGTAATCATAGTACGATCACTTTCAGTTTAAAGTTTAATAGCAATCAACTTAATATTAGCAATGAGAAAGTCCTAAATTTCAAAAGGGCAAACATCCGAAAACTTATAGCAATGCTTTGACAAAACTAACTAGAGCTGTTTGATTTACAACGACGACATGAATAAACAATGGGAGTTTTTCACCACCAATTACTTGAAAGTGGTGCAAGAGTGCATACCAACAAAGAATTGAAGATCAATAAATAATAATAGACCAAAGTGGTGGAATAGAGAAATTGCAGCATGTCTGCTTGGTAAAAAGAACGCCCATGACAGATATAACATCTCTATAGGAAAGAGAAGAAGACAAAGCAATATTCGTAGATCTACGATGCAAAGCCAAATAGCTAATAAAGCAAAGCAAAAAGATCCTAGAATTGTATTTTGCAAATCATAGCAAGACAAACCCAAAGGAATTCTATAGCTACATTAGGAAGACAAAAGTAGTGACCTCAACACTTGGACCATTATTGGATGAGAACAGAGACTATACCAAAGATGAAGCACAAATGAGTAATGCTCTCAACACCTTCTTTGCATCAGTTTTCACAACAGAAGACTTTAGTGATATACCTACAGCATCACCAGTACAAAGAGGTAATTCAAATGCGCTTAACTATATTCGGATTACTGAGAGAGAAGTAATTAATTGCTTAGACAAACTCAAGGTTAATAAATCACTTGGACCCAATACTATTTCTCCCAGAGTTCTCAAAGAAGCTAAATGTGAGTTCTCCAAACCGCTGACACTGCTACTCAACAATTCTCTGAGAACTGGGACTGTGCCGGATGAGTGGAAACTTGCGAACGTAACCCCAATTTAAAAAGAAGGCAGCAAAGCCTTGCCTAGTAACTATCGCCCAATCATTTTGACTTCAATTACGTATAAAATACTAGAAACTATCAGAAGAGACAGACTCGTAAAGCATTTGGAGGAAAACAACATACTTAAAGATACACAACACAGTTATCGCAACAATCGTTCCTGCTTGACAAACATTTTAGGTTTCTTCCACGATATCCTAAATCTATATGATGAGAGTAAAGCTGTAGATATTATATACCTCGATTTAAAAAAAAGCCTTTGATAAAGTTCCACATAAACGCTTATTGATCAAATTAAAAGCACATGGCGTAGGAGTTGCCTTGAAATGGATAGAAAATCGTCTCAGTGAAAGCAAACAAAGAGTAGTTATAAACAGGAAAGCATCAACATGGACAAATGTAAGTAGCGGAGTACCACAAGGATCAGTACTGGGGCCAGTTTTCTCCCTAATCTACAAAAACGACATAGATGAGGGCCACACCTGCACAATCTCAAAGTTTGCAGATGATACAAAAATTGCAAATAACACATTCTCAAAGGAACAAGTTCAGGATATGCAAGGCAATCTAGATAAGTTGTCTCAATGGGCTAAAATATGGCAAACGTGTTTCAATGAAGACAAATGTAAAACACTTCACATTGGAAGCCAAAATGAGAAAGCAAACTGTTCAATGAATGGCACCCAACTCAAGACTGTAGACAAAGAAACGGATTTAGGAGTAACAATATCAACTAACCTCAAACCTAGTCAACAATGCAAGGAGGTTGTTAAGAAAACAAACACAATTATTGGTTCAATAGGCAGGTCCGTTGAGCATAAATCTACAAATGTAATCCTCACTCTTTATAATTCCTTAGTTCGCCTACTTCTGGAATATTGCATTAAGTCCTGGTGCCCTTACTATGAAAAGGATATAGACAAATTGGAACGTGTTCAACGCAGAGTAACAAAAATGATACATAGTCTAAAGAACAATCTATTTGAGGAACGTCTTGAAGAATTATATCTGTTTCCCCTAACAAAGCGAAGAACAAGAGGCGACCTAATTCGAGTCTTTAAGATCATCAGAGGCATCGACAATATGAACTGTAGTAAATACTTTCGATTGATCGATCAAACTAAACACAGGGAAATGGTTGCAAAATCATTGGTAAATCATTCAACTTGCACGAATCTAAGAATTTCTTCTTCAATCGAGTCCTCAAATTGTGGAATGGATTTCCCCAAGATGTTATTGACTGCAACACCGTTGATTCCTTCAAAGTTCGCCTTGACAAGCACCTTGCTCTGAATCCAAGGTTGACTGCATTTGTAAATTAATAAAATATCTCCTTAATTATGCTATTTCCTTAATATTGTCCCTGCCATGTTAATCCCCAGGGAGGTATTTCCTTTTCACATCTGTATCTCTCTGAAATAATGTTGGACATTATAAACAGCAGTATTTTGGAGGGCAAGTAACCTAGAGGGGTTGAAAGACCTGCTGTTGCTTGTTTTTTGTTGTTCTCAATTGTACTCTCTCTCTCTGTCTCTCTCTCCAATTAAGTACGTGTTGGTTGGTATGAGTGGTGAAATACGGAGATAATTGGTCATTAACGAGTTTCGGTCTGTGAGGATGCTCAATTAGTAGACAC
Source organism: Paralithodes platypus (assembly GCA_032716605.1). Taxonomy (NCBI): domain Eukaryota; kingdom Metazoa; phylum Arthropoda; class Malacostraca; order Decapoda; family Lithodidae; genus Paralithodes; species Paralithodes platypus. The sequence goes on along the minus strand of CM064513.1, from coordinate 70,009,477 downwards.
CAATATTAATATCCATCTGGTGGATGGATATAAAATTGAATATGTTTTTTAATTTACTTAAATTTGTAATGCTGGCGTATTATAACTTATATTTCTGATACATATCAGTGTCTAAAAGTTTAACTTAATTATAACCTTAAACATTCAAGTGGTCAATAGGTTTCAAATTAACAATTTAATGCCAGGTATTCGCATAAACGTACATTATTTTCATCTCTCACTTTAACAGTCTCTCTCTCTCTCTCAGTCCGAGGCCACCAGAGTGCATGCTCGTGTCACAATAAATCTTTCTCAGTGTTCTTTACCCATGGTCTATAATGGTGTGTTACTCTCACGCACGCACATACTGTATACGCTCATACTGCCACACGTACACTAATACATACATACCAAAACATGCTATATAATAAAAAAAATAAAAATACTATACATATAAAATATATAACAAATATAATCTATATATATATTTATACAGTATATATATATATATATATATATATATATATATATATATATATTAGGACAAGGGATATGGCGAACAACGACATCTGTCTTCTTTATTTTGGTCAGACGTTTTGTCATTTTATAATGACATCATCAGTAATATCTAAAATCACAGACAATTTCAATTAAACCAAAATTTTAATTACGTGAAGTAATAAATCAAAACAATATCAAACACAAAGCAAACATGTTAATTGACAAAAAACGGGTTTTTTGTTTTAATTATAAAATTAGGGAATTTAGTCAAAATAATACAAAAGGCAAATAGAAATAAATACATCAAATCAGAGTACACTCGAGACCTAAAATATATTAAGAGGGATAGCAGACATGTTGTTGAGTAACGGTTTTTGTTTGTGTATGTAAAGGGATTCTAAAATCCTTAGATCTGTATTATTGCCATGGTCTAGTATACTAAAGTTACTAGAATCCACGCTTGTACCACAATCAAAAGCATGCTCCCTTACTGCTGAGTGAGAAGGGGACTGGAGAGGCCGGCCCGCCCTGCTCGACTGACCCTTGTGTTCATCAACTCGCGACTTGAAAGCCCGCAGAGTGCTCCCAATATACCCTGTTTGGCAGCTAGGGCACTGGTAGAAGTAAACAAGTGACGAACACAAGGTGTTCGGCAGTTGGTCCTTAAAGTGGAAGAAGGAGCTTATTTTGAAGGTGTTTTTATGAACGAATCTAAAGTTGATATGTTGATAACATTTAGAAAATTCCTTAGTTAGAGCTCTTTCAATATTAGAAGAAATCTGGCCAAAATACGGAGAAGGTAAATATACGATATCCTTCTCTACAGTAGGGATACACTGTATAGGTTGGTATCGTTGATTACAAAAATTGAGACTATTTTATCAAATAAAAAGTGACTAAAGCCATTATTTATGAAAAATTATTTGAGGAAAAAAATCATTATAAAAATACTCGTATGGAGATGACAAATGAAACCAGAGTTTTGAGAGAGTTTAAACGAAATTTAAAAGTGCAGTAACTAAAGAAACTGGTTCCAAGTCCAGTGAACGTAGGTTTTCGAAAAATTGAGGTAGTTAAAGTTCCATTATGTTTGTTTATCAAAAGATCTAAAAAGTGGGGTAGGCAAAAGGAAGAACTGCCTGTAGCGAGTGCCTCCCTCAGAGTTGAAAGAGTGACAGGGCCAAAATCAAGGGACGTTCGAGCCAAAATGCCGGTTCAACTTAAGCAATTTAAGTCATAGAAAGAGGGAAAGACTTATTCTGGGAGAGAGTTCCAGAGCTCAACTGTTGAATAGAGGAAAGACTGAGAATAACATTTCACTCTTGGGTCAGAGAGATGCACATAGTAGGGGTGGGATTATAATAATAATGATTATGTTGCAAGACGGGTGCTACATGCTCTACGAAGAGGGAGTGGTATACACTGAGAAAGCTCTGAGGAACACTGATTATTGTAATAGTGGTAGAATAGTGAGAGAGATGCAACATTGCGGCGAAGAGAGAGAGACTGCAGAGAATTGGTGAGTGGACGTGAGTTAACCCCTACTGTACCAGAGGGTATTACAATAAATGTACCCTCTATGGAGTACCAAGCAATGTGGCAAGAAATGGCTTCAGAGTCGAGATAAAACACCCTTCCACCTCAAAAGATGGAGGAATGCTGACCCTCCTATCCTGTGGGAGCCTGGATATAAACTGAGAAGAGTTGCCCAGGTCTCAGAGCAGGGTGTATAAGTCATGGTACCAGGTACCAATCGATACGGGCAGTTACAAGGACCGCATATTATGGACGAACGTCGTCCGTCGCTGGTACTGACGAGTGACTTTTTTACTGTCGGCCAACGTACGTTGCTGGGACAGTAGGTGTTAACCCGGGAACAATGCCGAGACTCTTAAGAGGTTTTACTGGGCGAAGGCAACGGGACTCTTAAGATCCAAGGCCTAAAAAAAGCCTTTTAAAAGACCCCAGTGGCACTCAAAACAAAAGAATGTGATTAAGTGAGATATTTCCCCTCCATACCTACTATCACTCCTCCACATGTGTCCAAACCACCCACCTTCCTCCCCCCCTTCAATTGTCACCTATGTTTCCTCTTATTTCCTTGTTTATCGGGGTTTTTTCCGCGTCAATATCCCTCACCCAGTTCCAAGGTCGTGTGGGACGCATATAGAGATCGTGGCAAGAGAGAGACTTCACAAACAAGACATCAGTGTTGATCGATAAGTGAGAGAGGGAGTGTGTGTGCCGCGCTTGCTCTCCTCTCATGAATGAACCGGTTGGCAATACATTGTCTTTTTCACCCCCCAAATACTATTCCCACTTTTTTATTGCTGTTACATGTTAATATCTTTATATTAAGCGTAAAATAGGCGAATATGAATAAGTAACAATGATATTTATCGGATAATGACAATTTTCGTCAGGATCGTATAAAAATATCTTCGCCTGGCGGGCACTTTTAAATACCATAGGTTCGCTGTTTAAAGGTTAATGAGACGAAAGGCTTTCTTTTCTATTTTGTCTAGAAGTGCTGTTTGAGAGGGTCCTTCCCACACATTCAACAATACTCAATATATGGATGCACTGTGCCCCTGTACAGAGCAAGAAGCTGCCAGGGTTAAAGAACACCTGGAGGCAGTTGAGCACATCCAGCTTCTGGGAAGCTGCTTTAGCTAGAGTGATAACATGATCTTTGCAAGAGAGATCAGAAGAAAAAGAAACACAAGAATATTAAAAGAAGATGAAGGGTTAATTTGTATGTTGTCAAAGAGTAGGTCATAGTTTTCTGGAAGGGGGCGACAAGTAGACAGGTGGAGAAATTGAGTGTTGGAAGCATTGAAAGTAACAAGGATTTCTCTGCCCCAATTATAGATAGTAGATAGATCAGACGATAGGTGTTTTATGTGAGTTTTGGAGTTCCTGCTGTGAATAATTTTGTAGAAGGCTAGTTGAATAGTGTCTTCATAGAGTCTTCAGCATATGAGTGAATGGGGCTAGAGGTGTTGTTGAGAAGGTCATTAATGTATAATAGGAAGATAATTGGTTATTGGACAGAACCCTTAGGAAAACTGGAGTTGATAGGTTGAGGAAGTGAATGGTGACCGTCCACAACCGCAGCGATGGAATGGCCGGAAAGGAAATTAGAGACAAAGGCACAGATGGAAGGGTAGAAACCGAAGGAGGGTAGTTTGGAAATAAGGGATTTGTGCCAGACTCTATCAAAGGCCTTCGATATGTCTAGTACAACAGAAAAAGTGCCAACGAAGTCCCTAATGAAGGATGGCCAAGAGTTAATAAGATAAGATAGAAGATCACCAGTAGATCGGCCCTTAAGGAAGCCATGCTGGCGGTCTGAGAGTAGGTTATGGGAAGACAAATGCTTAAGAAATTTGGAAGTAAGAATAGTTTCAAAAACTTTAGAGAAGCAAGAAATGAGAACAATTGGATGATAGTTGGAGGGTTGAGGGCGGTCACCCTTCTTTGGGACAGGTTGAATGAGAGCAAACATCCAGCAAGAAGGGAAGACGTTAGAGGAGAGACAAAGACGGAAGAGTTTGCCTAGGCAGGGAGTCAGCACTGAAGCACAGTTTTTGAGTACAATAGGAGGAACACCGTCTGGTCCGTATGCCTTCCTAGTATTAAGCTCAGAGAGGGTGGAAAGTACATCCTTGCAAGATATATGATGTTAGGCACAAGTCGGAGAAAGGGGGGTGGCGAGGGAGGAATAGCACTGGATTCATCCAAAGTGGATTTTTTAGCAAAAGTGTTAGCGAAGAGTTCAGCTTTGTCAGAGGAAGAAGTGACGGTGGTGCCGTCAGAGTGGAAAAGAGAAGGGAAAGACAAAGAAGAAAAATTGTTTGAGAATTTTTTTGCTTGATGCCAGTAGGCTTGGGAAGACCAGGAGTTGGATAGTTCAGTGCATTTATTATTGATGAAAGAATGTTTGGCGAGGCGAAGAGCAGTTTTGGCTTGATTCCATGCAGAAATAGGAAATATGAGATTCTTGTGTTTGAAGGTGACGGTACCGTTTGAATGATTCTTCCTTATATGCGGACAGCAGTAGAGCAAGCGTGAGTAAACAATTTTTGTTTTGCATTAGACTGTGAGAAATAAAATGGAATGTATGCCTCCATGCCCTAGAGGCTTACCTCGGTAATGCATTCAGCACTCTCCGAGGGTCCCTGGCCACGGAAGCAAAAGTCTTTCCATGGGAAATAAAAAAAAAGTACTGCTGAAGAGTGAGTTTCCCAGTCAGCAGCGCCAAAGTGCCACATGCGCTGCCGGCTTTGGGGATCGGTTGGCTGTACCGGAGAGATAGGACAGGTGACAGAGATAAGTTTATGGTCGGAGGAGCCCAAAAGAGAGAAAATATTTACAGTATAAGCAGAAAGGTTAGAGGTTAGAAATAAGTCAAGAATGTTGGGACGATCTCCGAAGCGATCCAGGGTACAGGAGGGTTGCTGGACAAACTGCACTAGGTCATTTAGTATAGGAAAGGTGTAGGCTTGTTCATCAGATTGGTCAGTGGAAACAGAGGAGAGCCATTGGCGGTGATGAACGTTGAAATCTCCTAATATGGAGATGTCTGCGAAAGGAGAGATGGATAGAATGTGTTCCACTTTAGAAGTAAGATAGTCAAAGAATTTTGGATAGTCAGTAGAATTAGGTGAGAGATAAACAGCGCAGAAATATTTAGTTTGTGAGTGACAAGAAAGCTTTAGCCATAGAGTTGAGAATTCAGAAGAATCAAAGTTGGGAACACGAGAGAAAGCAAGATTGTTGCGTACATAGACGCAACATCCACCTTTGGCTTGAAACTGAGGATAGAGATAGTAAGAGGATACAGAAAAGGGTTTGCTGTCAGTAGTCCCAGACATCTGCGTTTCGGTGAGAAAGAAAAGATCAGGGTTGGCAGAAGAAAGGTGGTGTTCTCTGGCCACGAATGTTGGCAAAATTAATAGTGAGTTTAGAAGGAAGTGGTCCAGAGCACTTGGCGAGTCGCTGCCATGGGTCAGACAAATGGCGGCATTTCAGATCCCCCCCCTCCCCCTCTGGGGACTCCGTGGTGGGTCGTGGTTTTGTCAGCTTTTGATTGAATACAGGTAGTGTAGAATGTAAGGTGTTTGTTGTATATTGTATTGATAGGAGGAGAAGGTGTTTTGGAGGGCAGGCTGGGGTTGCCCTCAACATTGATGAGGCACAGAAAGGATCAGCTAGGGAGGCCAGATGGTGAAACAGGAGTTCCAGCTGTCCTTATCAACCACCTAGCACTCCCCGGGAGAACCGCCCTGTTCGGCTGGTGCCTACAGCCTCCTCCTAACAATTCTGGAGGTGGGATTCCCAGTCCAAACCTCCCGGTGCAATCTGCGCCACAGAGTGACGGGTGGTGGGGTCGCCACATCCCTACGCCGATAATGTGTATACATAAGCATATATACTGGCATCTTTGTAGGTTGCATAATTGTCTGTGTGTATACAGTATGTAAGTGTGTATATGTATTTTTTTCTATGTGAGTGAGGGAGACAAAAGGCAGAACAGTTTGTAACGAGTGCCTCCCCCAGAGTTGAAAGAGTGACAGGGCCAACATCAAAGGACATTCGAGCCAAAACGCCTGGACACACGGAGTTTGTAGCAATCTTAGTCATAGGAAGAGGGAAAGAATTCCTATATTTGCCTTGATAAACAATGTAGATGTTTACCTATGGACACTTAGGACAGGTATGCTTGTTTGTTGCATATTTGCTTGTGTATGAATGTAATAAGTGGGTATAAATATGTATATAGTATGTGAGTATCTATATATATATATATATATATATATTTATGTTTGTACTGCATGTGATGCAAGTATGTATGTTTGTTCTTATGTCGGTGGTGCCGGAGAGCATAATATTATATGTATGAGTTTGTGTTTATAAACAGGATATCATTTTCTAAATACGCATGTTTGAATTTGTTTATGCTATAAGTCTATGCGCTGTAAGTAGGCGAGAAATCATGACCTCTAACCTCTGTAACTCAAAACCGACTAGAGTAATCAAGCTAATATTTCTACCATTTGTGAAGGTAGATGTGGAAATCTACAGCCAATTTCCTCTAGCCCTTTCTGAGTTACAGAGGATAGAGGTCATGATTTCTCGCCTACTTACAGCGAATAGACTATAGTATGTGTTTCCGTTCATATTTTGATGCTCGTTGTTAGGATAGTTGTTAGTTAGTTGTTAGGTATGTATTTGTATATATATAATTTATGTGGGAAGAGATGTGTGTGAATATTTGTATATATATCTGTATGTATGTATACGTAAAAATAGCGATATCTCTATATACACGTTATATACTGGGTACGCGTTGCATGGGCACATGTATTTGAACATGTGTGTTAGTCTATTATATGTATAAATGTTTGTATACATGTAAATGAATGTAAATTGATAGGTTACACTTTCACTTAGTGTCTTTGATGTAATTATGGTTTAATATATATTATACTTAAACATCGTAAGCTACGATTACCATTTTCATACTAATAATGTTGTTTATGAAAGTATATCCATTTTGATTGATGTTCAGATCAAACAAGCTATATATTGCTAAAGATATATTATGTATTATATAATTATCAGGTGATTTAATCTGAACATCAATCTGCTTGGATATATTTGCATTTAGAAAATTGAAAGACCTCACAAAAAGTTGTCAGTAGCTGTACATCATCCTTTTTCTCATACTCATGCACTAGATTGTACAATGTATATTTTCAACTCTTCAGGCTGCATTTTTTTTAAATACCGTATATTATTATTATTGTTATTGCTATTAAAGGAGTAATTCCGTCCGCCAATCAGGAGAAGGGATTAGCCCAGGTGAAGAGACAAGGTTTACCCTTTGAAACTTGTCACAAGAGAAATACTGCCACACCCTCGCTCTCCACCAATTAGCGGCTTTCCGTGACGCAACGAATGGAGCCACCTGTACCTCCTTTCAAATGCTCGCCGGTAACTTCGCTCCCAGTTCACTCACGCATATTCTATCCTGGTCACAGATGTCCTATTACCATGGTGCAACCTTCTCACTCCCTTCAGCCACTAAAGGACATCTCCAACAAGCTTCCAGGAGAATATTTCGAAGATAGAGTGAAGCAAGAGGAGAAGGAATGGGAGATTCAAAGCGAGCGGGCTAAGCAAGCTCCTCCCGGGAGCGCGGCTCAGCCAATCACAGGGAGGTGGGCGGAGCCCCTGGAATCACTGACCCCCAGGTGCTTGAGGGGATCGCACCTAGATGCTCTGAGCAAAGGTGACCACGAGCCTCACCTTGGCACTCTTGGGGAATCAACTAAGCCTGTTCTGGTGCTCCAACAACCTTGCACTACTAAACACCAGACAACCCAGAAGATAGTACATCCACTACCCACGGCTCAGATGCACCTTCAGTATCCTGATGCCTGCAGACACATCTCTGGTCTTCATACCTTAAGCCAAGCAGTTCAAGATGGTCACCGAGTGGTAGATGGGACAGAGAGGATGGAGATGATATACTGGCATGCTCTGATGTGGTGAAGCAAACCAGGAGAGACAACACAACATTTTATTAAAGGACCCTTACGGGCCCGAGCAGATTTATTAAAAAAGTAAATGCTAAGACTAACTGGTGTGTTCCAGCTATAAAATATAATGTGTTTTTATAGAACAACCAAAGAGAGATTGACTAGACAAATGATGCAATAAAGAGATGAAGTGTTATGAGATATAGTTGTCTTTGTTAGTAAAGGGGCCCAGCCGAATAGCCAGTAATAGCACAGGATCTTATAGGAACTTTAAGTAAGATAGAGGATCAAACCTTAAGTGTGAGTTAAGGGGATCTCCCACTGTGTGACTTTACGATGGCGAATGCCCTGCAACAGTGTTTTTTTTTTATGTCCGTAAATTCGCGGCGAATAGGGCGAATTCAGAAACGAATGAAGTCGAACAAGGCGAATTATGGTGATAGCAGTGCGACAGAAGTACGCTCAAAGTGCGATTGTGGCGACTATTTAAGCGACAATGGCGAATGATGTGCGAAATTTGATGGCGAATCATGGCAAATTTGGCGATCGATGATGGCAACAGTAGCATTTGCAGGGCAACTGTCCTACGAATGTTGGACGATGAGACTGCGAACACCACGAAGGTTGTGCGAACATGGCGAATGTCAGACACCTATTGATTATATTGGTGATTATGGCCAACAGGTAGAATTCATAATTACAAGCATTTGAAAAAGATGGAGCATTTTATTAACATTAAATATGACTAACTCTATCCAAGCCGACCGGAGAATTGATGTATTTAGCCCTCACCTTCCCCTATATAGATGAGGAACACCATGATTACATGGATAATCAAGTAATTTTTTTTCTTTCTATATTCCAACTACTCCCTCTCGGGCATAGGCTGAGAGCCTTTACATTCCACCGATCAACACGGTGAAGCCTGTGAGGTCTTGTTCCAGTCTTGGGAGTGAGACATGTGAAGCATCCATTCATGGCTCGAAGCAGCTACATCTCTGAAGCCGCTGATTGCTTCGTTCAAGTGCTTCACTGTCTCACCCTCCAGACTCAGACCCTCACTCTCAGAACGCCACCTATTGAGCAGTGAACTCACTAGGCATTGTCCCCCTGTAGCATATTTTGAATATGGGAATATTCATACAGTGCTATTTAATCAGGGAACAATGAGGGTATTTTTTTGGCATTTCGGTGGGCTTTGTGGTAATGCACTGATACTAGGTACAGCACAAATTCAATCCCAATAATATCTTCCCATTGACATATCGGGATTTGAACCCGGGTCCACTGGATTACCAATCCAGTGGCAAGACCAGTCCACCACACCTCCCCTAGTATTGATGTATGTGTATGAATGGGTGGACTTATATTTATTGTTATTACCCATCATATAAATTTTTCTTGTCACCTGAGGAATTGGCTTACTTATTGGTTTATCGAGAAAAAAAATCAATTGACCATATTCATTTATTCACGTAATTATGTCAACCATTGCAACCATTCATATGTTTATCTCTTTTGCATATGTCAATTTAATTTTAATAGCAAGAATATAATTTGTTTATATAGTTGACAGTTAAATTTAAATAGTAACAATTTTTTTTTGACGTTTTTTACATTGTTATTACTAACCTGTTTTCTTGCCAAGATAAAATTATATAAGGTAGTGAAATGGGTAATTGAAAATGACCAAAACATGTTTTATTGTTTTATTCAAAAACTAAAAAAACAAATAAATAAATAAACATATGTATAATTACAACACGCGCCTCCAGGACCGCCAGCCAAACATCAGGACCCCTCAACACCTGTGTGAGAAAAGTGAAAGGGAACGTTCATAAAATAATATAAATATTTATTCATACACAAATCCTTTACATTAATTTTTACGTCAGACATCCCAAACAGAGTTGCAAACCCTGTGTGTATACTAGACCCAAGGTGTGGGTGATAATTTCTGGCTTGTGTCGCCACCGTTATCTGATGACAGCCACCCTTCTCTCCCCCTCTACCAGTACACAGGGAAGGTTATTTGAGTGGGTGACGATTGCCAAACGAATACTGAGAAGGTTTGTATAATCTGTAAACGCACAAATGAAATGGGTGCCAATTGTTTAACGATTACTGGATTACTGCGAATGTTTCCATATAAATTTGTGCAGCACTTGGCAACTTATGAGGCACACTTGTGAAAAACATTTACAACATGACAATTTTATCTGAATTTACTTTACTTGGGGGCAAAGTGACCGCAGTCTCTCACGTGCATACCTGTAGGCTATCACCGCGAGATAATGAGAGGGAAATATGACCAGGCCGTATACAGCCTGGAGGCAAATAGAAGAAATATCCTCTCAGCTGGCCTTCACCATGATATGGTATGGTAGGGCAAAGATTTAATCTTTTTAGTATACAGTATCCTATATATTATATATATATATATATATATATATATATATATATATATATATATATATTATATATATATATATATATATATATATATATATATATATATATATATATATATATATATATATATATATATATATATATATATATATATATATATATATATATATATATCTATCTATCTATTCCCTGACACCGTGATCCCCGAAGGGGTGGCCACGAACGAACCGCCCCCATGCACCTCTGTCCCCAGTCAGTCGACGCCCCTCCCCCCAACCAGCACCGCCTTAGTTCATATACTTCCTCACTCCATCCTTCCTCCTCTCCTTCGGTCTACCTCTCCCTCTCTGTCCTTCCACCTCGCTCTCGTACACCCTCTTAGTCATTCTCTCGCTTTCCATACGTTCCATATGGCCAAACCATCTCAAGTTGTTCCTTTTCACACTTTCCAGCACATTTACCTCCACACCACACCTCAAAGGAGTACAAAGGAGTACAAAGGAGTACAAAGGAAATCAAGCAACAACATATATAGTGACCCTTCTAGGTTGCTTGTCCTCCAAAACACTGAGGATCAAGTGTCCAAACAGTGGGTTAGAGTGGGTAAGGGAATTACTGCCCTGGAACTAATGTCCGTGGCAGGATTAGGAAGTTAGTAGGGGACAGATGGGTTAGTAACTGAGGGGGGAATAAAATAAAGTTATTCATTTACAAACGCAGTCAGTCGCGGGTTTGATGCGAGATATTTGTCTAGGCGGAGTTTAAATGAATGGTGATGCAGTCTATAACGTTTCGGGGAAGCCCATTCCATAAGTTGACAACTCGATTGAAGAAGAAATTCTTAGATTCGTGTGAGTTAAAAGATTTACCAATAATTTTGCAACCGTTTCCCCGCGTGTAATTAGATTGGTCGATATTGAAGTACTTACTACAGTTCATATTGTCGATGCCTTTGATGATTTTGAACACTTGAATTAAGTCACCTCTTAATCTGCGCTGGGTTAAAGGAAATAGATTTAATTCTCTAAGACGCTCTTCGTATGGTTTGTTCTTTAGGCTAGGTATCATTTTGGTAACTCTACGCTGAACTCGTTCTAGCTTGTTTATATCTTTTTGGTAATAAGGGCACCAGGATTGAACACAGTATTCCAGAAGAGGGCGGACTAAGGAATTGTAAAGGGTTAGGATAACTTCTTTGGATTTATGCTCAAATGACCTGCCTATAATGCCAATTATTTTGTTTGCCTTCTTAACAACTTCTGAACATTGTTGACTCGGTTTTAGGTTACTCGATATTGTTACTTCCAGATCGGTTTCTCTGTTTACATTCTTAAGCTGAGTGCCATTCATCGAATAGTTTGCTTTCTCATTTAGGTATCCGATATGTAGTACTTTACATTTATCCGCATTGAAACTCATTTGCCAAATTTGGGCCCAACATGACAATTTATCTATATTGTGTTGCATATCGTCAACTTGTTCTTTTGAGAGTACGCTATTTGCAATTTTTGTATCGTCAGCAAATTTTGAGATTGTACAGGTGAGACCCTCATCTATGTCGTTGATGTAAATTAGAAAGATAATTAGTCCTAGTACCGATCCCTGGGGTACCCCGCTACTTACATTGGTCCATTTAGATGCCTTACCGTTTATGACTACTCTTTGCTTTCTGTCGCTGAGCCAATTTTCTATCCATTTCAACACACCGTCTTGTATTCCATGCGCTTTTAGTTTTAGCAGTAAACGTTTATGGGGAACTTTGTCAAAGGCCTTTTGAAAATCAAGGTATATAATATCTACAGCTTTATTCTCATCGTAGAGGTTGAGGATATCGTGGAAGAAGTCCAAGAGGTTTGTTAAACAGGAACGTTTTTTACGAAAGCCGTTTTGAGTATCTTTAAGTATGTTATTTTCCTCTAAGTGATTTACGAGTCTGTCTCGTATGACCGTTTCTAGCATTTTACATACAACTGAGGTTAAGCTAATTGGACGATAGTCACTGGGTAGGGATTTGCTGCCTTTTTTGAATATCGGTGTTACGTTGGCTAGCTTCCACTGATCGGGCATAGTTCCAGACTGCAAGGATATATTGAATAGTAATGTCAGTGGTTTGGAGAGCTCATACTTAGCTTCCTTTAGAACTCTAGGCGAGATTGTATCAGGTCCAGGCGTTTTATTTACCTTGAGTTTATCTAAACAATTCAATACTTCTCTCTCTGTAACGGTGATATTGCTTAGAACATCTGAATTATCAATCTGAATCGGCGATGGTGTAGGGATATCACTGAGGTCTTCTGTTGTAAAAACTGATGCAAAGAAGGTATTGAGGGCATTACTCATTTGTACTTCATCTTTGGTGTATTCTCCGTTTTCATCGACTAACGGTCCAACAGTTGAAGTAACTGCTTTGTTCTTTCTTATATAACTATAGAATTCTTTCGGGTTTGTTTTACTTTGATTCGCAATATGTAACTCTAGGGTCTTTTTACTTTGCTTAATTAACTTTTTGGCTTTGCGTCGTAGCTCTACAAATTTCACCCGTTCTTCGTCATTTTGTGAGGATTTTAATCTATCATTAGCACATTTTTTAGCAAGCAGGCAGTTTGAAATATCTTTATTCTACCATTTGGGCTTATTATTATGGCCTGGATGCCGTATTTTCGATGGTATACAGTCTTGCACTGCTTTTAGGTAAGTGGTTTCGAATAACTTCCAAGATGTATTTATGTCGTTATTGTTAATTAAAAAGCTCCAGTCAGTTTCTTTAAACATAGCTCTAAGTTTATGAAAGTTTGCTTTCTTGAAATTAGGGACTTTTTCGATGCTACTATTTGGTTCGTTACTAGTAAACTTTAAAGTGAAAGTTATCGTACGATGGTCGCTGTTACTGAATTCATCACCAGCATTCAAATTCTCTATTAATTCTTCTTTTGTTGCAAGTACAATGCCAAGAACGTTATTACCACGGGTCGGCGTTCGAACAAATTGATAAAGCGAACTCTTTTGCAAGTTCGTATACAAGTCATGTCCGGAGTGTGAAGTAAGAGTATCGCCCCACTTGGTCACAGGTAAATTAAAGTCGCCCAAAATTACGGTATCTTGTGAGTTACTTACATCTGCAATTTGTTCGTAAATTTCTCGGTCAGTTTGCACTGATTGAGCTGGAGGTCTGTATATTAATGCAAGTATTATTTTTGTACCTTTATTATTCTTTATTAGCACAAAAGATGCGTCGACGTTCACAATTTGAGGTTCTGACAAGAGGGTAGGCTTAAGACTTTCTTTGATATAAAGTAAAACGCCACCTCCATTTCGATTTATTCGGCTTTTCTCAAACATTACATAACCGGGAAGTGAATACTCTGCTAAAAAGTCTCTATCTTCTGTATTGAGCCAAGATTCTGTTATGCCAATCACATCATAATTTTCTGTAAACACTAGCTCCTCTAAATCTGAAAATTTATTGCGTATGCTACGAGCGTTTGCATAGAAAACCTTTAAATTTGTTATTTTAGAAGTCACGGAACGCTCTTTAATTATATTTTTGGTTCTTGTCGGATCTACATTTATGTTCATGGCTGTCCTCGGTCCTCGCTGTCTTCGGTCCTTATCGCTGGTGGTCCTCGGTTGCCTCTGTTTTTTTCTTGGCGTTGGAAGATTTATGTCACTGCTGCTTCTTCTCGGATGGCGTTTTTTGATCCATGGCTGCGGACTGCTTCGTGTAGGAGACGACCCATGCGTGCTGCACCCACAGGGTTTAGATGAGTGCCATCCTTGCGGAACAGAGTAGGCTGGTTGTAGAAGTTGTCCCAGAGGTTGATGAATTCAACTTCTTCCCTCAGACACAAATATTTTAGTCGGCTATTTGTGCTGAAGGCCTTGTCGTAGAATTTGTCAGGTGCGTCGATCTTGGGGAGAATGCCTGAGATGATGATATTCCTTGACTTGTTTTTGTAGTGCTGGATCATCTTGCGATATTTCTCCATCAACTCTTCGGATCTGGTGCGCATGACGTCATTTGAACCAGCATGGATGACAAAAAGGGTATTTTCATTTGCATCCTTTGTGGTATCTTCGAAGGCTTCCACAATGTCGTCCAGTCCAGCTCCTGGGATGCAAAATCTTTTTCGTTGATTTGGGACTCTGTCGCAGAACTCTTCGACCTGTCCTCGTAGGATGGAATCCCCAACGAGCCTGGTCTCTTCTGGTTCGTCTTCCATCTCTACCAATATCTCAAATCTGTTTGACATTGTGACTGGTAGATGAGAACTTTTCTGCGTTGGCCGTGCACCGTTCCTCGCTGGTGTAAATCCGGAAACCTGTGGTGGCGGGACTCTACGTACAGGTCGGGGAGAGGAGTGGTTAGAACGGGGGCGACGGGTTGGTACTGTTCGTGCTAGCAGGCTTCTTGCACGAGGAGTGGGGGAGAGACTAAGGTGAACAGGGCGGCTGTCCTGGTTTGATGTCGGCTCAGGTTCGTCAGAAGCATCTGCTGCAGTGTCTACTGCAGGTGTTGGATTGTTGGCAGATGACGTTGGGGCGGTGGTGGATGCTGGAGTTGAAACAATTGGAGTTAGTGATAGTCCAACGTTGAGTGTTACAAACTCTTGGAGTGATTCCAGCTTCCTGGTGAGGGCGTTGATCTTGTTGTGGGCTTCATCCAATTTTGCTGTCAAGTCCTCTCGTTGCTTCCTTCATTAGTCTTCTTACTTCTTCATTAGTCTGTCTATCCCTCCATGTAACTCCGCACGCACTACTTAAGTAATTCATTTCCACTGCTCTCACTCTTGGTCTGAGTCTCTCAACCAACGTCCATGCTTCGCTTCCGTAAGTCAGTGTCGGGATTACCACACTGTCATGCAAGGACTTCTTCACTTCCATACTGACCACCCTATACTTGTTCCTGCTTTCAGGTTCCTACAACCCTCTTCCCCTGTTGTACCCTCTCCCGCGCTTCTTCATCCATAGTCCCATCTTTACTCAACACACTGCCCAGATACTTAAAAGAGTTGACGATCTCCATAGCCTGACCATTCAACTTCACCTCACACTCTGTGACTTCAGCCCTTTCGAAGACCATAACCTTGCTCTTCCCCGCATTTACCTTCAAATTCCGTTTTTCGCACACTGTTCCAAACTCATTTACCAGACCCTGCAGCTCCCATTCATTATCGCTCATCAGAACTGTATCATCTGCAAACAGCAGTATAGGCAGCTTCCACTCATTTCCCTCCCTTTTCAGCGATACACCAACATCCACTGCTCTTGATAGTATTTCTTTCATGACTCCATCCATATATACAGTAAACAACCACAGGGACATCACACACCCCTGTTTCAAGCCAACATTCCGGTCAAAGAACTCGCTCTGCTCACTCTCCACATGTACTGCCGCCTTTGCACCCTCATACATACTCTTCACTGCTTTCAGCAACTTGCCATCTACTCCGCATATTCTAAGTACTTTCCACAAACCTTCTCTATCCACTCTGTCATAGGCCTTCTCCAAGTCCATAAAGGCAACATACACCTTTTGTTTCTTCTCCAGATATTTCTCCACAACACAATTCAGGGTAAAAATCTGATCTACACATTCTCTTGCCTTCCTAAAACCTCCCTGCTCGTCGCCTATCCATTTCTCCGTTCTCACTCTCACTCTCTCAATCACTACCCTGCTGTATAGGCCTACCTTCCCTACTACGCTTAGAAGACATATTCCTCGGTAGTTACCACACACTCCTTTTTTCCCTTTGCCTTTATATAGGGGGATTATTATGCCAGTTTTCCAGTCATCGGGTGCACTCCCCTTCTCCCATGCTAGTTTGCAAATTTTCCATACCCATTCGATCACTATCTCACCACCATACCTCAACATTTCCCCACACACTCCATCTGTTCCTGGTGCTTTCCCCAACTTCACTCTTTTCATGGCTTCCCACACTTCTGACCTCCTGATCCCCACATCCTCCTCCACTACTTCTCTTCTTCTCCTTCCCATACCATATCCAACTATGTTTGCTGGCTCTTCATTCCTTACATTTAGCATCTCATTGAAGTACTCCCTCCATCTTTCGACTCTCTTGCTTCTCAGCTAGCATTCTCCCATTCATATCTTTCACACCCTTACTGTTTCCCTTGCTACCTTCCCAAACTTTCTTGACTTCTTTCCAGAACAGTTTCTTACTCTCCCTCCATTTTACACTCAGATTCCTTCCAAATTCCTCATCTACTCTTCTCTTACTTTTCTTCAATACTCTCTTCACCACCCTCTTACTCTCCACGTACCTCGCTCGTTTCTGTCTCTCAAAATCTTCATTCCCTCTACTACCCAACCACTCTCTATATGCTTTCTTCTTTTCTTCCACAGCTATTTTTACCTCTTCTGTCCACCATGCTGTACCTTTCACTCCCCTCCCTCTTCTCCTCACTCCACACACTTCCTCACATGCTGCACAGATCTCTTCCTCTTGCTCATCCCCTCCACTTCCTCCATAACTTCCAGGTCCGAACCCACCTAGTCGTCTTTCTACTGCTCTCCTGTAATCTTTCCTGATTTCCGCCTCCTGTAACCTCTCCACCCTCCTCACCATTCCACCTTCCTCTCGCCTCCCTCCAGCTCTCCTCACCCACTTCTTTTGTATCCTAACCTTAGCTACTACTACATAATGATCAGACAGACCCCCTCCAATACCCCTATACACCCTAGCATCCATCACAGATTTCTTCATTCGTTCATCCACACATACATAATCAATCAATGACTTTCGTTCCACCATTGTCTTATCCTTCATCGGCCACACCCGTGGATAGTTTCCACGTATACCTGTGGATCATTCTGTGTCGGAAGAAGGTGTTGGCTATCCACAGCCTCCTCCCCACACATACGTCCACAAGTGCACTACCATTCATATATATATATATATATATATATATATATATATATATATATATATATATATATATATATATATATATAAATATTTATACATACAGTATATATATACAGTATATATACTGTATATATACTGTATGTATAATTATATATATATATATAAATATTTATATTTATATATCTAAATGTATACATTTATATATATATATATATATATATGTATATATATTAATATATATATATATATATATATATATATATATATATATATATATATACATATACATATATATATACATATTTATATATATATAAATATTTATATATATATACTGATATATATATATATATATATATATATATATATATATATATATATATATATATATATATATATATATATATATGTGTGTAAGGTGGAGAAAATAGGGTTACTTTTGGTAGCAATTCCCCTTGGATCAAGTAAGTGAAACTTGAGAATAATTCATTGTAGTGTAATGAAAGATATCTAAGACTTATTCAGAAGTACACTAGTATATTGATTGTATAAGTATTCGTAATAGTAAGATTAATTCAAGTATGTTATATAGTCTGGTTATCACACACAGATCTGATCTCTGACCTCTCGATGAGCGAGCTGGGGGTCCCCGTCTTTTTCTGCCTTCCAGCTCTAGAAATCCTCCTTATATTATCTCGGGTTACGCCCCTCTTTATGACGTAAAACCACTCATTGCCATTCTACGTGTAAATCACAGCCAATCCTAGTACCTGTCCATAATGACGTATTAGGGTGGGGTCTCCCAATGTGACCCGATCTAGGTAAAACTTTCCACTCACAGTCTCCATGCCAATATTACAGGCGTCGTGACACGTGATGTTGTGTGACTTGATTTGATGACATCAGCACTGACATATGTGGATTCCATGACCTGCGGGGTCAACTGTATACATCCTGTTGCCCCTCGGCAACTGCATCCATTGTATTTGATACAAGGCAAATACAACGTTAATAATATAAGCTGTTATAATAGAGTTATTAGATTATTAGCTTCCCATATGTGTACCCCTGTACATAAGTCCTGAAATAATAATTGGATAAATTGGAGTACATAACATATATATATACTGTATATATATATATATATATATATATATATATATATATATATATATATATATATATATATAGAGAGAGAGAGAGAGAGAGAGATATATATTGTCATACCTTTTAATTATCTGCTTCGTGGTCACTGGGGACGAACTCTACATTCGTGTGGCTTTCGCCACCATCATCACGCTCTTCCGCCGGCTAAAATTAAAATAAAATATCATACACAGGAATATAAATAACAATGTTTGTTGAGAGACAGATACCATGAACAGGTTTGGAACCCACCGACACCTCGTACATTACGGAAAGGTGGGTACAGTTTATCACACATTGCCTAGGTTTGCAGGATAGGTGGTCAACTGCTTCGAAACCTGAAAATGTATTTAAAATATTCATTTAAGAAATAAATAAATTAATAAATACAGAAACAGTGTTACAAAATTTGTAATAAATATTAAATTAAACTTGGCAAGACACACTAGCAAAATTATTGTGAAAAATCAAATGAGGAATTACTGAAATAGATAAATTATTGTAAAAATTGTAAATCAAAATTTATAATTACCTGCCGTTTGCGTAGCCTCGTCCACACTTTGCCGATGTGAGGGTTCAGGTAGCGGAAATTGTTGACTATCCATTGTTCTCTCTGCGTGAATGGTTTGGCCCGCTTCTCCTGGGTCAACTTGGTGAAGCGGGTCTGGATCCCCCGGAACCATGTCAACAGCTGAATAGCTGTTGAATAAGAAAAATAACTGTTTTAATAAACAAATAGTATCTTTTGAAAGTGTAGGACATGGAAAAAATGTGCTGGCGATCAACAACACCAATTAATCAGTGTCACTTTATACAGGTCATATTATTTTATGCCACTTATAATGTAATAAATATGTCAACCAAAGCAAAAACTCACATTTACATTACAGCAAATTATGTCCCAAATAACGAAGCGTTGCGTAACGAAGCGTTGGTGCATGTTGACTGTGCAATAAAGGAAAATATGCAAATGACAAATTCC
Organism: Paralithodes platypus; assembly: GCA_032716605.1. Classification (NCBI taxonomy): domain Eukaryota; kingdom Metazoa; phylum Arthropoda; class Malacostraca; order Decapoda; family Lithodidae; genus Paralithodes; species Paralithodes platypus. The sequence continues at coordinate 69,990,020 of CM064513.1, read as the reverse complement.
TTTAAACAAGGGCAGCGAATTGATAGCATTATTATTAACATAAACAAGCGTTGTTTCGCACACAATGTCACTTAAATTTTATATGTAAAACACTTGTTATTTTGCATATTTCTATTGCACAATGCCATACTGACACATAATTTGATATTTTCAACTTACCAGTGACGTTGAGTGATCTTCCGTTCTGGTCTAAGGCGTCCATCCTCAAAGGCCTGTCCTTGTAGGACTTGTGGCCTAGATTATAGAGGAATGGTCGCGCCTTAAACCAGCCTACCAGTTCAGCCTCCTGATCTTCAGTGAAGATGCTAGCTGGAAAGAGGCTTATGTTGTACCTGTTCACAAGAATAAGAGCAAGTCTGACATCTCAATTTACAGGCCAAATTTCCTGCTTTCAGTGATTGCTAAGGTGCTGGAGACCATAATATCCAAGTAAATCACTGAATTCTTAGACAAACACATGCTTCCTAATGACAGGCAGTAAGGATTCTGGAGGGGAAGATCAGCCACCGAACTCATACTGAATCTCTCCACCAAATGGAATCAGTTTATAGACGACAGTGAAGACCGCTTTGTGATTGCTCTCGATATTTCTAGTGCTTTTGAAAGAGTTTGGCATCAGGGGCTCCTTGCAAAGCTCCAGGAACTTGGGCTCAATGAAAATGATTTGGCATTAAATGGAGACTACCTGCAAGAACGTTCATTGCAGGTGGTTGGTCATGGAGCTAACTCAACGAGACAATTAATATACCACAGGGAAGTAAGTGTCCTAGGTCCTCTACCCTGAAATGTATACTTCAGTAATCTCTTCAACCTCATTCCAGAATATTATGCCTATGCAGATGAATATACCTTACTATACCAGCGACGGACATTGGCCGTCAGTAAAAAAGTCACTCGTCAGTATCAGCGACGGACGACGTACTTTCATATGTGGTCCTTGTAACTGCCAGTATCGAGCGGTACCTAGTACCATGACTTGTACGCATTGCTGTGAGTCATTGGCAACACTTCTCAGCTTAGTTCCAAGCTCCCACAGGCTAGCTAGGTCAGTGCTTCTCCAACTTTTGAGGTGAGAGGGTGTTCTCTCTTAACTCTGAAGCTATTTTGGCCACATTGCCTGGTATTGGAGGGTACATTTATGGTAATACAAAACAGAGGAGAGGTCCTCTACAGTCATACAAAAAAGCCTACGTCTTTCAAGCATTACATCCTGAGGGCAGATCTGACAAGTCTCCTTTGCTCCTAAAAAAAAAAAAAAAAAAAAAAAAAAAATATATAACAATTATAGCATACCGGAATAGATTGGCCTATTTCTGGATACACAATAGTTACACAGAGGATTCAATCGCGATACTGGGAGTGAAATTTGACTCCAAGATGACAATGGTGTCTTATGTCCAGGACTTGGCTAGTGCAAAAACGAGAGAGAAAGAGAGAGCAAGATAAGAATACATTATATACGTGGATCTGGCAATAAGCGGATTCCTGAGAAGCAAATTATAAATTCCTTTGGTGCAGAAACCAAGCGTGGAGTTTTCAATTTCCTTTCCTTTTTAACATTGGCTGGTCCTACCTTTTGTGGGTTATTATGGGTTATTATTAGTTAAATTATTATTGAGGATTTTGCTTGCTTTTGCGATTTTCGAGCAACGTATTGTAATTTTTTCGATGGAAAATGTCCCTGCCGAATGCCGAATTCTTCTAAGTTACAGGCTCGCTATCTCTCGTCCAGAATAAAAATCAGCACCTGAATGGAGTGAAGCGTGTTATTATTACCAAACTAATGGGGTGAAACGTCTTAAAATCTCCAAACTAATCTCACTTGGACCAAATAAGATTAATTGTAATTATACATATAATTTCATTCGTATATAACATCGAATTGTCAGTGAAAGAAAATATGAATAATTATAATTTCAGTGGAAGATGGGAGAAAGATGTTAGACTTGGGGTATATTTGACAGAATTAATTTTGATTTAGTAATATATAAAGGGAAATGTGAAGCCAGGTTTTAACATGGTTTGTATAACTTAAGGCAGTTGAACAAATGTGAAGCCAGGTTTTAACATGGTTTGTATAACTTAAGGCAGTTGAACAAATGTGTATCGGTTTGTTATTTATTGAAGTTCCGATAAAGATGGTTGTACAGCTACTGACAAACGTTCACGAGCTCTTGGGATTCTCTTTATGCAAATATATCTATTTACATTGATGTTCAGATCAAATCAGCTATATATTTATAAATACATATTATGTAGTTATTTATATATAATACATCTGATCTGAACAACATTCTAAAGGGATATATTTGCATTAAGTAAATCACAAGAGGCCAAGAGCTCACAAATATTTATCAGAAGCTATACCAATTGAATGTGTAATGTTACCGACTCACGAACATCATTAATACACGTGGGACAAAATTATATTTAAAAAATTTCTCATAATCATAGAGGATGGAGATACAAAGTCAATTAACGTAAACTTAATGTACCTATGGATATCCATTTATCATGAAAAATGTATAACAATTGTATATAAACTGAGGTGCAAAGTTACTCTGGGGATGGGAGTTTCAGAGAGAGATGGTCTGGGTTACCAATGGACTTTAAGAAGCAGAACTTCTGGTTTGTTGAGCCTCACAGTTGAGGAGTGATTATCCCTTACTATATCAGCGACGGACATTGGCCGTCAGTAAAAAAGTCACTCGTCATTACCAGCGATGGATGATCAATATTAATGTGGTCCTTGTAACTGCCAGTATCGAGTGGTACCTGCTACCATGACTTCTATGCACTGCTCTGAGACATTGGCAACACTTCTCAGCTTGGTTCCAACCTCCGACAGGCTAGCTGGGTCAGTGCTCCTCCAACTTTTGAGGTGGGAGGGTTTTCTCTCTTGACTCTGAAGCCATGTTTGCCACAATGCCTGGTACTGGAGGGTATATTAATGGTAATACCCTCTGGTACAGTAGGGGTTAATATATTAATTTTATAGTTTTCTTGCTAGACCTCCACCAAGTTTAAAAATAATCCCCTATTGTATTAAGAGTTGGTAAATCTTAATCAACTGACAATAAAGTCCACTTTAGCTCCAAGATATCCTTCGTTAACTGCATAACATCGTCTAAAAATTGCCAGATTAATGATCAAAATAATGTCATCATATTCAAGGATTAATATTATTTTGTTTCCTTTCGTCTTATTGTTTTTTTCTTGGATTGCAGGTACGTTAATTACCCTGCTTATGATATTCGGGTTGAGCTACTGACTAACTTGTAGATTATACTGTATTTCTAACATCGGCTAAACTAAAGTTAACGCTACGCTAAGGTCACCATCTCTCATATAAATCGCCAGCCTACCTTTATAAGCCAGACACCTTATATCAATTGTATTCCTAAGAAAGGAAGAGGTGTTCATTCATATTTGAACGAGCTTATTTATTGGAGTACATCATGCTCTTGAAAGCCTTCCTTTTTTGCCATTTGCTGTTTTTTTTTTTTTTTTTTTTTTTACTGGTTTTGGCGATGGTACGGAAGTCTCCTTATTGTGTAACCTTTGATATGTTGGTTGTCGATATTGTTATTGTTTATATTCATGTCTAGGTGGGGATGGCTGTGCATATTGTGTCTCATAATTTTGTATCAACCACTCGTACTCACTGTAGTTCCAAAGTTGGGTCACTTATCATAGTAAATGTTACATGGTCAATATGTCTATGGTCACTCCTGATATACATTTGGCCTCCGCCTCACTCGGATGAAGTAAAATATTTTGCCAATCTACTGAAATTTTGCTTGGTTAACTAAACTTTTGGACACCAGGCAAAATATTTGAATGTTCAGTCGAACTTTTGCTAGCTGGACAATACAGTGTATTGGTCACTCAGCAAGCGTTCAGTCAACTACCCATACTTTTGGCAGCCATGGTCGACTATTTCCGCTGCACAGAGGAATTTGTGGCTACTCGACTGAATGTTTGGTGACCCGGCCAAATCTATTAAAATATTTGGTCGCATTGGTGAACCTTTGGCGGCCTCGGCCAAATTGGATAACATTATTGACAGCCCAGACTAACATTTGGCCATCCACTTTCCGCCAATATTACTAATATGACCGCTCACCCAATTGGACCACTTAACCCATATTGCCTGCAAGGGGCGCCCCGAGTTGGCCGCTTGGCTCAATTAACCCAATATTAACAGTTAGCCCTGATTCAACAATTTTGAGTGACCTGATTCACCCTCTCGCCTACAGTGTCTATTATTAAATCCCTAATCGAGTAAAATTTATGATTCTATGACTAAAAAAACAATTTTTTTTCACAAACTCCGATATTTACTTGCCAGTTTCTTTAAATCGGAAGGCTTTCATGAAGGAAAGAGAATCTATTAAAATCTTGCATGCAAGAACGATCTCTGTCAAGACATTGTCTAACTTTTCCAATATGATGACAGCATTATTGATACCATTATGCAATTTTACTCGCATTTTTCAGCCTAGCTTCCCATCAAATATACTGTATTTTGGACTCGATATTTAATATAATTTTATGATCTTTTCACATTATTTCCATTAACCCAAGAAGTGCGATAGAACTAATGGAAGTACTGTATGTATATAGTGAATGTGATAGGCCTCACAGAAGCAAGGGCATGAAAAAACTCTAATAAAAATGCCGCAGGGGCTCTCAAAACTGAGGAATATGTCATTAGGTGAGATAATTCCTCTAGTACTTCCTACCACTCATTCATATGTTTCTCACCCCCCCCCCCCTTCCGCACATTTCCCCCCCCCTCCCCTTTTTCTCAATTATCACCTATTTTTCCTCTTATTTTTATCATTTATTGGTTATTTTTCGCGTGAATTTCTCCCCCGCGGATACGTAGCACGAGGGAGTTAAATAAGAGACCTTATAAAAATCTGAGGCTTCACTCGCTTGCCTCCGTATACCTAGAGAGTTCGAGGAGGGAGGAAATATTTTTCGCTGCCTCCCGCCTGTAGATACGATCGGGTGGCGAATATTTACGTTTTTGAGCACCCAAATGCTTTCCCCATTTATTTTACCACTCTACAAGGTTAATATGTTCATCATATTTATAAAATAAGTGATCATGGAAAATATATTATGCTTTATATGGTAGATATAACAAATTCTGTCAGAATATTGGATAATTAATTCGCATATAACTACGTTTGTCACAGGCCATAGGCTCGCTCCCTAGGTATTTTTGTCATGTTGATACTGTCATATATCATAATTGTTCACCTCTTACCTTTCCTGTCATTTAGTCTTATTTTGTGTCTTTATACGTAATAGTATACAGTATTTCTCTATTGCCTATCAAGTTCCTATGTAATGCTCATTTTGGTTATGACCATTTTTAAACTCTTATCTTTTGTGTTTGTCTATTTGTGAGCTAGCTTCCGTCTCCTCTACTGATGCCGATGACCGAGCCAGCATGTGGTAATGTACGCAATTATAATAAACATCTGTGTGAATGATATTTTGATAGGATATATTTCCGCATTTTTATATAATTTCGCCTGTTACCTTCTTATCGATCAAGTCACTGCTTCTCATATTTCGTGATATTTTCAAAAATTGTAAAATATTTTGCCTATTGCCGCCTTGAACCCATCAAACTTGTTGACGGCACCACCTATTTCTGCACATCCAGTCAAGCGATACCGTTCAAACTTACAATTGTAGTTCGATAATTTTCTTCTCATTTGTCATCTTTATCATCATCTTCTACTTCATCTTATTACGTTCATACAGCAACTATTTGTATGTTTCTTCTTTGTCTTCACTCCCATCATCATCATCACCACCATCACCATTAGTGCTTATCTTATTTTTCTTTTCTATGTGAATGAGGGAGACAAAAGGCAGAACTGCCTGTGATGAGTGCCTCCCCCAGAGTTGAAAGAGTGACAGGGCCAAAATCAAGGGACATTCGAACCAAAATGCCTGAACACACGGAGTTTGAAGCAATTTAAATCATAGGATGAAGGAAAGACTGATTCTGGGAGAGAGTTCCAGAGCTCAGATGTTGTATAGAAAAAAGATTGAGAATATCATTTCACTCCTGGGTTGGAGAATTGCACAGAGTAGGGGTGAGATTGTGTTGCAAGACGAGTGCTACGTGTTCTACGATAAGGGGCTGGTATACACGGAGAGAGCTCTGAGGAACACTGATTATTTTATTAGCAGTAGAATAGTGAGAGAGATGCAACATTGAAGCGAAGAGAGAGAGAGACTGCAGATAATTGGTGATTGGACGTGAGTTAATGAGACAGAAGGCTTCCTTTTCTTCTTTGTCTAGAAGTGCTGTGTGAGAGGAACCTCCACACACGTGTGAACAATACTCAATACATGGATGCACTGTGCTCCTGTACAGAGCAAGGAGCGTAAATTAATTCAATATCAAGCACAAGCGAAGTCCCACATACTGAATATTTGTATATTAAGTAAGGTCAACCCTAAACACAATAGAAAGGGCAAAGGTTCAAGCAGATGATTGTATACCAAGCGATCTTCTGAAGGATGTAGAAGAGGTTCAGTGTAAATGAGATCAGATATTTACCCAATGTCTATATAAGCGGTATGTTGCAGAAGCTTGGTGCAATGCAATAGTAACTCTACTTCACAAAAACAATATATACAAAAGCGAAAACGAATATCTCGCCAACTACCGTCCCATTAGTTTATTATCAGTTATTTACAAGTTGTTCTCTAAAATGCTCACAAATAGGTTAAATACAATTTTAGATGAAAATCAGTCTCACAAACAAGCAGGATTTGGAAATGGGTATTCAACCATAGTTCACTTGCATACAATGAACAAGCTAATAGAAAAAACTCAAAGTATAAAACACCTCTAGATTATGTAAAGACCTTCGATTCGGTAGAGATAACAACTATACCAAACTCATTACATGCCCAAGGAATAAGTGAAACATATAAAACTCTTAGAGAATGTATATGCAAAAGGCACTGATGTGATCCGGTTACACAAAGCCACAGAGAAAATAAAGATCGGGAAAGGAGTGAGGCATGGACACACAATCTCACCCAAGTTGTTCACAGCTTGTGTTGAAGTGAATTTCAAAACGTTTGAATGGGAATAAAAGGGGAATTAATGTAGATGGGGAATACCTTAACTATCTCAGATTTGAAGATGCCATTGTTTTAACTTCAGAATAGGCAGAGAAGCTCCAAGAAATGCTCAATGATCTCGATAAAGAAAGTTTCCATGTAGGCTAAGTCTAAAAATTAACAGGAGTAAAATCAAAGTTAAGTACAATGATTAGACGCAATGTAGAATACTAGGATTGCTAAGGAAATTCTAGTGGATGTAGAAGAAAACATTAAGATTTTTTTTATCTTGACCAAGTAATGAAGGTAACAAAGACAACGAACATGAACACAAAAATGTATGCGAATCACTAAAATGGAAAGCAATCGGCAGACAGAGGAACATCATGAAAAGTACACTAGCGATATGCCTTAAGTGTAAAATTTATAAACAGTGTGTGCAACCAACTATAATTTATTTATCCGAAACTTGTACTCTAACAAAAACAATGTGAAATAGAACAGAGAGCTATGGAAGGATCAACCATAGGAAGAGAGCGTCGTCGGTAGGAGAGCAAACCAAAGACAAGGATATTCTTGATATGATAAAGGGGCAAAAGTGGGGATGGGCAGGACATGTAGGCTAGCATGAAGAGAGGAAAATAGGTGGAGTAAAGGACTAACGAACTGGACCCCCAGAGAAGAAAAACGCGTCAGGAAAAGAGCAGACAAGAGGAGGAGAGATGAGATAGAAAAATTGCAGTGGTAACATTGCAACGGGTGACAAAGTCTCGCGAGTCATAGAAAAGGTTAAGGGAAGCCTTTACCCAGCAGTAGACTCCTAATGGCAGAGAGTGATGATGATGATGATTTATTCTCCACCTTCCTCTATCACCTTGATTTTGGCCCTGCCACTCTTTCAACTATGGGGGAGGCACTTGGCACAGATAGTTTTGCCTTTTGTCTCCCTCATCCACATAAATAAAACAAAAACAAATAGTTCTTCCCCTCCTTTATTATTACTACTACTATAGTTGTTTTCTTAACGGTATATTCTCACCATCTAAGAAAACGGTATATTCTCACCATCTTGATTATGCAGCTATTACGAAAAGTGTGTAGCAAAATATGTTGTTAATTATGAAAACTCGGCATTAATATGACGCACAGACATAATTGATATATATTTGTTAATTAAGTTTCGATAACTCAGTTGATAAGGGATACAGTTTATACCGTCATCAAAATTAAACCAACATTACTTGTCCTCTACCTTTTTCTATTTGTGTCATCCTCTCCACCAATTATCTGTATGGCCTCCTCTTCCTTGACAGCCAGACCAGTAAAGCCTCTCGATGGTTGAGTTGTCCAATCACCTTTCTCTCTGACACAACCAATTCTCGCTTCCGAGAACACACTGGGAACGTTGATTGGACAACTCAACCATTACGATATTTCACCCAATTGTTCCCAACCAGCGCCAACTCAAACATGTTAGGTTAACTTAACATTATCTGGTGCGAGGCAGGTCTTTTTGTACCTTTCCTATTACACTCCATTAATTTGAAGATTTTAAGACGTTTCACCTCATGAGTTTGGAGATTATAAGACACTTCACCATATTCAGGCGTCGATTATTTCTGGGAGAGGTAATAATGAGCTTGCAATTTAGGAGAAACTGCCTTTGGCCGGTACATGCTTCTACCGAAAAATTTACTAATTTAGCTTGAAGGAGGTCTGGGGGACATGTTTTAATTTGAAGGGGGTCTGGAGAAGCATTATTTTTATTCTAGGGGACAAACTAAAAATATATTTCTCGAAACAAGTAAACCCAATCAAAACCCTCAATAATAATTTTACAAAAATATCATAATCCCCAAGACGTTGAAGGAGATAGTGTTAAGTTAGGCCATGTAAGGCTAGGACTTAACGTTTGCACTGGATTAGTTAGCCTTTGTAAAGTTGGTCAAACCTTACTAATTAGTATTTACTGGCTAGTCTAATTTTGGCAAGCGTAGATTCTTAACTCTAGTGGAGGTACAACTTAGGACAGAAGTGCAGGGGACAAAATGGGGTCTGTTAAAGAAAAAACACAGTATATGAAGAATATCACAATTGCAATATATAATAGCCTTGATGATTAACATGGAAAGTGCATGAACTGGTTTAAATGGAGTAAGGTGGATTATTTTCATAAAATCTCCCATATACTGTATATACCATATAAAGCAATATTATTACACCATATGTGCATAGGTTCGAATAGCAAGGCACCTTTGAAGAATTAGAACCCAGAAACTAGGCTTAGATAATGTTTTTTGTAAAGAATATGACTAATATACAAAGGCAGAAAATGAGAGGAAGGAGGGAGTTAAGCACGCACACCTCCTTTTCTCCACATCTGTTGCTTGTAGACGGTCTTATGGTGGTTTTGACTCCCCCTGTTGATCTCTCGTATATTTACATGGGACATAGGATATATTTGGGGGTTAAGTGACAGCTCTTGAGCGCTGCTACTGCGTTCACAATGAAGAGGGATGAGTAAGGGTGTGGTATGTATGTTGCTAGCATTTTGTGAGGTTTGGAATCGAGAGTTGCCACTTCGTCTTAGCTGTCACTGAAAATTTATACATATCTCGCCTTTGCCGCAGTTTTGGTGCGTGTTTGATTATCGTGACTCAATTGAGTCCAGCCACATATGATCAATAAAAACTCAATCAAGTCCTGCCGTATCTTAGAGGTTAAGAGGCTACAGACTTACTGTGTATGTACAATGTAGAACCTGCAAAGGAGAATGGACATACAAGTGTTTAAATGAATACAAAAATTATTGGTAGTGTAACAATGAATTATGTAAAAGCGGGTGTTGTGTTTTATAATGACTATACATTAAAAACTATTTCTCTACCAGACAATGCAGAATCGTCTTGGGAGTATGAGGTATAATTATCTCTGTCAAGAGTAGCAATGGGACAGTGTGTGTTCTGTTAATTTCTAAATTATGCTGGGACCAGAAGGGACCTTTAACCCTTCCTACCCAGTCTGCCTTAGGTAATGACCGCTACCCGGTATGCCTTATCTAAGGCATGAGCTTAATAGCCTAATTAAGCTTGGTCCGAACGCCGTGCATACGACGTATGTCAACAAACCCAAGCGTTCGTCACCGCACCTCCGAAAACAAGAAGGAGAAGACTCCTCAATGTTATTGTTCTGACGTCATGACGAAATTAGTGTCTAAAAAGCCCCCATATTGGCAACATCTCTGCAATATTGGCTCTACTGAAATCGTCATCACAACTGAACCAGTTGACTTACAGAGCTCTACTCAATGCCAAAATACAGATTGAAAACCGCACTACGATTATAGATGAGTGGGAAATTTCTAGCAGTGAAAATAAACATAAATACGGTAGCCTAGGCCTAGACGTTTTTCAGCCATATCGCCCGGGTAGGGGCGACCGTCATTGGGTAAGACAGCCCGGGGAGGAAGGGTTAAGAGAAGATCAATATTTAGCATAAACATGTATCTGGACAAGTTCTATATGTTTCCTTGGCATAGTAGGGAGTCGTTTGTCAGGTCAGCTGGTTCAGGTATGCTGGTGACGATCTGGTCTCTGTGTGAAGGCACGAGGTGTTGGGGCTAGACTGCCAGGGGCAACTCCTTCGTCTTCTGTTACTGTAACTTCTCTCTCATTGCTTGCCTTAGAAAGCGTCAGTGAGGTCTTTGGAAGCACCTGAGATCTGGTCTTTGGAAGCACTCTGGAGATCTTGGGAAACACCATTGGTTAGCCCTTTGATCTGGCCTTGGGAAGTGCCTTGGAGGTCTTGGGAAGCAACTCTACAAAGAGATAGGTCTTGGAAGCACCTATATTTCGGCCTTAGGAAGTGCCAAGGATATTAGGGGGTGTCTATCTACCAAATAGCTCCCTCCTCCGATATTCCTTTTTGCTCCTCTTATTGGTGTTTTTTGTCCCGTCTACAACTGTGGCTTTTGTCAAGTGGTTGGAGGTGGATTTGGGCCATTTTGGCCTAGAAGCCAGCGGCTCCATTCATAACATCATCTAAGATCCAGAGTTAGGTAGCCCAGATGGCGAGGGAAGGGCTTCATGTCAAAGTACAAAGGAGTACAAAGGAAATCAAGCAACAACAGATCTAGTGACCCTTCTAGGTTGCTTGTCCTCCAAAACACTGAGGATCAAGTGTCCAAACAGTGGTTTAGAGTGGGTAAGGGAACATTGGAAAGGGAATTACTGCCCTGGAACTAATGTCCGTGGCAGGATTAGGAAGTTAGTAGGGGACAGATGGGTTAGTAACTGAGGGGGGGATAAAATAAAGTTATTCATTTACAAACGCAGTCAGTCGCGGGTTTGATGTGAGATATTTGTCTAGGCGGAGTTTAAATGAATCAACGGTGATGCAGTCTATAACGTTTCGGGGAAGCCCATTCCACAAGTTGACAACTCGATTGAAGAAGAAATTCTTAGATCGTGCGAGTTAAAAGATTTACCAATAATTTTGCAACCGTTTCCCCGCGTGTAATTAGATTGGTCGATAGTGAAGTACGTACTACAGTTCATATTGTCGATGCCTTTGATGATTTTGAACACTTGAATTAAGTCACCTCTTAATCTGCGCTGGGTTAACACCTTACGAGCGGCCTATGCGTTTTATTTATGTGTACCGCCCAGCGGGGTGTTTTTAGCCAAAATAGGGCTGTTTACGTGATCATTTTCATGCCTAAATAAGACCCAGAACGTAAAACAAGTATCTATCCCTGAAAGGGCATAAACAGAGCTTTCGAATGACACCATAACGATCCTTGTATGATGGATAGTTTTCTTGCAATAACCGTGCAACGCGAGTGCAAAAAGCAGGTAATTCGGTACTTTCGGTACATAATTGAGTATGTAGCGAGTGAGAGAGGGAGGAGGGAGCTGAGATTTGTGTCAGTAGGTTCGCCGCGGTGGTCTGGAGCAGTCATACGCTCGCTAGTCTCCTGCCACCACTTGTCTCTCTCTCTCAGCCACATTACGTGCTGAAATTGCCACTCGAGTTATGTCGAGCGCCGCCACATAGTCCAGCTTTATTTAACTCGACTTAAGTGGTTAGCCGCTTTTTAAGGGTTAAAGGAAATAGATTTAATTCTCTAAGACGCTCTTCGTATGGTTTGTTCTTTAGGCTAGGTATAATTTTGGTAACTCTACGTTGAACTCGTTCTAGCTTGTTTATATCTTTTTGGTAATAAGGGCACCAGGATTTAACGCAGTATTCCAGAAGAGGGCGGACTAAGGAATTGTAAAGGGTTAGGATAACTTCTTTGGATTTATGCTCAAATGACCTGCCTATAAAGCCAATTATTTTGTTTGCCTTCTTAACCCGGGAACTGCAGGGAGACTCTTAAGAGTTCCCCCGGCGGACTGCGGGGAGACTCTTAAGAGTGAGTGAGAAAAAAAAATCAACTTTTGATATCGAAAAAAAAAAAAAAAAAATTATTTGTTTATTTTTTTATTTTTGTTTGGCCCCTGGGCCATGCAAAATCTCAGTCCTCTACCTCCCCTCCTTCCCCACTTTCCTCCTCTCCTTCAGTTATCACCTATTTTCCCTGTTATTCCCTTATTCTGAGGTATATTTTCGTGCTAACATTAGCGAGTTGCAAGCAGGGTGTTGTCATCACTGATGGCAAGCGAGTGCAAGAGAGAGAGAGAGAGTATCGATCGACTGTGTCTCAGTGGCCTTGGGGGAAATTGGCGGGAAAGCAGCTTGCCTCACCCATACATTATACAACTCGCGGGCTATATCTCCGATTTTGACCATCCAAACGCTGTTTTCACTCGTTTTATTGTTGTTTCAGGTTAATACCTTTATAATCAACCCATAATAGGCGCATATGGATAAGTATTAATGCTATTAATGGTACAATGAATATTTTAGTGACGGAAACACCTCAAATACATGCGCACAGGGAGAGGTGTCTAATTACCCCCATGCGCACTTCAGAGGTTAACAACTTCTGAACATTGTTGACTCGGTTTTAGGTTACTCGATATTGTTACTCCCAGATCGGTTTCTCTGTTTACATTCTTAAGCTGAGTGCCATTCATCGAATAGTTTGCTTTCTCAGTTAGGTATCCGATATGTAGTACTTTACATTTATCCGCATTGAAACTCATTTGCCAAATTTGGGCCCAACATGACAATTTATCTAGATTGTGTTGCATATCGTCAACTTGTTCTTTTGAGAGTACGCTATTTGCAATTTTTGTATCGTCAGCAAATTTTGAGATTGTACATGTGAGACCCTCATCTATGTCGTTGATGTAAATTAGAAAGAGAATTGGTCCTAGTACCGATCCCTGGGGTACCCCGCTACTTACATTGGTCCATTTAGATGCCTTACCGTTTATGACTACTCTTTGCTTTCTGTCGCTGAGCCAATTTTCTATCCATTTCAACACACCGTCTTGTATTCCATGCGCTTTTAGTTTTAGCAGTAAACGTTTGTGGGGAACTTTGTCAAAGGCCTTTTGAAAATCAAGGTATATAATATCTACAGCTTTACTCTCATCGTAGAGGTTGAGGATATCGATGATATTGTGGAAGAAGTCTAAGAGGTTTGTTAAACAGGAACGTTTTTTACGAAAGCCGTGTTGAGTATCTTTAAGTATGTTATTTTCCTCTAAGTGATTTACGAGTCTGTCTCGTATGACCGTTTCTAGCATTTTACATACAACTGAGGTTAAGCTAATTGGACGATAGTTACTGGGTAGGGATTTGCTGCCTTTTTTGAATATCGGTGTTACGTTGGCTAGCTTCCACTGATCGGGCATAGTTCCAGACTGCAAGGATTTATTGAATAGTAATGTCAGTGGTTTGGAGAGCTCATCCTTAGCTTCCATTAGAACTCTAGGCGAGATTGTATCAGGTCCAGGCATTTTATTTACCTTGAGTTTATCTAAACAATTCAATACTTCTCTCTCTGTAACGGTGATATTGCTTAGAACATCTGAATTATCAATCTGAATCGGCGATGGTGTAGGGATATCACTGAGGTCTTCTGTTGTAAAAACTGATGCAAAGAAGGTATTGAGGGCATTACTCATTTGTACTTCGTCTTTGGTGTATTCTCCATTTTCATCGACTAACGGTCCAACAGTAACGTTGAAGTAACTACTTTTTTCTTTCTGATATAACTATAGAATTCTTTCGGGTTTGTTTTACTTTGATTCACAATATGTAACTCTAAGGTCTTTTGACTTTGCTTAATTAACTTTTTGGCTTTGCGTCGTAGCTCTACAAATTTCAGCCGTTCTTCGTCATCTTGAGAGGATTTTAATCTATCATTAGCAAATTTTTTAGCAAGCGGGCAGTTTGAAATATCTTTATTCCACCATTTGGGCTTATTATTATGGCCTGGACGCCGTATTTTCGGTGGTATGCAGTCTTGCACTGCTTTTAGGTAAGTGGCTTCGAATAACTTCCAAGATGTATTTATGTCGTTATTGTGAATTAAAAAGCTCCAGTCAGTTTCTTTAAACATAGCTCTAAGTTTATGGAATTTGCTTTCTTGAAATTAGGGACTTTTTCGATGCTACTATTTGGTTCGTTACTAGTAAACTTTAAAGTGAAAGTTATCGTACGATGGTCGCTGTTACTGAATTCATCACCAACATTCAAATTCTCTATTAATTCTTCTTTTGTTGCAAGTACAATGTCAAGAACGTTATTACCACGGGTCGGCGTTCGAACAAATTGATAAAGCGAACTCTCTTGCAAGTTCGTATACAAGTCATGTCCGGAGGGTGAAGTAAGAGTATCGCCCCACTTAGTCACAGGTAAATTAAAGTCGCCAAAAATTACGGTATCTTGTGAGTTACTTACATCTGCAATTTGTTCGTAAATTTCTCGGTCAGTTTGCACTGATTGAGCTGGAGGTCTGTATATTAATGCAAGTATTATTTTTGTACCTTTATTATTCTTTATTAGCACAAAAGATGCGTCGACGTTCACAAATTGAGGTTTTGACAAGAGGGTAGGGTTAAGACTTTCTTTTATATAAAGTAAAACGCCACCTCCATTTCGATTTATTCGGCTTTTCTCAAACATTACATAACCGGGAAGTGAATACTCTGCTAAAAAGTCTCTATCTTCTGTATTGAGCCAAGATTCTGTTATGCCAATCACATCATCATTTTCTGTCATGAAGGGTGGGGCTTCTAGAGAATGGTGGTAGAGGGTAGACATTTTTCTTCTTCTCTGACGTTTCAGTGGGCTCCTTTACTTTCGTTGATATGGGTGTAGGTGGCTTCTTGGTTGCTGATTTTCGTAAAATATAATAAAAATAAAATTATTGTTGCAGCTTTCTCGAGCTTTGTTGAATTGATTGTTGCTGGTGTTGGAGGTGGTCATTGCCTGGTTGTCGTATTTACTTCTCTGGATAGGGGTATCGCTACTGATGCTATCCTGGGCATTGTGGGCAATGTTGACGGTAGAGTCAAGACGAAAGTCTGTGTTATGATTATGTAACTCACATGTATTAGTGAGATATACTTCAAATATATATATATATATACAGTATATATAATAAATATATATAGTCTCACAAGGAAAAGGAGAACCAGCGTAGTAGCGAACATCTTTATTTATTGGGTACCAAACGTTTCGGCGAAATCAGTCTCCATCTTCAGTGAATCTAAAATAAATTAAAGTTTATATTAGAAAAAACAAATAATTACCTATGGATTTGAAATATCAAACAGTAAGATTCATATGAAGATGAACCGAAAAGAGCTAAACATAATTAAAAATCGATATATTAAGAGAACAGCGTTAAGCTAAACTTAAAATTAAAATAATAAATAAGAGTGGGTATACAATGAAGTACAAAAAGAAAATGGAAGGATATTTACTGAGTGAAAAGCGGTGTTGCAGTGGAAGTGTTGTTCACGCTGGGCTTTAATTTATTTATATAGATTGATTCTGAGGTGATAAGGTCACAGCGTGAATGGCATGTGGTTAGTATCTGGAAGTCTGTGGAAGAGAAAGGGTGATCAAACTGGTGAGAATGATCACGGATAACAGAAGAGGAAGGCTTAGAAATCAACCTGCCTGTCCGAATGGATTTCAAAGTCAAAGTCAAAGTCAAAGGTTTTTATTAGCCAAAAACATATTACATATACAAGTTATATAAGATAGTATATTACATGGCAGAGCCCATTAATTGAAGTCATTTTTGACGGGCTCCAAGAAAGCATTACTCAATGTATAGAGGTATATATCTGGCTAGAATAATATGTTACATATTAAGTTAATAAGATATACCTTGGTGCTCCCGGATACGGTGAAGCAACCAACGTGAGGTGGAACCCACGTATCTAGCAGTACAGCTAGAACAGGTGAACTGGTAAACCACATTGGAATGGAGGTTCATAGGAAGAGTTATGCTTGAGGAAATTTCCTATAGTGTTATTATTAGTAAAAACGAATTTGAAATTGATATGTGGGTAGCAGTTGCGAAGAGTTTTGTGGAGGATTTCCTATTTTCATAGCTAAGTGGCCCTAAATATGGGAGTTTAAAATATCTAGTGTATTTTTGTTCGGTTTGAACTGGGGTGGGTGGGCAGAGCTTAGAGTTAAGAAAAAGGTTCAGAAATTTGTTAAGCATATGAGTGGGGTATTTATTATTAGTAAAGAAGTTAAGAAGGAAACAGGTTTCAGAGTGAAACGAAAGCCAAGATGAACAGGAATTGTATGCTCTGTTAAGAAGAGTCATGATACTGTTGGTTTTATATTTAAGAGGTATGAAACTTAAGAAATATGTACCTAGACTGGTAAAAGTGGGCTTACGATAAACACTAGTGGATAGTTAAGTAATGTGTTTGGTGATAAGAGTATCAAGGAAGGGGAGTTTATGATTGTCTTCTACTTCATGTGTGAATCTGATATTGGGATGTTGTGAGTTTAGGTATAACAGAAACTGTTCGATGTGAGTGGGGTACTTAAAAATCAAGAAGGTATTGTCCATGTACCTACGGTAGAAGATGGGTTTAAAATCTGGACACTTATTCAACCAAATCTGCTCGTGATGGCAAAGGAAGGCATTTGCGTATGAGGGACCCAAGGGTGACCCCATCGCCACACCATCGGTTTGGGTGAACAACTTGTCATTGTATGTGGTTTACCAGTTCACCTGTTCTAGCTGTACTGCTAGATACGTGGGTTCCACCTCACGTTGGTTGCTTCACCGTATCCGGGAGCACCAAGGTAAATCCATTCGGACAGGCAGGTTGATTTCTAAGACTTCCTCTTCTGCTATCCGCGATCATTCTCACCAGTTTGATCACCCTTTCTCTTCCACAGACTTCCAGATACTAACCACATGCCATTCACGCTGTGACCTTATCACCTCAGAATATATGTATATAAATAAATTAAAGCCCAGCCTGAACAACACTTCCACTGCAACACCGCTTTTCACTCAGTAAATATCCTTCCATTTTCTTTTTGTACTTCATTGTATACCCACTCTTATTTATTATTTTAATTTTAAGTTTAGCTTAACGCTGTTCTCTTAATATATCGAGTTTTAATTATGTTTAGCTCTTTTCGGTTCATATTCATATGAACCTTACTGTTTGATATTTCATATCCATAGGTAATTATTTGTTTTGTTTCTTATGTAAACGTTCATCTATTTTAGATTCACTGAAGATGGAGACTGATTTCTTCGAAACGTTTGGTACCCAATAAAGAAATATGTTCGCTACTACGCTGGTTCTCCTTTTCCTTGTGAGACTTCGATTCCCAAGAGGAAGCTCCATTGCATAAACTATATATATATATATATATATATATATATATATATATATATATATATATAGAGAGAGAGAGAGAGAGAGAGAGAGAGATTCCTCGCTGTCTCCTGTATGAAGCCTCCTAACTCTCCTTGATAAAGAAATTGTACTGACTGATTAATTAGTCTCCATGGTCGTTGGTCTATTTTTGTCTACCATATTCTGTGGTCACTTCTTTTTAACTACTAAGGTTTCTGTTTTCTTCTTCACCTACTTCATCTATTTCCTCCGCCTTCTTATTTTCGTTCTCCTCCTCCTTCTTATCCTCCTAGTCCTCCTTTTTATCATCTTCTGGCTCTTGTTTTCCTCCTGCTCCCTCTTATCCTCCTCCTCTCTTTTATCTTCCTCGTCCTTCTTATGCTTCTCACCCATTTACTCCCTCGCATTCCCCCACCTCCTCATTCTTATCCTCCTCCTCCTCCTTCGTGTCTGATCCTCTTCCTCCCACTTGTCCTACTATTCCACCTTTTTAGCCCACTCCTACTCCTCCTCCTTCTCATTCACCTTCTATTCCTCTTTCTCATTCACTTACTCCTCCTCCTTCTCCTCAATCAAGAAGGAGGTCACATCTGCCGGTCACCACGTTTAATAAATACCAGATTTTGACAGAAACAAGTGATGAAACTGAGGAGACCAGGCTCATTGGAGACTCCATTCTACGAGGACAACTTGAAGAGTTCTGTGTAAGAGTCCCAAACCACAGAAAGCGTTTCTGCATACCGGGTGCTGGTTTGGATGCGATCACAGCAGCCTTCGACGATGTCACCATCAACGCTGAGGAGAACACCCTGTTCGTTATTCACGCAGGGTCAAACGATGTAATGTGCACCAGATCAGAGGAACTAATGGGAAAATACCGTAAGGCAATCCAGCGTTACAAGAGTAAATCATGTAACATAATCATTTCAGGCATTCTTCCCAAGATCGATGCAGAGACCGGTTTCTATGATAAGGCGTTCAGTACTAATAACAGAGTTAAATCCCTCTGCTCACAGGAAGATTTCGAATATCTCAATCTCTGGGACCATTTCTACAATCAACATATTCCCTTTCAGGATGATGGCTGCCATTTGAATTCAGTTGGAGGAGCACGCCTAGGCAGACTCCTACATGATGCAGTCTGCACTTTCAGATAAAAAAACGACAACTGAGCAGGGGCAGTAGCAGCGACTTAAACTACCCAATATCAATTAATGTAAACCCTATCCAAAATAATATCACGGTCTGCTACGTTAATGCACGCAGCTTACGCAACAAACTTGAAGACCTGGAAGCACTTGCATGTATGGAGGAATGCGATATAATCAGTGTTTCAGAATCTTGGATCAACACGGAGAAGCGTGATTTTTTGGCGGAATACGCATAACCAGGTTATATTCCCTTCAGCTGCGAAAGGTCCCATAGAATGGGAGGTTGGGTTCTGTTATATGTTAAAAGTAATCTTCACCCAATCGAGATAACCAAACTTTCCATAAATAATATTGATACTAGTTACGTTCAAAGTAATAATCAAGCAAGCAAGATAATAATTGGCCTCATTTATCGACCTCCTGCACAATCACCCGATACTGACGTGAAACTCTATGATCAAATAGCAAAAATAAGTTGTCAGGAAGAAGCAGTAATGTTTGGCGATTTCAATCTGCCAGTCACAACATGGGGCGAACCACTAAAGGGTCACGCGGGACATTATCTATATGCTAATCTTCAGGAAAGTGCCCTTTATCAACATGTAGAACACCCAATGAGGGGAATTAACATTTTGGATATTATTCTATCGACAAATGAAAGACTGGTAAATAGCATTAAAATCGGACCGGAATTTAGCTCTAGTTACCATAGGATAGTGTCCTTTAACATTAAAGTAAATAATGACAAAGAAAACGAGAGCACGGAAAAAGTACCAAATTATCGAAGGGCCGACTTCAACAGACTTAGAAGGCATCTTGCTAATACTGACTGGAGTGAAATGACCGAAACTCATGATGTAAATCGATTATGGAACATATTATCTAATAACCTAAACAAAGCCATAAACACAAGTGTCCCTCTACGAAACCGGCGCCCAGCGGGCATATATAAGCCAAAATGGTGGAATAATGAAATAAAAAACAGCCTCTTAGTAAAAAAGCAGGCATACCAAAAATATAAGGCAACTCAGAATAATAGTGATAAATTAGAACACGATAGACTGCGTCGAACAACCAAAAATCTCATCAAACTATGTAAGAACAATCTGGAACTCCATATTGCTAGCTCCAGCAAGTCCAATCCGAAAGAATTTTACAGCTATTTAAGAAACAGAAAACGGTAACTTCAACAATAGGCCCACTTTTTGCGGAAAATGGAGATCATACAGACAACTGTGACGCCTACCAGCGTTGGCAGAATCGCCTCCCGGTAGCCACTAGCACTCGCCAGGGCAGTGAAATGGGCTACAGTTATCAGAAAATGTTGTTCTTTCTTTCATAGTGTTCGTGTTGTTACAGACAGTCCCGTGGTGGTCTTTATTTTCGTCTGTGACAACGGGAAGCATTTTATATCATGAGTAGAACATAAGATGCATTGTAGTGAAGTTGAGAGAGAAAGAGCGAGCGAGCAGCGTGGGGGCAGTGAGTGTTGATTTCCTCCTCCCTCCTCCCTCCCGGAGGAGTTGCTCGCCCGCGTGGTCTTGCTCTCGGTTTTGATTGGCTGGTGGTTCCTGGCGCCTTCTGGAGGCCTGCTGCCTTGTGACGTATCGGCCTGTGATTGGCCGACCACCATGCCTTTGTGTGATCCTGAGGGTCCCGAGGAGCTACCTTCCTTGTGAGTTTAGCACTGTGTTGCGAGTGAGGGCTTTTGCCTCTGCTACCCAACACTGTGCTAACTCGTTTTGCTTTGACTTGAAGAGGGTCGCCAGGAGAGAACCAGATACTAGCGATCTGGATCTCTCAAGAGAGCACCCCGTCATTTAACGTAATTTGGCCGTACAGTCTTAAGGACCTCGCTAGGCTACGAGCCGCTTGCTCAGCCATTGTCTCCTAGCCTACGACATCCCAGCTAGACTTTATTCGCCTAGCAGACACCCGATTAGGATTATATACTCTTATGTTATGTATGCAGCATTTTTATTCACGTTGATTGTAAGCCTTGGTTGTTGTTGAGTTGCACAACCCGAGCAGACTTTTGCGTTGCCTGAGGAAGTACTTCTTTTGTTGTTGGAGATAATACTATTGCGCATTTAAAGTTATTCCCGTGCCAGTTAACACTGTATGTCCCTACACTTGTCATATCTTGTTCCTGCTTTATATAACAGTTCAAAATCCGATTCGATCATCTTAAGCAGCATCCGACTTTCTTCAGAAGATTCCTGCTCGATGCTGTAGGACTTTCATTCACTTTCTTTAATATAGGAGTGACAGTTTATTATTGTTTAGAGTAACTTTAATTATACCTTCTTCTTGTTTGCATTAAATCATTCCAGTGATTTAATTAAGCTATCTATCTTTTTCCTTGTATACATTATTAACGTAATTGTATGTTGTTGTGATCAGGCTGTATCAGAGATCATCAGCCTGTAGTAGTAGTGCATTTATACCGAGTTATAGGATACCCTGCTATCGCAGATTTAACTCTGGAGGGTATAGGTGTTTTTGTGCGCCGGCATTATAAGTTCGAGGGTTGGATCTAGTGTTACCGTTGTGGCTGTGTGCCTTTCTAGTCCAATGATTAAGAGCCCTTGTTTTATACGAGTCCCGGTCGTAACACAACAAAGTACAAATGGCGAATATCATAAATAACTATTTTGCATCAGTCTTCACATCGGAAGATACTACCGGTAGCTGACCTACCCCTACGAATCAATCAAATGGCACTGAGCTTGAAAACTTTACGATTTATGAAGACGATATCCTGCTCACAATCAACAATTTGAAAGTTAATAAAACCCCAGGCCCTGATAAAATATTCCCAAGGATCCTAATAGAAGCAAAACACGAATTATTAAACCCACTCGCAAATCTGTTCAACAAATCATTGAATGCTGGTAATCTGGTATAGTTCCAAACGAATGTAAACTAGCTAACATGACGCCCATAATTATACAACAAAGGAAATAAGTCCTCTCCCGGCAATTATCGACCAATTAGATTAACATCAGTAACTTGCAAATTAATGGAAACCATTATAAGGGACAACATAGTAAAACATTTTGAAGAAAAAAAAAAAAAAAAAAAATTCCCAGCACGGTTTTAGAAATAAACGTTTATGCTTAACAAACTTACTCGATATCTTCAATGACGTTTACAAATCATATGATAAGGATAGAGCAGTTGATATAATATATCTTGATTTTCAGAAAGCTTTCGATACCTTACCCCATAAGCGACTAATTGACAAAATGAAAGCTCATGGCATAACAGGAAAAACTCTGCAATGGCTCGAAAATTGGCCCTCAGACCGTAAACAGTGAGTTGTAATAAATGGTGAAGAATCTGATTGGTGCGAAGTAAACAGTGGCGTTCCCCAGGTTTCGGTATTGGGTCCTCTTCTTTTTATAATTTACATAAACGACTTAGACAAAGGAATAGAATGCAAAATTTCAAAATTTGCTGACGATACAAACATTACTAATAAACTAACCTCAACAGTACATTGGTAAAAACTACAAGGTGACCTAGACACTTTAGTTAACTGGGCAGAAAAATGCAAAGTATTACACATCGGTAGTAACAACACTAAAAAAGATTACTCAATGACCAACATTCAACTATCAAATACAAATAATGAAAAGGATCTGGGAGTTATAATATCAAGTGACCTGAAGCCCAGTAAACAGTGTACAGAGGTAATAAAAACTGCTAATAAATTGGTGGGTTTCATTGGCGGAACATTCAAATTCAAATCAGAAAGAATCATGCTTACTCTATTCAACTCATTGGTGCGTCCCCATCTCGAATACTGCGTGTAATTCTGGTCACCGTACTACAGAATGGACATAAATAAACTTGAAAAGGTGCAATGCAGAGTCACTAAAATTATACCTGGATTGCGCAATAAACCGTGCGAAGAGCGCTTAAAAGAACTTAGTTTGTTTAGCTTAACAAAGCGCAGAATGAGAGGTGACCTAATAAAGGTGTTCAAAATCTTCAAGGGATTCAGCAACCTAAATGTAAGCGAATTATTAACAATCAATCAAGCAAACACGAGAAACAATGGTTATAAGATTATAGGCAAGCGTTTTCATTCTCACGAGTGGAAGCATTTCTTCTTCAACCGTGTTGTGAATAATTGGAACAGACTACCCTCGAACATTGTAAACTGTAATACTGTCGAAACATTCAAGAACCATCTGGATAAACACTTGGCAAATAACCTCCAATTATCACAGTTTCTTTCAGAATAACGCACAACGAAGTGTCAACGCATGCCGAAATGTATATAGATATTCATACATCTGTTCCCTTTCAGAATTGTAGTAATAGAGTTAGCTTAGATTATAAATCAACTTCTTTTTCTCCCTGTCCTATCCGAATTTCCGTGTCAGTTTTTCCATACTACATGGTATTTTTGCAATCTGTTTCCATGCCAGCATTAGCTGGAGGGAGTGTTGGGTGGGGAGGAGCCTTCTTCTTTGCTATCCTTTTCTCTACCTCGTAGTCAATAGATTAGTAGTTTAACTCTTAACTACCGGGGGGTTTTGGGCTTATTTGGGCATATTCAGGCCCTCCTGAATGATAAATCAAGTATCTGCATGAAAAGAAATGTATTCAGCAAAAAACTAGGCGCTAAAAGCTTCAAAATGAGACCAGAACGAGCTACGTAGCACTCGTGGTTCTCATACAGTGGTACCAGTAACATGGGAGTTTAGCGTATAGCGGTATATTTTTCCCAACTACGCTCACTACTGGCTACACTGCTGGCCTCTCGAGAACACAGGGAGGGTGAGTCAGTGGGCGGCGGTAGGCCCTGGGAGTCGGACGTGTGGCCCGCTGCGCTCCCGGCCATTTGCACTCGATTTTAACCTTTTAAAAGCCATAATAATGCTCCTAACTTGCTGCAAATTGGCGCCCGGCTATAGCCGGGCGCCGCTCTTTAAGGGTTAAATATCCAAACTGCCCCGTAAGTACCAATAGGTCTGTTGCAGTTTGTTCTCCTTGTAGTCCTTTGTATTCCTTCGCATTCACCTCCTCCTCTTCTCATTCACTTCCTCCTCCTCCTTTTTCATTCACCTCCTTCTCCTTCTCATTCACCTCCTCCACCTCATTCACCTCCTCCTCCTTCTCATTCACCTCTTCCTCCTTTCTCATTCACCTCCTCCTCCTTCTCATTCACCTCCTCCTCCTCCTTCTCATTCAATTGAGCCTTCTTGTTTTGTTTTTTTACCTAATATTTGAGTTATGCCAGGTTTTTGCTAGGGTTAACTGGACTATTTAGGTAGGTTCTTACTTGACTGGAGACGTTGAATCCACATGAACACATGCACAAAGGTAATAGAGGATAAATATAATACAGAGTACAAGCATAGGTTATACTATTCAGTGTAACTACAATAAGATATAGAGTTACTGTCAGACATGGATTGGATAGGTATATATACAATTTGCCGATTTGCCGACAATTTGAACGGGGATCCACAACATGTTTCAGGGGGATGACACTATGCACTTTCGGGATTTACACTAAGCACTTCCAGCGATAAGGCACTTCCGTGGCACTTCCGACGAGGTTCTTGGGCCGTGGTGGTAGTCCTGTCGTGTGGTGATAACAGCAGGATGGAAGATGTTGTAGAATTCTTGGGTTTGGGGTCTTAACCCTTAATTAGCGGCGAGCAACATAAGTCGAGTTAAATAAAGCTGGACTATGTGGCGGTGCTCGACATAGGTCGAGTGGCAATTTCAGCACGTAATGTTGCTGAGAGAGAGAGACAAGTGGTGGCAGGAGAGTAGCGAGCGTATGACTGCTCCAGACCACCGCGGCGAACCTACTGACACGAATCCCACCTCCCTCCTCCCTCTCTCACTCGCTATATACGGAATTGTATGGGGAAAGTGCCTAATTACATGCTTTTTGCACTCGCGTTGCACGGTTATTGCAAGAAAACTAGCCATCATAAAAGGATCGTTATGGTGTCATTCGAAAGCTCTGTTTATGCCCTTTTAGGGATAGATACTTGTTTTACGTTCTGAGTCTTATTTAGGCATGAAAATGATCACATAAACAGCCCTATTTTGGCTAAAAACACCCCGCTGGGCGGTACATATAAATAAACCGCATAGGCCGCTCTTAAGGTGTTAAATGAATATGCTCCGGTCTACCAGTGTTATATGTAACATATCGGATTAACGCAAGGAGAAGTTACTGTATATAAGTGTTATACTGTCTCGCTCATCTAGCCTGACTGTTATACCAGGTTTTTGCTGGGGTTAATTGGATTGATTAGGTAGGTTCTTGCTTGACTGGAGAAGTTGAATCCACATAAACACATGCACAAAGTTAATAGAGGGTAAGTATAACACAGCATACATTCATATATTATATTGACAAGGCACACAGATATTGAATTGATAATGGTATAGATAAATTTAAGTATAGTTCATAGACGCACGAACGAGGATAAAAATTATTCTCATAATTATGACACTGCCTGTTAATATTACCTAAGTACTCCCTTTAATAAGGTATGTCACTAGTACTTCTCTTTAGTTTACACTATATATATATATATATATATATATATATATATATATATATATATATATATATATATATATATATATATATATATATGTATATATATATATATATATATATATATATATATATATATATATATATATATATATATATATATATATATATATATATATATATATATATATATATATATATATATATATATATATTAAAATATTCACCTAAGTACTCCCTTTAATAGGGTACGTCACTAGTACTTCTCTTTAGGTTACATTGTGTATTGATATTATGAAGATATTATACTTAAGTACTTCCCTTTAATAAGGTACGTCACTAGTATTTCTTTTTGAGGTTAAATAGCGTATTAATATATTAGGATATTAACTTAAGTACTTCCTTTTAATAAGGTGCGTCACTAGTACTCCTTGGAGGGTACACTGCGTATTTATAATAATATATCTCTTAAGTACTTCCTTTAACCCATACTCTACCGTAGGATACAGTAATAAAAGTCCCCTGCAGTCTCAAGCACTGTGGCCAAAATGGCAAAATAGAACAACTTTCCACCTCAAGAGATGAAGCAAGACTGGCTCTCCCACCCTTCAGTGGGTCTTATATAAGCTGAGAAGTGTTGCCATATCGAGAGCAGTGCTCAAACGGTCGTAGTACCAGGTACAGCCTTGTACAGGCAGTTACAAGGAAAGTACATTATTGACGGCTCCTAGCCGTCGCTGGGACTGGGGAGTGACTTATCTACTGACGGCTAGTAGCCGTCGCTGGGATTGGAGGGGTTAATAAGGTGCATCTCTAGTACTTCTTGGAGATTACACTGCGTATTTATAATAATATACAGTATATCACTTGAGTACTTCCTTTAATAAAGTACGTCACTAGTACTTCTTTTGAGGTCACACTGGGTATTATATAACGAGGCACTCTGTAGTCTTCTGGTGAGGGTCTTGGCCGTGGTGGTGGTCAAGACGTGGATGTTGGACAGCGGATGGAACTCGATGAAGAACTCTTGGGTGTTGGGTCTTAAATGTTATGTTCCGTTATACCAGTGCATACGTATACATATCATCAAGCGAACGTGGAGAGAAGCTATACCAAAGTTATACTGTCTCTCTAACTACTCTGACCATTATAAGAGTTTTGATGCAAAACCTTCCAGCACTCTTGGGTGTTGGGTCGTCTTTAATGTTATGTTACAATATACCAGTGCATCTGTAACATATCATCGGACGGACTAACGTAAGAGGGATGATTTGACACACCGTCTCTTAACTATCCTGACCGTTATAAGAGTCTTTCAGGGACTGGTGCATGAGGTGATTTTAGGCCTTTTACAATATATGTATCCCAGAACCAGCGCCTGAGATTCAGTACCGTAAGGACTCTCGAAGCAGAGTGCTGTTATGCAAAAGTTACGGCCAACGACTATTTTACGGTATCCCAGACGTCAACTCGGGTAGTTTTTTGTGGTTGCGAGATTTTTGCGGGTACAGGGTATTAAAATAATATAAAGGTGAAGGCTTGCATGATACGTCCTTTCCATTTCTATGTATTCTATTCCATCAGGTGATTTCCAAGCCCTGCAAGATTATTCACATCCAACTGTCGCCGGACTGTGAACGTGGGTGGAGCTGTGAGTAGGGATTGACCTAGAATGACGTGGGATCAGGTACTTCAGTCCGATCTCAATATAAAGAACTTGACAACATGGGCAGCCCTTGACAGGGTCGCCTGGAAAGCCGCCATTTAGGACATGAGACTGTAACCACATTCACTATAGATAAAACGGTCTTTAAACTTGTATGTATGAATGTATGTAACTGTCGTCATATACGGCAATTCCCTGAGGGAGCGGAGGGTGGGGAAAGAGCCTTCTTCTCTGCTATTCGTTCCTCCCACACTTTCCTTACTATCGGGTTTGTGATCTCTACTAGAATATTTCCTGACCAACTCGCTAAGATCGCAAGGTCTGTATGGTCGGTTCATCTATATAAATCTCTCTCTCTCTCTCCCCTTTTAACAAAGTTGATACCGTCACTGAGAAATAAAACATATCGTGAAAGATTAAAACAAATATATTTGTTCTCACTTAACCCAGCAAGTGCTGAAACACTAATAAGAGTTTTAGTGCTGCTCTGCGGAACTCCTTATATAATCCAAGGCTTAAAATGTTTTTTTTTAAAACCAGCCCAGTATCAATTTATTATTATATACAGTATATATATATATATACTGTATATATATATATATATATATATATATATATTTTTATTGCCCCTTGGCCATGCCAAATATCACTCCTCCACATCCCCTCCTTCCCCCCCCCCCCCCCCCCTCTTCAATTATCACCTATTCTCTCTCTTATTCCTGTTTTTCGTCGGTATATTTTCGTGCTATCAATAGCGATTCATAAGCAAGCTGTGCTTGTATGTGCTACACAGCGAATGGAAGAGAGAAAGAGAGGGAACAAGGCGACAGTGTCGCTCCAGACGTCGTAAGGGGTGGTAGGGTGGCAGGCTGGCTCAGCCTTCAGTTATGTAACTCCCGATCTAATTTGCCGATTTTGACCATCCAAACGCTGTTTCCACTTGTTTTACTGCTGTAACAGGTTAATATCTTTCTAATTAACGTAAAATAGGCGCATATGGATAAATATTAATGATATTTATGGTACGATGATGATTTGAGTGTAGGAAACAGTCTAAATACCTCCGCACAGGGAGAGGTGGCCACTACCCCACCTATGCAGCGGAGAGGTTAAGTAAAGAAGATTGACAAAATTGATATAGATTCACTTTTTCAAATTCAATATCAGTTCATCAACTTGGGGAAATGGAATGCTATTAAAAAAAAACAGGAGGGGAATCACAATTGTCGCACAACCTCACTCACTGACTTCCATTGTTGAAGTGCGCGGGTCCGCAAACCCAGCAACATCGTAGGCGTCGGCGTCGGCGTCGACATGGGCCCATCACATTGTGCGCCCAGCCACATCGTCGGCGTCAGTGTCGACGTCGGCGTCGGCCCACTACATTGCGCGCCTTCTCGTGACGTCACCGCATAGCGACGTCACACCAACACACTCGTCCTCTCTTCTTAAGTTGACGAATAATTCCATGGACGAGGCGGAACTCTTGACGATCAATCCAATACTTAGACTCTTGTTTAAGTACCACAAATTACCCAGTTCAACCCAATACTTAGACGTTCGTTTAAGTACCGAACCATCAATGACCCAGTTAATTGCCACATACAGATATGTGATATCCCTTGGAATAAATCATAAATCTTCTAGTATTGGCTGACTGCTGCAGGCAGCCGTTCGGTCGAGGCACCTTTCTTGGTAAGACAGTTAGCCAATTGTAGTGAAGTATCTATCCAAGACACCCCGTAGATCTCCCGCCGTTCCAACATGTCCCGTAATACAGAAATATCAATACGCAATCTCCTGTCTTCTACGTTCTTACAGGAGTAGAGGGCATCCACCAGACTCTTGTTGTCGACGAAACACTTTATCCTGATTTTTCCACATCCAGAAACCTCTTGCAATATGTTGGCGAGATATACAGCAGCCTCAACACACTCAAGCAGCGCCAATATCTCCGCAGATAGTGTAGATTTGACGACCCGTCTGATCTTTCTAGTCTGCCAGAATAGGGGACATCTTGCTTCACCCGCATCCCGTAGGAAGATCACCATACCTCCTTGAGATCCATTGCCCACAAGGTTGGCAAATGAGGCATCCGAAAAACATTCCATATAACAGTCGTCGAGCGGCGCCATCCTCGGAATGTATAGCTTCATGTTGTCGGTCTTGACCCTTGTGATCACCTTATTAAGCCTAAGCAATTCTGCTACGGTGGCTTGGTTGTTAATCACACTCAATTCACACACATCAAATGCAATATCTGGCCGAGTGTGTGTGGCAATCCAATTGAGTTGCCCTATTAAAGCTCGGTACTCAGATTTTTCATATTCAGACAGCTCTCCTGATTTCACTGTTGTACGATGTCTGCTCAGTGTAATTGGTTTCAGAGACGAAGCGTACTGACATTGGTCAAGCGTTATGCTGCCATCAGTGTTGGAGACCACATTTAGACCCACGTACTTGAAGGTTTTAGATTCCGAACTGCCGACGCGAAATATTTGACTTAAACGGTCTATCACTTTCTGCTCAAACTCCAGTGTACCAGCCCAAAGAAAGTCATCGACATAAACGCATACAAGGCCTCCGAGTTTACCATCATTGCTCCAAGAGAACAGCGCTGAATCCAGTGATGATACTTTGGCTCCGAAATCCAACAACTGATCCTTTACACGCACATACCAATGCCTAGCAGCATCACAAAGGCCATAAACCGTTTTCTTCAAACGCCACTGCTTGCCGTTAGCATATTCCGGAGGAGGTCGTAGATGAACAACTCGCTCGATGTCATGACCTTGCAGGTAGGCAGCCTTCACGTCCATAGCGTGACAATCCCATCGATTGGTGGAGGCCAAAGAAAGTGCCAAACGCACTGCTTCCTTCGAGCATGTCGGGGAATCTTTCCGGAGGCTCACTGTGTCTTCCTCAAAACCTCTGGCGAATAAACGGGCTTTAACAAACGGCTTTCCATTCTTCATTTTCTCTGTCACAACCCATCGAACTGATATGGCATCTTGTCTGACATCCTCTACTTCCTCATACACATTATTGTCTTGCCAGTTTGTAATTTCGCTGTCCTTGGCACATATTACATCCTCAGAGTTGAAAAGGACAAGCATCTCCACTTTGTCATCAACCGCTTCCCACGAGCTAAAATCTTTCTGCAAATCCATGCAACCAATGTTTCCGTCAGTGTCCTTCTTCAAATTGTAGCAGTGTCTGTATTTCCCAGTGGCTTTACCCGCCCGACTCACAATCCTCTCAGTTATTAATTCTCCACTTTCTGAGTGTATTCCTTTAATACGTTGACCAATAGATACTGTGGGAGGTTTTTCATCTAGATTTCCACCATCGGGAGGCTCAACATGAGGCTGTTCAACCGGAATCTCATCATTTTCCGAATCGTCATCTTGATCATCAGTAGGCCTATCCTTGACTGCATCACTCCCATCACTGCTGACACTTTCAATGTTCTCATGGCCCCCAATTGCAATATTCCGCTCCGGAGCGTGTGACAGACGACACACATGCACTCTCACGTAGACACCGCCGTGTCTCACCAAAACTTGTTTTCCATCTCTGCCTATCACAATTCCGGGACCATACCACTCTTGACTGTCATTCTTGTAGAAGACTTCGTCGCCATTGCTAATGTCGTTCAAATCACTCGAACATATGTTGTGCCGCAGAGCCCTGGACAGACGTTCACTTGATTCAGCCTTGATGAATTCCTGTCGTGCCAAATGAAGAGCGTTCAGATTGACCCTTACAATTTCAGATGTTGATGGAAGTTTCAAGGCTGGAAGATCGTTCTCGCACACGTTCGGCAGGCCAGGGTTTAGACCAAAAACAAGCTGATTAGGAGAATACCCCGCAAAATTGGTGAGAGCATTTCTCGCCGATACCGCCCAAGCCAAGGCCACATCCAAGTCACAACGGCTATCAGCCATTATCTTCCTAACAATGTCACCAATCACCGCATTTTGACGTTCACAGGCCCCATTGCTCCATGGACTCTCTGCAGACGTTGTCATGATCTTGATGTTGAAGGCCTCACCCAACTCTCGCATCTCAGCATTGTTGAATTCTCAACCATTATCAGAGAGAAATTTCCTTGGTGCACCAAACATACCAATCCAGCTCCGGAATACTCCCTGGATGATGGTGGCTGCAGACTTGTCCCCTATAACTGTCGCAGTGCAAAACCGAGTTGCCAAATCAACAAGGACTAAGAAATAATGCCTCCCCCAAACCTTCAAATCCATGGCTACGGCCTCATTAAACCTGGATACCATGGGCAAACAGACAACGGGTCGGGGCTTGGCTCTCTTAAACCTCCCACAGACCGTACATGCATCAGACACCTTTTTGATGGCCCTCACCAGTCCCAAATGTTTAATACCTGCATCTGTAACCAGTTTAATTAGCCTCGCCGACGTAGGGTGTCCAAATTGTCTGTGAAGTTTTAAGGCTGTTTTCCCCAAGTCAGTCCCAAGAGTTGCCAGTGTAATAGCCCCACCTAACCCACGGCCTAGTCATACGGAGATCGGAAGCAGGTAATGGCCCGAAGATGAGGACTTCAAATCAACCACCGTTCCACAAATTTTGACCTGATCACTTTCAAAATTCATCAACATCTTTGCCCTCTTCATGGAACATTTGCTCAGCAGCAAGGGAATATTGCAGTCCACAACATCTGTCGCTATGGTAGCATGCATATTTCCAATGTAGCAAGGCAGAGTAACACGTTTGAGCGAAGAAACCGTGACACCATCAGCGAAAGTAAACGTCGAGGACGACTTATCCTCAATAACAGCCTCACGCTCATAATCACTCAGATCACTTAGATAGCAATTAATCCACCCCACTCCGCATACAGTTTTAGAACACCCAGTGTCTAGAACAGCGCATCCCTTAGATTCCTTTACCAACGTCTGTAATTTACTTCCATTCACTTCATCACCTGCATAGCCCATAAATAATGACAGATGTACTGTTTCAGAATCATATTCATTCCTGCCGTCATTTTCGTATGCATCTGGACAATCACGTGCCCAATGGAATCGAGAATCGCGTATTAAACATCTTGATACTTTACCATCAGGTCCTATTTGGTTCTGCCTCCTACCAGTGGATGAACGTGGGGAGGCTCTGGCATATCCGGTTGAATATTGGCTGGCTCCACGATCTCGACCACGTATTACACCACCCCGAGACCGCGTTCGCCCTCGTCCTCTAACATAAAGGGTCTCCTCACTCCCACCCTTGTCACTCCAAAAAAACAGGTTCACTCTTCACCACACTAACAGGCAATGATGCCTTATTCTGACCGCCAATTCCACCAGCAAATATACGATTCAGGGCCGATTTCATATTCTCATAGGTCACCTCATTTATTGCGGACATCACTAGTTGTTGCTCACCATCAGACAGTTTACATGAAGCCAGCAGCATAAAAGCCCTCACAGCATTCGGCAGATCCATGCCTTGCTTCTTAAAACTGAAATAAATATGTTCAAATTCAGCCACAAACTCCCGAATAGTCGTATTCCCATTTCGTCTGAGGTTATACAACTCATGAAAGGCCGCAAACTGCCGACGTTCCTTGTCCACGAGGAATAAATCGTCCAGCTTTGTCAACAACTGCTCGACACCATTATCTGGCTTTAAAACATCGGCTTCAATTTCCGATGATGCAACCCTCGCCCTTCCTGATAACGAAAGGTGGATGGCAAGCGCTTGTTTCTTCTTTGGTAAATCCGTCAAATCACACCAAATGCCTATGTCCTTCTTCCAATTTTCATAAACACAGTCACTTTCAAGTTTTGGAGGCCACTTAGTTGAACACGACGCCATTATGTTCGAACTACGGTCCGAATTAACTACGCTCTGCTACCAGTGTCGCACAACCTCACTCACTGACTTCCGTTGTTGAAGTGCGCGGGTCCGCCAACCCAGCAACATCATAGGCGTCGGCGTCTGCGTTGACATGGGCCCATCACATTGTGCGCCCAGCCACATCGTCGGCGCCGTGACGGCACACCAACAACGATGTCACAAAGCACATCTTCACCTACAGTATGGTCAGCGGGTGGAACAAAGTGCCAGAGAAAGTGGTACAATGTAATACAATTATCGATTGGGGAGATTGTAGACACCACTCGACCAGAGAAATAACCAGGGGAAGCCTCATAGTCATGTGATAAGGAGTTGCTGGAACTCCTGTTTCCTATGTCTGGCTTCCCTCACTGTTTCTGTTTGTGTATCACCTACACAGAGAGTAATCCAGCTAACTCTCACAAACACCTCCTCCTATCCATTAAACTACACTAAACAATCACACCACACTTCTTTCCAATGATGTACACCCCCAAAAAAAACACACACACACACTCTTTTGACTTACAGGCAGCTTTGCCTTTTGTCTCCTCCATACACATAGAAACAAATACACATTCAAAAGGAGTCTAGACATCCATTTCGAGGAGGTTGGAGTAATTAAGAGAAGAAAAAAAAGCATCAGTATTATACAATAGTTCTCACCTTCCTTCTTTACTACGAATTTCCCAGCAGAACAGAAATGTTCTCATTTTGCTGGGGGCCTTGTTTCCCAACTATATTTCAGGCCAACCCAAGGTCGGAGAGAGTGGTGGGTGGGGAGACGGCCTTCTGCTTTGCTCTCCATACCTTCCATTGTGTAGCAAATTATATGTTAGCAATAAGTCCGGACTGCCTAGTAGGGATCGCAAGGTCTGTGAATTTTGTGTATATATATAACTATATGTAACTATCTCCTCTTCAGGTGTTGCCACTAAAAGAACCAGAATTTCGTACTGCGAAATTCATATTTTCTCTACCAAGTTTTCGACATATATTTTGTAAATTGGGAGTGTGTGTGTGAGAGAGAGAGAGAGAGAGAGAGAGAGAGAGAGAGAGAGAGAGAGAGAGAGAGAGAGACAGAGAGAGGAGAGTGAGATTTACACAGATACATTGACCACACAGATATTACGATCCAAGCAAGGTGGTCCGAATAGAAGGATACTGGAAAGTAGAAGAACAGGAGAGCATGGATACAGGCTCTCACACCACCCTCCAATCCTCCGACAAATAACCGTACAATGAAGACAGTTGAAATTATTGCACTTTCAAGTGTTGTGGGTAATATATTAATTATACACCTAAGCACCAGAGGTCCCCAAGGTTGTATTACTTTTTCAAATGAGCAACAGTTCTTAACTGATGAGTTATCTGCTCAACAGGTGGCGTTGTGTGCGTGTAAGTGTGAGAGTCCGAGTGTAGTGAGTGAGACAGTGAAGCACGGGAACGAGGTGGCTTCAGAGATGGGGTCGTTTCGGGCCATGAGTGAGCACCGTGCCTCATGTGAAGGCAAGATGGCAGGTGCTCGTTGTACTCTACGTGCTTCACATGTCTCACTCCCTAGACTGGAACAAGACCTCACGGACTTCACTGTTCATTGTAAAGCGGTGAATGTTAAGGCTCTCAGCCTATGCCCGAGAGGAAGTAAGTTGGAATATAGAAAAAAAACAAAAAACAAAAAAAAAGAGCTGGGAAACTAAGATTAGAACATTATACATGAGCTTCGGTGTACACAATCTGTTGAACATGGTTGTCTGGTGGTTACAATACACTGGTAAAAGATATAGATGAACTTATGTAGTAAAGGAGTGCACTTGATATTAAAGGCAAGGTTGCATGAGTATATGAAAGCAAGCACTCTAAATATATACAATGGAGATCGAAGTGAGTCTTCAAGCAACAGGTCTTTAATTTGTAAATTAGACAATTAGGAAATGCTAGAGCCCGAGTGATTATATGCTGTATGTGTAGGGCATATGATGTGGATCAGGCCGAGAATAATGACAAAAGGAGTTAATGTTCAACAGATTTTGTAAGCCAAAGGAACATCAGACTCAAAGACAAACAGAGATTATCAACGGAGACATCAATGTTTTCGGATATCAAAGAATCCTTGTTCAATATTAAGAGATTGGTCTGGGGATGGTATTTAATATGCAAAAAGGGACTGAAAGCAGATACGATATCATCTCCATTGTATATCTAGGGTCACGGCGGTGAATATTTTTTTTTTCTTCTTCTTTGTGTTTATTCTTCTTAGTCTTTACAGGAGGGAAAGGGATGCTGATCTCTCATTAAGGCTTGCAGGGGACCACAAACGAGTTTAAAGCAAGACAGGAAAACCCGAATCCTGACCCAGAGCAAGGATTGCTAAAATCTAGGTTGGTCTTGCAAGGGAACATGAACAAGGGTATCTCACAAGGTAACCTGAGAGAGGAGTGCCTCACAAGGAAACCTGGACGAGGGTGTAGCAGGCAGGATTTGCTGTTGATGGTCACTGTTATATACATACATACATACATAACATTTTAAGACTGAGTGTTCCACACATAAGTGCAGTTTCAGTCTCTTGTCCTAATGGCGGCATTCCAGGCAACCCTGTTAAGGGCTGCTTCACTTGTCAAGTTCTTGGATTTGAGATCGGCGCGTATAGTCCGATCCCAGGTCTTCCTCGGTCCACCCCTTGGTGCAGCTCCCTCCACAATCACAGACCTGCATTTTTTCACCCAATTTTGTTCATCCATTCTCTCCACATGTCCATACCATCCCAGTCTACTTGTACGCATCACCTCGCTAATACTCTTTATACCTAAACGTCTCCTCAGCTCAACATTTGTTATTCTATCCTGTAGCCTGGCCCCACACATCCATCTCACCATTCTCATCTCATTACGCTCCATTCTGTTGACATCCTCTACTTTAACGGCCCATGTTTCTGAGGCATACGTCATTGCACTTCTAACACATGAGGCATACACCTTTCCCTTCAGGGGGAGAGGCATTCTTTTCATGGTCAGGATTGGCATCAATTCTCTGAACTTCCCCCAGCCACACCTAATTCTAGCAACAGTGGCAGCCTCGGCCCCACCACCGGCAGAGATGGTATCTCCTAGGTAACACAACTTGTTCACCAGCTCCAAAGACTCATTTCCAAAATTCACAGCCACAGGATCATCACTTAACACAAGCTCGCCTTTGCACACTACGCACTCAAATTTCTCTATTTATGACTTATCCTTCGGCAGGGGCCCCCTTTATTCTACTACAGCGCTTACTCCCATGGTGTACCCAACATCGACAGATGCTACATTGAATTGAGTTAACGCCCACTCCCTTTCCACACACTGCACATGGGTATGCACCGCTCTTTTCCACATTGCCTCATCTCAAACTACAATGCATAACCTTGGTTTTGTTAATATTGACTCTTAAACCCTTGCTCGCCATGCCCTCTCTCCACTTTCTGAATTTGGCCTCAGCATCCTGCATACTGTCAGCTATTAGGACTAAATCGTCTGCATAAAACAGTTCCAACGGGAGTCCGCCTCTAAAAACTCTAGACAGCGCCTCCAAGACCATAATAAAGAGGAGGGGGCTTAACACTGAACCCTGATGGACTCCAACACGGACTGCGAACTCATCACTCAGTACACCCTTCACCCTCACCGAACTTCGCGAATTCTCATACATCTTCATCATCACACGCACCAGCCACTCTTCCACACCAAGTTTCCTCATAGCCCACTGTACAACATCTCTAGGTACCCTATCAAAGGCCTTCTCCAGGTCCACAAACACAAAGTAAAGATCCCTGCCTTTTAGTAGGTATCTTTCCTGTATCTGCCTGACTATGAAGATAGCATCGGTTGTACCACGTCCTGGCATAAAACCAAACTGCATATCATCAATAGAGATGCTTTGCCTGATCAAACCCTCAAGGACTCTCTCACAGACCTTCAGGATTTGGTCAAGCATTTTCAGGCCCCTATAATTTCCTCTATCTAGCGCATCCCCGTTTCCTTTGTATATATTTACTATTACACTTTTGAGCCAATCCTCTGGGATTTTCTCATCTTTAATAATGGTGTTTATCAACTCAGTGACAAAGTTTACACCAATCTCCCCTGAGGCTTTTATCATCTCAGCGACAATGTCGGAGCAACCTGGAGCTTTACCGTCCTTCATTTTATTGATTGCGTCGCTCACTACAGCTGGTGCTATCAAAGGAGGGGGCCCAGATATTGGTTTTTCGATATTAAGCTGTTCCTTATCCCATTCAAACTCTACATTTAGCAATCGTTCATAGTGTACCTTCCATGCTTCTCTGATTTCATTTTCTGCATACACAATCTTCCCATTATCATCTCTAACACACTGTTCACTTATAATATCCCTACTGTCATTTTTAACTCGCCTAGCTAGGTTGAAGATCCCATTGGGATTGTCAGTGTTACACACTTGTTCGAGGACCAGGTCCTTAATGCGATTTTTAGCATTGTAAATAACTCTTTTGGCAGTTCGTTGAGCTGCCTGGTATTCCTCCCTGCTGCCTCCTTTCTTCCATGCTTTGAAGCATCTCCTTTTCTCTTTCACAGCATGTTCTACCTCATCGTTCCACCACCAAGAGGTCTTATTCCTGGGGTGACCCTTTGTTTTCCCACAGACTTTGTCAGTGGCAGCGATAAGGCTATGCTTAAGAAAGTTCCATTGGCTATTTACATCGTTAGGCCTAGCTTCCTTATTTCTATTAATTTCCTCCAGTTCATTATGAAACCTATCCCTAACTTCCTTGTCCTTCAGCAGCCACACTTTCCTTTTGGGTATGTAAACCTTCTTGCGCTTAGGATCTCTGTATAAGCTCATGTCGCACACAAGTACCTTATGCTGGGGGATACATTCTTCGCTCGGGATGACCTTTACATCTCGAACTAGTTTCCAGTCTTTCCTGTTAACCAAGGAAACCTGTGGGAGAGTTTCTGAAAAGGGAAGCCCAAGTTTGGGTGAGAGTGTGAGCTGGCCAAATAGTTGTTCCTCATACTCCCTGTTCATCTCTTTGCTAGGGTGGCTCTTGGGGGTCTTGAGGAGAGCAACGGCCTTAGTAGAGGGGTTGGAACGGCTGTTGTCCCATTGTATTTTGGTATGGTGTTTTCTTCTATTAGCTCCACCCCTTTGACAGCTAAGGTGGAAGGTGAGCTGCCAGTTGTGCGATGCAGGGTGGCGGTGGGCAATGCTCTGACGTCAATCATCCTGTGATTGGCTGTGGTGGCATTCAAGGTAGAAACCAAGGTGGCTGGTGTCAGGGAAAAGCATCTTCCTGTAGTTGCAGCATTGCGATTCTTTTGATGGAATTTGCGATTGGTGTTGGTGTGATGGTGCTAGTGGTTTATTTGCGTTGTTCTTTCCCTCTTTTGGCAATACCAATATTACTCTGAAAGAGTTTATAGAAATATATGAATGGAAATGGAAATACATGCATACCTTCACCTTTTTATTAGTAGTTCCTATGTTCTCCTTACCCAAGATTTCAGCAGTTTAAGCCTACAAAATACCTATCTTTGTAAGCTATATGTCTAGCCTTTTGTTGAATGTATTATTTATGCCGCTATCTTTAACATTATTTGGAAGACCGTTCCATTCTTTGATTATAGTATAGGTGAATACAGTGTTTGTTGTATCAAGGTTCGATCTCCTGCCTCTTATGTATGTTTTTATGTATGCATATATGCATATGTGTATGGGTGTGTATATGTATGCATATGTGTATGTTTGTGTGTATAATTTTGGTCATTTTTAGTACTTCATTGATATGTATGCCATTTTACTGATGTAATTTATACAAAATATATTCATGTAATTATAAAAAAATCCTTAAGCTAAACTGTAGTAGACAACGGAATACTCGAATGATGTTATTTATCAAATGGGCCTTTAAAGAGAGTAATACTCTCAATGAGGCTCGGCCAAAACAACTATGTAACCAATGTCACTTGCTCGCTACCGCCAGACGCTGCAGACGTTCTGTCAACGCTCTCACGATATCGATCATAATTTGAGTATTAACTACTCATCCTCTTCATTCTTGTGCATGAAAGGTGGTTAAGAGCACGATATTTCGCTGTGTATTGACTGATAAACTTTGTAGCCTATTTCTGCGTATTTCAATTTTATTATTTTCGGTTAGGCTATTCAACCTGGTAGCCTATTGTTACGTATTTCAATTTCATTTTTTTTTTTTGGTTAGGCTATCGCCCCTGGAAGCCTAATTCTGCGTATCTCAACATTTTTGTTTTCGGTTAGGCTATCACCCCTGATAACCTATTTCTGCGTATTTCAACATATTTGTTTTCGGTTGAAGTGATTGAAGTGTTTTTAAAGTGAGTGAAGTGTTTTAAAGTGAGTTAAGTGTTTTAAAGTGAGTGAAGTGTTTTTTAAGTGCGTGAAGTGATCTGAAGAATGTGACTGTCACCATGCCTCGAGCTTGTACGAACTGCGCCGGTAGGTTTGGTGAGTCCATGTTTGCTACTGTCGATCTTCAAGTCTGCCAGCTCTGACAGCAACGAGAGAATTTTACAGTGAAATTAGATGAAGCCTACAACAAGATCAACGTCCTCACCATGAAGCTGGAATCACTCAAATAGTTTGTAACACTCAACGTTGGAGTACCACAAACTTCAATTGTCACCGCAATTCCAGCAGCCACCAACGCCCCAACGTCAACTGCCAACAATTCAACGCCTGCAGTAGCCACTTCAGCTGATGGTTCCGATACTCAAGAAACAAATAGTGACTCGATCTCTTCCCCCTCAAGACAACTTCCGTGTTGTGAGGAACAACGTTCGCCCCAAGACCAGGAAACCCATACCGATTACCGAGTGTCAAAACCGTTTCCAGATGCTCACAGACTCAGACGACGAAGAGGAAATAGAAGAAGTCTGGCTCGTGGGAGACTCGATGATACGTGGTCAGCTCACAGAGTTTTGCGCCAGGGCACCTAAGACCAGGAAGCATTTTTGTATCCCTGGTGGTGGTGTGGACGACGTAGTTGCTGCAGTTGACGAAGTATCAAAGCTGGCCCCTGCTAATACAATGTACGTCATCCACGTTGGATCCAACGATGTACAGCGAACCCGGTTGGAAGATTTGCTTTTAAAGTGCCAGCAGCTGATCAAGTCGTTTAAGGAGAAGTCATCAACGATCATCGTCTCAGGAATAGTCCCCCGGCTCGGTGTAGAGAGCCGATTTTACAACATAGCCACCAGCACAAATCGTTGTCAAGCAAACCTCTGCAGAAAGGAGAACGTGGGATTCGTCGACACCTGGGACAATTTCTACTACGATGACTATATGTTTTCGGACGATGGAGTTCATCTGAACCAGGTGGGAGCAACACGTTTTGGGCGTCTTCTCAACGATGCGATGAAGGATTTTCGGATAAGAAATCGACTCAGCACAGGACAACCAGGAAGGAGGACCGAAGACAGCGAGGACGGCAACCTGCAAAGGAATTTAACCCTTGTCTGGCGGGACCGGACTTAAGTCGGTCTAGAGAAGAAAGGACTATGTGGCGGGGACCGACTTCAGGCGGTGTGCAATTTTGAGCAATAGTTGGCTCTGAGAGAGAGACGAGCGGTGGGATGAGCGTAGGTCGGCTCTGACCACTCGGCACGGGTCCCGTGCGGCAACTGCCGTCCCCTCCACACACATCCACGCTCACTACCTCGCTACATAGGGAATTATGTAAGGAAATTACCGTATTTTAGGGATTTTTCCTTCGTCTTGCACGATCGTTGCAAAAGAACGCATGGTCGTAGAAGGATGGTTCTGGTGTCATTGGAAAGCTCAATTATCGCCCTTTCAGGGATACATAATTATATTAAGCTCTGGCTTTTGTTTATGCATGAAAAAGAGCACGGAAACAAGGTCGTTTAGGGTAAAACCACCCGCTTGGCGGGTAGTAGAAGTTACTGACGGGCCTGCTCGTAAGGCGTTAATGCTAATCCGTCAAGAACCGCGAATTTGGATAAAGCTCCACCAACACGACCCAAATTCAAAACCGCCAGGGATAACGACCAAGGACCGAGGACAGCCATGAATGTAAATGTAGATCTGACCAGAACCAAAAATTTGATTAAAGAATGTTTTGTGAGCTCTAAAACCACAACTTTAAAGGTTTTCTATGCAAACGCTCGTAGCATACGCAATAAATGTTCAGATTTAGAGGAACTAGTGTTTCCAGAAAATTATGATGTGATTGGCATAACAGAATCTTGGCTCAATATGGAAGATAGAGACTTTTTAGCAGAGTATTCACTTCCCGGTTTTGTAATGTTTGAGAACAGCCGAATAAATAAAAATGGAGGTTGCGTTTTATTTTATATCAAAGAAAGTCTTAACCCGACCCTCTTGTCAAAACCTCAAATTGTGAACGTCGACACATATTTTGTGCTAATAAAGAATAATAAAGGTACAAAAATAATGCTTGCATTAATATACAGACCTCCAGCTCAATCAGTGCAAACTGACCGAGAAATTTATGAACAAATTGCAGATGTAAGTAACTCACAAGATACCGTATTTTTTGGTGACTTTAAATTACCTGTGACCAAGTGGGGCAATACTCTTACTTCACACTCCGGAAATGACTTGTATGCGAACTTGCAAGAGAGTTCACTCTATCAATTTGTTTGATCGCCGACCCGTGGTAATAATGTTCTTGACCTTGTACTTGCAACAAAAGAAGAATTAATAGAGAATTTGAATGTTGGTGATGAATTCAGTAACAGCGACCATCGTACAATAACTTTCACTTTAAATATTACTAGTAACGAACCAAATAGCAGCATCGAAAAAGTCCCTATTTTCAAGAAAACAAACTTTCATAAACTTAGAGCTATGTTTAAAGAAACTGACTGGAGCTTTTTAATTAACAATAACGACATAAATACACCTTGAGAATTATTCGAAACCACTTACCTAAAAGCAGTGCAGGACTGCATACCATCGAAAATACGGCATACAGGCCATAATAATAAGCCCAAATGGTGGAATAAAGATATTTCAAACTGTCTGCTTGCTATAAAGTTTGCTAATGATAGATTAAAATCCTTACAATATGACGAAGAACGGGTGAAATTTGTAGAGCTACGACGCAAAGCCAAAAAGTTAATTAAGCAAAGTAAAAAGACCCTGGAGTTACATGTTGCGAATCAAAGTAAAACAAACCCGAAAGAATTCTATAGTTATATCA
Organism: Paralithodes platypus; assembly: GCA_032716605.1. Classification (NCBI taxonomy): domain Eukaryota; kingdom Metazoa; phylum Arthropoda; class Malacostraca; order Decapoda; family Lithodidae; genus Paralithodes; species Paralithodes platypus. The sequence goes on along the minus strand of CM064513.1, from coordinate 69,947,632 downwards.
GAAAGAAAAAAGTAGTTACTTCAACTGTTGGACCGTTAGTCGATGAAAATGGAGAATACACCAAAGACGAAGTACAAATGAGTAATGTCCTCAATACCTTCTTTGCATCAGTTTTTACAACGGAAAACCTCATTGATATCCCTACACCATCGCCGATTCAGATTGATAATTCAGATGTTCTAAGCAATATCACCGTTACAGAGAGAGAAGTATTGAATTGTTTAGATAAACTCAAGGTAAATAAAACGCCTGGACCTGATACAATCTCACCTAGAGTCCTAAAGGAAGCTAAGGATCTATCTATCTATCTATTGCCTGACGCCGCGATCCCCGAAGGGGTGGCCACGAACGAACCGCCCCCATGCACCTCTGTCCCCAGTCAGTCGACGCCCCTCCCCCCAACCAGCACCACCTTCGCTCATGTACTTCCTCACTCCATCCTTCCACCTCATATTCGGTCTACCTCTCCCCCTCTGTCCCTCCACCTCGCTCTCATACACCCTCTTAGTCATTCTCTCGCTTTCCATACGTTCCATATGGCCGAACCATCTCAAGTTGTTCCTTTTCACACTTTCCAGCACATCTACCTCCACACCACACCTCCTTCTTACTTCCTCATTAGTCTGTCTATCCCTCCATGTAACTCCGCACGCACTCCTTAAGTAATTCATTTCCACTGCTCTCACTCTTGGTCTGAGTCTCTCAACCAACGTCCATGCTTCGCTTCCGTAAGTCAGTGCCGGGATTACCACACTGTCATGCAAGGACTTCTTCACTTCCATACTGACCACCCTATTTCTAAGCTAAGGATGAGCTCTCTAAACCACTGACATTGCTATTCAATAAATCCTTGCAGTCTGGAACTATGCCTGATCAGTGGAAGCTAGCCAACGCAACACCGATATTCAAAAAAGGCAGCAAATCCCTACCCAGTAACTATCGTCCAATTAGCTTGACCTCAGTTGTATGTAAAATGCTAGAAACACTCATAAGAGACAGACTCGTAAATCACTTAGAGGAAAATAACATACTTAAAGATACTCAACACGGCTTTCATAAAAAACGTTCCTCTTTAACAAACCTCTTAGACTTCTTCCACGATATCCTCAACCTCTACGATGAGAGTAAAGCTGTAGATATTATATATCTTGATTTTCAAAAGGCCTTTGACAAAGTTCCCCACAAACGTTTACTGCTAAAACCAAAAGCGCATGGAATACAAAACGGTGTGTTGAAATGGATAGAAAATTGGCTCAGCGACAGAAAGCAAAGAGTTTTCATTAACGGTAAGGCATCTAAATGGACCAATGTAAGTAGCGGGGTACCCCAGGGATCGGTACTAGGACCAATTATCTTTCTAATTTACATCAACGACATAGATGAGGGTCTCACCTGTACAATCTCAAAATTTGCTGACGATACAAAAATTGCAAATAGCGTACTCTCAAAAGAACAAGTTGACGATATGCAACACAATCTAGATAAGTTGTCATGTTGGGCCCAAATTTGGCAAATGAGTTTCAATGCGGATAAATGTAAAGTACTACATATCGGATACCAAAATGAGAAAGCAAACTATTTGATGAATGGCACTCAGCTTAAGAATGTAAACAGAGAAACCGATCTGGGAGTAACAATATCGAGTAACCTAAAACTGAGTCAACAATGTTCAGAAGTTGTTAAGAAGGCAAACAAAATAATTGGCTTTATAGGCAGGTCATTTGAGCATAAATCCAAAGACGTTATCCTAACCCTTTACAATTCCTTAGTCCGCCCTCTTCTGGAATACTGCGTTCAATCCTGGTGCCCTTATTACCAAAAAGATATAGACAAGCTAGAACGAGTTCAACGTAGAGTTACCAAAATGATACCTAGCCTAAAGAACAAACCATACGAGGAGCGTCTTAGATAATTAAATCTATTTCCTTTAACCCAGTGCGGATTAAGAGGTGACTTAATTCAAGTGTTCAAAATCATCGAAGGCATCGACAATAATTTATGAACTGTAGTAAGTACTTCACTATCGACCAATCTAATTACACGCGGGGAAACGGGTGCAAAATTATTGGTAAATCTTTTAACTCACACAAACGCTAACAAATTCTTCTTCAATCAAGTTGTCAACTTATGGAATGGGCTTCCCCGAGATCTTATAGACTGCAGCACCATTGATTTATTTAAACTTCACCTAGACAAATATGTCGCATCAAACCCGCGACTGACTGCGTTTGTAAATTAATAACTTTATTTTATCCTCCCCTCAGTTACTAACCCATCTGTCCCCTACTAACCTCCTACTCCTGCCACGGACATTAGTTCCAGGGCAGTAGTTCCCTTTCCAATGTTCCCTTACCCACTCTAAACCACTGTTTGGACACTTGATCCTCAGTGTTTTGGATGACAAGCAGCCTAGAAGGGTCACTAGACGTGTTGTTGCTTGATTTCCTTTATACTCCTTTGTAATGTCAAATATGTTTGTAACGTGCCTATGGCCTAATAAAGATTGCCAATTTCAATTTCAATCTCTTAGATAAAACTAATTCTCCCTTCCAACACTCTCTTTAGGGAGTATATATAGATTGGTGTAATTTGTAATATCACATCCTTTTGAAATCTTGAGGCATTCTTAAAGTTGATCTCTCATTTTCCGCTTACTTAGTGAAAACAAATCGAGTTCTCTTAATCTTTCGTTATAATTATTATGCTTCAGGGATGGGAGAGAAAGAGTTACAAAGAGATGCAAGGAAACGTTGGTATCTGAAAACCTTGTGGCTCATTCCTGGGATATAACCTTAATTATAAAAGATTGACTACATAGTCCAGTACTTTCATTGCAAAATGTGAGAATACTATATACTTTTTGAAACTTTTGAGGAAAGTTCATTCCAGGTAAAATAAACATAATTATATAGGAAGATGTTTTCAGCTCCAATTTTCAGCCAAGCTTTCGTGCTGCATTCCTGTAGGGGGTAAACATTCTGTTATAATCCATATTTTCAAACCCATTTTGCATTTAAAGACTTACCGTACTTCGATGAGTTGACCTTGTAGTCTATGAGTTTTCAATTAAATGAGAGCGAGAGCTCGCAACCAATCCTCATAGCTCATTTTCCTAATGAATGGAATTAATTTTGTAGCAACTCGAGCTTCGACAATTTCTAGTCGCTGTATGTCTTTCACAGAGTGCTGGAGACAAAAAGTATCAGTTTATTATAAGTGAGGCCGTATTAAACTATTAAAGTATTATATAGTAAAGTAGGTTCTATCTCCTCGTTCCTATATTTAAACTGCCATTGATATAGATAAATAATTTATGATTTTTATTCTCTAACTCAATGCACTGCTTAGACATCTATAAGTCACTGGTAACAACAACGCCAAAGTCTTTTTCAAAGTCAGTTTCCTTTAGATTAACTTTCAGTGATTAGTAGTTTGACTTGGAAATTGCTGACTGATATTCATCACAATGCATTTTTCTACGTTTAGCAGTATTTGCCAGGTCTCAGACCATTCACTGAAGCGAATTAGATCTATGCTGAGTTGTTCAATTCCTTTTGGTTTAATGTCATCTGTAAAATTGGATATGCCAATCAGGAGGCCAACATCTATCTAACTGACATACATGGTAAACATCAGTGTGTCAAAATTAATTTCCTTGTGAAACTCTGCATGTGACAAGAGTTCTTTTCGAAGAAACACTATTGACCATAACTCGCTGTTGCTGTGTATAGTATATGTTACCCAACATTCTATCAAATTAGTTACCTCCTACTTGAAGCCCATTGCAAATATGTTTTCACATTAACCTACGATTAGATACTTTATCAAAGGCCCTTTGAAATTTTAAGTAAAGAATGTATTTAAAGAATAACTTTACTTTTGTCACACTCCCTTAACATTTCATGGATGATCGGTGATCGGTGTTGCCTGAATCCACGTTGAATTTCCAAAATTATGGTGTGGATTTCCAGGAATTCGACTATCTTTTTCTACTAGCATTCCTTCTAACAGTTAAACTATAGAGGCTGTTAGCCTAAAGGGATGAGCATTTTCAGACCACTCGCTTTCCTTTTCTTAAAGATTGGCGTCATATTGGCCAGCTTTTAGTCTTTGGGGGTCTATTCAGTTTCTAATGATGTATTGAATATTTTCGCCAAGAAAGATGACACTTCATCTTGTGCAACTCGAGGATGAAAGACATCTCTGCCACACGACTTAAATCTATTTAACTTCCCTATCTTTTTGTTACCTCCTCTGAGGTACATTGAATTCTGTTGAGAACGTCACTCTCCTAGACTAATTTCGAACTTGGCATGCCACTGGCAACTTCCCTCCTAAATACTGAATTACTGATGCAAAAGAATTGTTTAAAGGTTTAGATACATCAGTGTTGGAGACTTATATTGTATTTGGCATGTTTGACCCTTTAGAGGTCTAATGCTACTGTCGAAGGCTGCTGCACTGATTTGTTAATTCCGCTTTGTTTTGTTCATAAGATATTTCACTCCTCTGCATATAGTTTAGAAGGAATTCAGACATCTTTGGTCCAGTTAATATTTTGCTGGCCTTTGTGTATGCAGCCTTTCTCTTTCTACTTGCTGAAGCTATATAACTTATATACTATTTTGGTTCAAATGAGCCATATTTGGTAGATTTAGAGGGCACGAATACAGCTTGTCGCTCTATAAATTGCTCTTTAACTGAGCACAAAAATGACGCTAACATCTGTCACCCTAAAATCTGGTCTGGGGAAAGCTTCCATGCAGATTGCATACCTTTAAAGTTAACTCTTCGGAGCTATAGTTTGGGGAAATTGTAGGCACCAATCGAACAGGGCAGCACCCGGGGAAGGCCACATAAGCATATGATAATGAGTTGCTGGAACTCCTGTTTCATTTGCCTGGCTTTCCCTACTGTTTCTATGTGTGCCTCACCTACACAGATCGTAATCTAGCTAACTCTCACAAACACATCCTCCTCCTCTTCATTTCACTACACTTAGCAAGCCCACCATACTTCTTTCCAAAATAAGTAAATTACCTGTAACGTACCTTGATTTTGGCTCTCTATCCCATTTTCTACCTTGGGGGGGGGGGGGATACTAGCTACAGGCAGCTTTCCCTGTTGTCTTCTTCATGCACATAGACAACAAAATATTCTGAAAACTACTACTCCCGAGTGGAACGCCAACAAATAAGGTGGCCCGACATTTCTCTTTAACCCCTAACTGTCGGGGCGCAACATAAGTCGAGTATAATAAATCTGGACTATCTGGCGGCGCTCGACATAGGTCGTGTGGCAATTTCAGCACGTAATGTTGCTGAGAGAGAGACAAGTGGTGGCAGGAGAGTAGCGAGCGTATGACTGCTCCAGACCACCGCGGCGAACCTACTGACACGAATCCCACCTCCTCCCTCCCTCTCTCACTCGCTATATACGGAATTGTATGGGGAAAGTGCCGAATTACATGCTTTTTGCACTCGCGTTGCACAGTTGTTGCAAGAAAACTAGCCATCATAAAAGGATTGTTATGGTGTTATTGGAAAGCTCTGTTTATGCCCTTTCAGGGACAGATACTTGTTTTACGCTCTGGGTCTTATTTAGGCATGAAAATGATCACATAAACAGCCCTATTTTGGCTAAAAACACGCCGCTGGTGGCTACATATTTTATACCGCCTAGGCCGCTCATAAGGTGTTAATAGTGAATACAAGATGAAGTATACTATTGCCTCTAAAGAGAGAGAGAGAGAGAGTGTGTGAAAGTGAGTACAAAGGAAGTAAGTCAAGCGACAACAGGTCTAGTGAACCCTCGATGTTGCTTGCCTTCTAAATAACTGCTGTTCAAAGTATTCAACATTGGTTTAGAGTTTGTAATGAACAATTGGAATGGGAAGTACTGCCCTAGGACAACTGTCCATGTTAGGGGTAGGAAATGTTAGTAGGGGACAATTCGAGTTAACATAACACAGATATAACTGATCCTTTGTGTATCTGGGGTAAAGTGAGTAACATATTTTTTATTCTTACATGTAATGATCTTCAATGTATCTGACGGAAAAAGATGTTTTTTTTTTATTTGCGAATGCAGTCAGTCGCTGGCTTATGACAAGGTGTTTGTCTAGGTGATGAATGTTTAAAGGAATCAACAGTAGTGCAGTCTATAGCATCTCGAGGAAAACTATGAGTTTGCAATAATTTTCCCGCGTGTAATTTGATTGGCCGATCGTAAAATATTAATTACAGTTAATGTTGCCGATGCCTTTGATGATGTTGAACAGTTAAATTAGGTTGCCTCTTAATCTGCGCTAGGTTAAAATAGATATATTAAATTTTCGTATATGCTTTTTGTATGGTTTGTTCTTGAAGCTAAGTATAATTTTGTTTACTTTAAGTTGAAATCGTTCCAGTTTGTCAATATATTTTTGGTAGTAGGGGCACCAGGATTGAACGCAATATTCCAGAAGAGGACGGAACAAGGAATTGTAAAGAGTGAGGATTCATCTTTGGATTTATACTCAAATGACCTGCCTATAAACCCAAGTATAGTGTTTGCCTTCTTAACAATGTTTGGACATTGTTGCTTGGGTTTTAGGTTACTCGATATTGTTACTCCTAAATCTGTTTCTCTGTCTACACTCTTAAGCCGAGTGTAATTCATTGAATAGTTTGCTTTCTCATTTCGGTGTCCGATATGGAGTACGGAGTACACATATCCGTATACAACTCATTGGCCAAATTTGAGACCAGCTTCCTCTGTCCAATTGCTCTTCTTTCCTGCTTTACTCCAGCCATCTGGTCTGGTCTGGAGCCCAGCGTGACACTTATTTAGGTTATTTTGCGTATCTTTTACATGCTCATTTCAGAATAGAGTATTTCTAATGTTTGTATCGTCTGCAAAGTACAGGTGAGCCCCTCATCTATATCGTTAATATAAACTAGGAATAAAAATGGCCCTAGTACCGATCCCTGAGAGAGAGAGAGAGCGAGAGAGAGAGGGATGGGTTTAGCCCGTCTTAGGGAGTAGCGTCCTTACGAATTCGAGCTATATCTACTCCGACTATGCCTATAGGTCTAGTTATAAGACTGCTTCCCTATTCTTTATACATGTACACAATTAACTTAATATTAAGGACCCTACTGCTACCTCATGTGTGGGAAGAGAGGTTTTAGACACCTCTATACACCATTTAACGCTTACAGGTTATGAGAGACTGGAATTGGAGAAATTCCAAGCGGTGAGAACCGATAAATGGAGTGTGACTGCAGTGCCCAACTAAGCCCACTCCTGCAGCACGTTGGGACTGTCTGACCTCGGGTAGACCTTTGGTTTAGTGTGGCAGGCATAAGGAAGTAAGAATCTAGAACAGAACGAACACTATTGACGAATAGGCGGATGCGGATGACGTGGGCATAATTCACCACCAACCCCCTTATTATAGCATTGTATTGGTCATTAGTTTTTCTTGATTTTTTTTTTTTTTTTAACGGGGTAAACTTGGGGGTTCTAAGATAAACCTGAATCCCCTTAAGATAATATTATTTAATGCTAGGTCAATTAGGAATACATTTTCCAAACTTCGGGCATTATTGTCTACAGAATACTTCGATGTAGTGGCCATCACTGAATCTTGGATTCACAGTCATATCAGAGATTATGTTGGGGAATTTGAAATGCCTGGTTATAGAATGTTCCATAAAGACCAAACTATGGAGGAAGGGGGCAGAATTTGTTTGTACATCAGATATTTTCTAAATCCATTTGATTGTCAAATCAGGTAAGAACATGAACTGCTTGGATTAGACCTCAATCTAGGTAACTCTATCTACAGAATTGTTCTAGACAGGCTTCCACATCAATATGTTGAAAAGGATGAATTTCTGTACACAAGACTGAGTGCTGTTATCGAAGGTAAAACCAGGGTGATCTTAGGTGACTTCAATTGCCTAGTAAACTGGATTTTTTTTTTTTTTTATGCTGAAAGTAGGCATCTTGTGGACTTTACTATTGATAACTTTTTAACCCAGTGGCTAAACGAGCCAACTAGAGGCAACAATATACTAGATCTTGTGTTTACCACTGAAGATGAAAGTGTGACCAGCTTATCTGTTGGGGAATCATTCGGAGGTAGTTACCACAATCTAGTTAGGTTCTCTCTTTGCACCTTTAGCAGCAGACCCACCAGTCCTCAGAGTTCAAAACTAGATTTCAGATGGCACATTTTGAAGGCCTTCGAGGAAGCTTATTCCAGATCAGACTTGAGGGTGAGCATGTTAATGTGATTTGGTGCTCATTCAAAGAGCAGTTTATTGATCGACAAGCTGCATTTTTGTCCTAATAAACTTACCAAATCAGGCTCAACCCAACCAAAATGGTTCTGACACAGCCTCAGCAAATTAGAAAGATAAATATTGCATACAGAAAGGCCAAAAGAAGTAAAGACCAAAGAGATTTAGATTCCTTCAAAAATATGTGTAGAAGAGTGAAATTTCTTATAAAGGAAGCAAAGCGGAATGAAGAAATCAGGGTTGCAGTCCTCTGCAAAGAGAGTTCTAAAGAGTTCTTCAGCTATGTGAAAAGCAGGAAGCCATTCAAAAGTAGCATTGAACCTCTAAAGGATCCAATAGGCCAACTACAAACCTCTGACACCGATGAAGCTAAATCCCTAAATTACTATATTGCCTCAGGACATGCCAAGTGACATGTCAAGTCCAGGATTAGTGCATTAGGGTGAAGCAGAATTATATGTACCCCAGAGGAGGTAGAAAAAAGAATAGATAAGTTAAATAGGTTCAAATCATCTGGCCCAGATAGCTTTCTTCCCCGAGTTGTAAGAGAAGTGCGTGATTAAATCACAACTTACTTGGCAGACATTTTAATAAATCACTATAAAATGGAAAAGTCCATGAAGATTGGAAACTGGCCAATGTGACCCCAGTTTTTAAGAAAGGGGATCACATGTGTCCAAAGAATTATCGGCCAATTAGCTTGACTTCTATCATAGTAAAACTCTTAGAAGGGTACTAGTAGACAAGATAGTTGACTACCTAGAAATTCACAATTTAATTACAGATTCCCAACATGGTTTCAGGCAACACCGATCATGTCTTACCAATTTGCTGGAATTTGTCCATGAAATGCTGAGTAAGTATGACAAAAGTAGAGCCATAGACTTCCTTTACTAAGATTTTCAAAAAGCTTTTGACAAAGTGCCTCATTGCAGGTTATTGTCAAAAGTGAGTGCACTAAGTATCAATACATAGGTCACAAATTGGATAGAAAGTTGGCTAACAGGTAAACACCAACAAGTGGTAATCAATGGTGTTTCATCTGAGTGGACTCCAGTCACTTTTTGATTTCCACAGGGATCTGTTCTTTGCCCACTACTGTTTATCATATATGTCAATGGCATAGATATTGGTCTGGTGAGTATGATCTCCAAGTTTACAGATGACATAAAGATTGGAATGAATGTGAAAGACCCCAAAGGGGTTGAACAGCTCAGGATGGACCTCAACAGACTGGGTGAATGGTCGGAGACATGGCAAATGCCTCTAAACTTGTAAAAGTGCAAGGTGATGCATACGGCCAAGCAAACCCCAATTCAGGCTATTCACTATTGGGAATACCTCTGGAAGTAACTGACTTGGAAAAGGATTTGGGTGTTCTGATTAGTAGTAACCTTAAGTTTTCCAAGCAGTTCATTGAAGTAGAGAAGAAAGGTCAGAAATGATTGGGCTATATTAAGATGCAATATAAATAAGGAAATAGTCCTTGAACTTTACAATGCTCTGATAAGGCCTCTCCTGGAGTATGCTGTTCAGTTCTGGCCTCCAGCACTCAGGAAAGATATAGAGCGACTCAAAAGAGTATAAGCTAGGGCTACACAGCTTATTCCATCGCTTAGAAGAATGAGCTATGAGGACAGGTTGAGAGCTCTTGATCTCTTCCTGTTGGAGACACGCAGACAACAAGGTCAGCTCATTGAAGTTTTTAAAATACTTAATGGGTTTGACAATGTGGATTATAGCCAAAATGTTTAGCCTCAATATGAATACAACACTCAATCCTGGATGGAAATTAGAATTGAAAATGTTCAGCACTAGTATTTGTAGATTTGTTTTACCTATAAGATCTCTTCTATCTGGAACAAACTTCCCTTAGAAGTTGTAAACAGTTCTTCAGTAGAGCAGTTCAAGACGAGAGTAGATAGTATTTTGCACACTCTGTAAAGCGTGTGGTGCACTAAACAGTCTCTCTCCTTCCACTTCGAGTATCTCCTCGGAATGGACCACAAGCCCTCTGGGACACTAACTATTCCTTTTAAATCCTTGTAACTCTCTCTCTCTCTCTCTTTCGCTTTTCTTCTTTCATGTAATAAACAGTCAACCAAACCTGGTGAGGCTGTTTCTGTCATCCAGTATTATTTCTTTGGTGTTGCCTGGGGAGTGTTGGAATGCGACGCAATACACCAATCTTTTGTTCGTGGACGCTTGCAGAAGGCAAATAAAAAACAATGTGTGTGTTTGGCAGAGAGAGAGAGAGAGAGAGAGAGAGTACAAAGGAGTACAGCAGAATTCAAGCAACAACAGATCTAGCGACCCATCTAGGTTGCTTGACTTCTAAAACACTGCTGTTCAAGGTGTCCAACAGTGGTTTAGAATGGGTAAGGGACAATTAGAAATGGAAGCACTGCCCTGAGACCAATGTCCCTGGCAGGGTTAAGAGATGTTAGTAGGGGACAATCTGGGTTAATAACATAACACAGCTACAAGTGATCCTCGTTGTATCTGAGAAATAAATAACAGTAATTCATTTACAAATGCAACCAGTCGCGGGTTTAAGGCGAGGAGTATCTCTAGGCGATATTTAAAGGAATCAACGGTGCTGCAATCTATAACATCTCGAGGAAGCCCATTTCACACAAGTTCACAACTCGATTGAAGATTTTTTTTTTAGACTCGTGCAAGTTAATAAACTCTTGTCTAGCGGGGGGTTTTGGGCTATTTTGGGCATATTCAGGCCCTCCTGAATGATCAATCAAGTATCTGCATGAAAAGAAATTTATTCAGCAAAAAACTAGGCGCTAAAAGCTTCAAAATGAGACCAGAACGAGCTACGTAGCACTCGTCGTTCTCACGCAGTGGTACCACTATCATGGGAGTTTAGCATATAGCGGCATATTTTTTCCCTCTACGCTCACTACTGGCAACACTGCCGGCCTCTTGAGAACAGAGGGAGCGTGAGTCAGTATGTGGCGGTAAGCCCTGGGTGTCGGACGTGTGGCCTGCTGCACTCCCGGCCATTTGCACTCGATTTTAACCCTTTAAAAGCCTTAATAATGCTCCTAACTTGCTGCAAATTGGAGCCCGACTTAAGGCGGGCCCCGCCAGTTAAGGGTTAAAAGATTTACCAATGATTTTGCAACCATTTCCCAGCGTGTAGTTTGATTGATCGATCGTAAAGTACTTATTACAGTTCATATTGCCAATGCCTTTGATGATTTTGAAGACTTGAATTTGCCCACCTCTTAATCTGTGCTTGGTTAAAGGTAAAACACGTATTTCTCTAAGACACTTCTTGTATGGTTTACTTTTGTTGATTGGATACCAGTATTGGTACCTCTACGTTGAACTCGTTCAAGTTTATTAATATCTTTTGGTAGTAGGGGCACCAGGATTGAACACAATATTCCAGAAGAGGAGAGACTAGGGAATTGTAAAGTGTGAGAATTACATCTTTGGATTTATGCTCGAATGACCTGCCTATAAAGTCAATTATTTCATTTGCCTTCTTAACAACTTCTGAACATTGTTGACTGAGTTTTAGGCTACTCGATATTGTTACTCCCAAATAAGTTTCTCTGTCTACACTCTTAAGCTGAATGCTATTCACTGAATAATTTGCTTACTCATTTTGGGTCCCGATATGGAGTTCTTTACATTTAACCACATTAACACTCGTCTGTAAAATTTGAGCCCAACATGACAGCTTACCTAAGTTAGTTTGCATATCTTCTACACGTTTGTGAGTACAGTATTTGCAATTTTTACATCGTCTGCAAACTTTGAGATTGTACAGGTAAGGCCCTCATCTATGTCATTTATATAAACTAGGAAGAGAACTGGCCCTTGAACCGATCCCTGGGGTATCCCACTAGTTACATTGGTCCATTTCAATGCTTTACCGGTTTTACTATCCTTTGTTTTCTTTCACTGAGACAATATTCCATCCATCTCAACACTCCCCTTCGTATTCAATGCACTTTTAATTTCATCAATAAACGTTAGTGGGGTACTTTGTCAAAGGTCTTTTGAAAATCAAGGTATATAATATCTACAGCTTTACTCTCGTCATTGACTGTAGGTTGAGGATATCATCGAAGAAGTCTAAGAGGTTCGTCAAGCAGGATCGTTTGTTACGGAAGCCAGTTGAGTATGCTTGAGTATGTTACTTCCTCTAAGTGATTTACGAGTCTGTCTCTCTCTCTAATGCTGATATTTCTTAGAGCATCAGAATTGTCTATCTGAACTGGTGATTCTGTAGGGATATCACTAAGGTCTTCTGTTATAAAAACTGCTGCAAAACAGTATTGAGGGCATTATTTATCTGTTCTTTGTCTTTGATGTAATCTCCGTTCTCATCTACTAATGTTCCAATAGTTGAAGTGACTACGTTCTTATTTTTGATGTAACTATATAATTCTTTCGGGTTTGTTTTGCTTTGCTTCCCAACATGTAACTCCAGAGTCTTTTACTTTGCTTTAATAATTTTTTGGCTTTACATTGTTCTTTATCATTTTCCGAGGTTTAAAATCTAAAATGAGCGTTTTTCTTCTTAAGCAAACTGCGCAATACCTTTATTCCACCATTTAGGCTTATCATTATTGAATGAACGTCGGGTTTTCGATGGTATGCACGCTTGCACCGCTTTGAAGTAAGTGGTAGTGAAAAATTCCCATGATTTATTTGTCATTATTGTTAATCAAAAATCTCCAATCAGTTTCTTTAAATATTGCTCTGAGTGTATGAAAGTTTGCTTTTTTGAAATTTGGGACTTTCTCATTGCTGCAATTTGATTCATTACTGATTGAAACTGATTGAAACTGATCCTTCGATGTTCACTGTTACTGAATTTTTCACCAACATGCAAATCCTCCACCAAGTCTTCTTTTGTTGCAAGTACAAGGTCAAACATATTATTACCACGGGTCAGAGATTGAACAAATTGAAAAAAAAAGCCCAACTTTCTTGCAAGTTGGCGTAGAGGTCATGTCCAGAATGAGAAGTAAGCATATTGCCTCACAGAGAGAGAGATAGTTGTTTGCATGTCTGTGTTAATGTGTGTGTAGCTTTATAAAAACAATCCATGTCTAAGAATTGTTATTTATAGAAAACATAATACGAAATTAGGTATAGTAAAAAATTCCATATTTACCCTTTGTTATTTTAAGACAATATTTTGATGATGTTCGTCTTGGCATAACATTATCTATCAAACGCCCCCTAACAATTTTCACAATAGGTAATACAGCTATTTGCTGGATGTCAAACTACTCAAATTTATAACAATTGATGTTTATATCAGTCATCATTGAAAGATGAAGAAAGCAGAATTTTATGTGTTAAATTAATCTAATTGAATAACCAAACCTTACTAGTCATACTATAAAGGGCTGATCACACCAGAGTAATTCACACCTGCTCAAATCCAAAGGGACATTAAGTTCTCATTTCTCCTATACACAGATGTCCGTCTTCCTCTCAACACTTCCATCACCAGTACCTTCTCAAAATTCAAGATCACCTCAGCCCAACCAACTCTTAGCAGCACAAGGTAGCAGCTAAACACTCTCATCTTGCAAGCGTTAGAACCCTCAGAGTAAAATGTGTGGTCAGGTAGGGCCTCCACAAGTGTCACTCTGGTGCACCACATCTCTACAAGAACTCCAGAACTGGGCTGACATAAGAAGTGCAGCATTGTTTCAGGCTGATACAAGTGGTGCAGCATCCAGACACGATGAAGTAAATTGTGCAGCACAACCACAGGCTGACGCAAGAGATGAAGCACAGTAGCAGGTTGTTACATGAAGTATGGCAACTTCCAACACCACCGCCGTCCAACTGCATACGGCCACCATCGCCGCAGGAAGCCACCTTTGCCGTTCACATTGCATCCGCCTAACTACAGAAATTCACTCTTGCCACCCAATTGTCGAGAACTGCCCACGTCACCACCATTGTCACCAGTTCAACCTAATGACGTGTATCTGAGGCTGCCCTACTGACTTTAGATTGTCATCTCAGCCACCTCTGAAGATCTGCGTTGGGATTACTGCTCAATTATATTTATCAGATTTTTATGTTGATTATCTAAGAAAAATGTACAATAAGCTAATGAAACTGTCCCAGTGTATTTAAGAACCCGAAACCAGAGCATATTTCACAGAATGATACCCATTATAATTGCCCTCTGACAATATTTTCAAAAAAGATAATGCTTAGGCTAAATTGAAAAGTAAAATGATAAAAAATGAGGGGAAAAATCGAATTTGTCATACACGTGTTGGTCACAATGGATTAATGTTCTTGAAGAGAGAGATCTAGTCCATTGAAAATCAGTGTTCTTAGGATTAACCCACTGATTATGAGAGGCCTTAACCCCTTCGACCCCAGGGAAGCACGTTATGCGTTGCCTATATAATTATGTAATGCACAGTACCAGCGATGCAACGGTTGCGTCCGCCTTAACTACTCTTGTCCTATGGCACCTAGAGGGTTCAGATTTGTATGGGAACTATTTTAGTTTCCCACGGAACAATACTGATGGTTGGCTACCCTCCAAGTCCACCCGTGTGTGTGTGGGCATGCTCGGGAGTGATTTTCCAGTATATGGCCTACCCATCACCCCATGTTAATTGTGAATTACCCCAGCCCCCCAGGACCCCAAAATAACCTAGGTGAGCGGTTTTATGCTGTCTTTCCTTCATTACTAACCCATCACATGTGTTTTCAGGAAAACAAAAACAATTGACAAGTGGCTGGTCCTGGAGTGTTCTTTTTTATTTAATTGTTTGGCCAGTGTTAGCCAGAATACCAAAACATGAGGTATCATTGTTCTGAAGAGAAAAAAAGAATATTCAAGATGTTCTTATATCTTTTGATAATAAGAACTCTTTCCTGATCAGAAGAAGTCCAATGGTAGCCAGAATAAAATGAAAAATCGTTACATTGTAGGAGTTTACATATACATATTTTGCTATCCATGTGTGTGTGTATGAGTGTTTGTATTTATTTGTTTCCTGTATTACGATATGGCCGTGAAACTTTCCTTCTGCAACGGTAAAGATAAGCTGTTTAGGAAAATGAGAGGGATCTATAGCCTCAGCATTCAATATATTAAGGGCATACAAAGTGTAAACATGTAAACAAAAATAATGGTACTGTACATAAGTGTCCATAGTCATGAACATTGAACATATAATATATTGTTACGACATTTAGAATCGAAGGACCTTTACAGCCAAGTTCTGAAGCATCTCGGCTATAATAAAGCCTTACATTGTCTCGTTTACTGTCGATACTGATTCAAATGGGAGACTCATCATTTATGCTCTTGACTGTACAGTACATACAAACTAATATTGGTAAGGTCTACTTTGCAACTGTTTTCTTATATACCAATGTTTTTGTATTAATTATCGGCTCACTAACACCTTTTCTGACAGTTGACCATGTACACCCAGAAGTGAAAGTCCTTGCATAAGGTTTACCCCCTACTCCTACTACCCCCGAAGGTAGGAACGGGGTGGGCCCTGCCCAGTCCCCCTTACTACTCATACCCCAGGCATGTCACCCCTTCCTTACCCGCCCCACCCATGAAGAGAACAAACTACCACCGCCCCCCTCCCCCCCCCCAGCACACTTAAACCCCACCCCAATGCCAGACAGGAGGTTGACACACACACACACACCATTATCAATTTCATAAGTAATGGTATCGTGTTTACCTTCATTAATTTACTCTCTGACGGTTTTGACACATTTTGATTGTTTATCCTGGCTATAATTAGACGAATAATTACAGCTTAGGAAGGACCAATGTGAAATAATGTCCTAATCTGAATTAAATCGTCTAATAATAGCCATAAAGCAAAACGGAAGAGTGTCATCGATTCTCAGAGGCTTAATAAATGTTTGGTTGGTTATACATGTATTATCATGTAGAAATTATACACAAAAATACAATAGCTACTCGCTTTACATTTGACAGCATAACAATATGCCATGTTTGCTGTTTGGTAGTATTATAAAGCAGTATAATCTAGTAATGAATTATTGTATTTTATGGTGTCTCGGTGTATAACACCTATTGGAAAATATTATCAAGGAAGTGGGTTACTAAATATAGCAAACTGCATAGGCCTACAGTATATATTTCGTGCATAACTTAATACTGTAAAATCACACACACACATATATATATATATATATATATATATATATATATATATATATATATATATATATATATATACTGTATATATATACTGTATAATGTATATATATATATATATATATATATATATATATATATATATATATATATATATATATATATATATATATATATATATATATATATATATATATATATATACATATATGAGTTATATATATATACTGTATATATATATAACAGATATGATAACATAATTTATAATATTATATCACTGTAATAAGCAGCAGTAAGCAAATGGTAGACATATCTCACGTCGGATATACTGTATAATATATATATATATATATATATATATATAGAACAATTAATTAACATCGAGGTAAACATTTGTGGTAAAGCATTTCCCTCATGAGTTATTGGTATATTTAGAGTAGCTGGTAACCGTGTTTAAACTTTGATACTAAATGCGTCTCTATTCATGGTGTTCTAAACCTGATTTTCCTGTGTCGACTGCTAAACTATCACCTTTCCTCCCCCGAACTACATACTTGCATAGTTTGAGTCTCGTTTAACCCTTATTCCTTTCTGACATTAGGATGAGATTAGTATGGATCTCCATATATAGCTTTTTACCAACTCTTCTGCTACTACTGGAACACTACACTTATTACAGTTCAGGCCTGCCAACATTATTCAGGATAAATCCTATGACCCTAACTATTCAGTTACACTATTAATCTAATTGATTCTGATTAACTTGCACTAAAGATTAACGTTAATAATAGATGTGTGCTAATGTAGAAGCAATACAAATAATAATTACAAAAGTATGAAAAATCTGTTGGTATCCCTTAAGAACCCAGACAACATTTTCAGAGAGAGAGAGAGAGAGAGAGAGAGAGAGAGAGAGAGAGAGAGAGAGAGAGAGAGAGAGAGAGAGAGAGAGAGATTCTATAGCAGGAATTAGATAAGCATTTTCTTACCGATTACCTTGTATTTAATATTTGATAAAATATAACTGTCGATTTTAGGTAGGATAGATGGTGAATAGCTATGACTGAACTTTTATTTCGTATTTGCATACGTATGCATTGAGCATCGGCATGCTTAAAAATAACACTCTTGTCTTCTTTTTGGAGCTTCATTTAGATTTCCACATCAAGACAGAAGTGATTTGATACTACACATTATGACATTTCTTCACTCCGACTTCAGTGCCCGAAAAGGTAAGACTCACATTTTTGCAAGAGGAATTTTGTTTCATGGTTGAATAGTGTCATTCTAAGAACGCTTACAGAAATGTTAAGGAATTGTAGAGATGTTCCGATTGTTAAAGATTATTCTAGATACTTCAACATATGTTTTCTAGTGACATACACGTTTTTAGTGTCTGGTGACTATCTAGCGATTTGTCAATGCAATTCTAGCATACATTTGTGCTTTAGTTTATCTTGCATTATTTTCTAAATTTGCCATATTTCTCCAGAAGACTTCCTACATGGTATAGTGTATTGTTCTAGTGATAATTCAATATTATATAGGGCTATTTTAAGTTGGCTGATGAATATGAAGCAGTAATATGCTGGACGATGAGAATACTGTATGTAAACATGTCTCGGATATCACTGATAATTTTTGGCATTTTCTGCCAAAATCCCAATGGCTTATCAGTGGTGGTAAAGAAAAACGCAGTTACTGTGTCATTTGTGCGTGCGTGTGCCCGTGCAGGGCACACACATTATTCTGTGGCAGCAATTATGATTGTGTGATAATGCTGGTGCTGGTGTTGTTAATTGTGATAGTATTTGTCATGGTGGTGATGATCTGTAGTAAGGATGATAGTGTGTCTGAGTGTAGTAGTGATAGTTATGGTGATTATAGTAGCATGATGGTTTTCATAAAGGTTATTACGGTTGGCTAATCATAGTGGTGGAAATTGTGAAAATAACTTTGATAGTGACAGCTATAGTAGTAGTGATGATATACTGTAAGTAGGGATGATGGTGATAGTAGTAATGATGGTGGTTGTGTTTGTTGTAGTATTGATAGGCATAGTTGTAGTGATGTTGATGACAGTACTGGTGACGTTGGGGATTGCAATACTCATGATGGTAGTGATGGTGGTGATAGTACTGGTGATAATGGTAATAGTGAGGATGTTGATAGTAGTAGTGATGATGGTTATAATATTAGTGATGATAGTTGTAGTGCTAATGTTGCCAGTAGTGATGGTGATGGTAGTAACAATGGTGACAGTAGTAGTGATGATAGTGAGTAATAGTAGTAGTGCTAATGTTGCCAGTAGTGATGGTGATGGTAGTAACAATGGTGACAGTAGTAGTGATGATGTTAACAGTAGTAGTGATGATGGTGATAGTGAAGTGGTGATAATGACAGTAGTGGTGATGGTGATAGCAGTAGGAATGATTGTGATAGTAGTAGTAATAATGGTAACTATATAAGTGATGCTGTGATTCACAGCAGTGACGATGATGGTTGAATCTGTAGTGAGGATCTGCATGTGTGCGGCCCACACACATCAATGTATTAAAGATGATTGTGATTATGGTAATAGTAATGTGGTGGTGGTGATGCTTGTGGTAGTAGTAGTGATACTAGTGATAGTAGTAGTGATGGTGAATTTGGAAGTGGTGATGGTATAGTTGAGATGATGGTAGTAGTAGTGATGATGGTGATGATAGATGGGGGTAGTAGTAGCGATGATGGTGATAGTAGTAGTGATGAGGGTGATGATAGAAGTGATTGTCTTAAAGACCCCCAAACATTTGTGTCCGTCTCAGACAGCACGGCAGGGGCGGAGTCTGCCATCTCCGATTGCCTTGTTCCCGCTGATGTTAGATATTTGTTTCTCACATTTCTCACAGCCCCCTGTATTTTCTTGGCAGTTTTCTTTTCTTCCCATTTCTTTTTTTTTGTCTATCGTCCATGTATTTTTATGTAGGCCCCCCGTAGGGGTGCCACAGTAGTATGATCAGTGTCTGTATGTCTATATGTTAACATTTGTGATGATGATGGTGTGCTTTGGTGGTCACACACATCATAGTAGTGATGGTAGAGTCTGTGGCGCACACCACAGTGCTGATATGTCTATCTTGATTTCAGAGTAACCTATCTATCTATTGCCTGACGCCGTGATCCCCGAAGGGGTGGCCACGAACGAACCAGCCCCATGCACCTTTGTCCCTAGTCAGTCGACGCCCCTCCCAACCAACACCGCCTTCATTCATATACTTCCTCACTCCATCCTTCCACCTCTCCTTCGGTGCACCTCTCCCTCTCTGCCCTTCCACTCGCTCTCGTACACCCTCTTAGTTAATCTCTCGCTTTCCATACGTTCCATATGGCCGAACCATCTCAAGTTGTTCCTTTTCACACTTTCCAGCACATATACCTCCACACCACACCTCTTTCTTACTTCCTCATTCGTCTGTCTATCCCTCCATGTAACTCCGCACGCACTTCTCAAGTAACTCATTTCCACCGCTCTCACTCTTGGTCTGTGTCTCTTCCCGAACGTCCATGCTTCGCTTCCGTAAGTTAGTGTCGGGATTACCACACTGTCATGCAAAGACTTCTTCACCATACTGACCACCCTATTTCTTGTTACTGCTTTCAACCTTCCTACAACCCTCTTCCCCTATTGTACCCTCTCCCGCACTTAATAACCTAATAACCTCAATTAAATTATAGGTAATTTGGATGTTTTATATATATTTGTATGTATAATTAAAATATTTATATATGAATTATTTAATTAATTTATTTATATGCTTTGTAGCTCCCCGTAAAGATGATGAAGTATTGTAATTACCGTGTGTGTGTGTGTGTGTGTGTCTGTCCACACACATGACAGACACACGCTACGCACATGGGCTAATAGACCAGAGGTGATAACATAGAGGGCTATTATGGTTAGCTCGCATCAAGGTGGGCAAATTAGTGATAATGATGGTGATTACGGAGCCTAGGGGCGCCCCGGTGTAGTATTGTAAAGACCCTGTATGTCTGTCTCTCATATATCACAATGGTGATGATGTATGGAGTCTCCCGGTGTGTGGCCCACACACTGCAGTAGTGATGACCGTGTCTTTCTTGAGTTCAGTTACGGGTAGCGCCAGCAAACTTGGCAATAATATTGACCCCTTAACTACTTATAACTCGAAATTAATACAAACAATCGGGCTGACGTTCTTATAATTTGGGAAGAGTCCACCAGGAAATAGGTGTGGATATTTACAGCTAGTTTGTTCTAGGCACTTTTGAGCTACAGAGAGGTCAGGGATCAAGATTATAGTAAAGTTCGTTGGCTCTACCTATAGTTACTTGTATCTTAACCAAATTAAAGGTAATCTGGAGTTTTTGTTTGTTACGAAGCCCCTTAAGGGGTGGCACACTATTTTAATCACCATATCTGTATGTCTGTCTCTGTGTAGCCGCAGTCTGTGTGTGTGGCAAACACATCACACACGTGATGATGATGGTGTGTCTATCTTTAGTTCACAGTTACTTAACATCCTTTAATTTCATGATAAATACTATACTGTATACTGTATATTACTTAAGTAGGTGGAGTAACTCTAAACTCGATACAAATCTTCTTTCGGGTGAACTGTGGTATGATAGTGATGGTGGTGATTACGTTCCCCCCCCCCCCCCCTCCCCCCTTGTAGGGGAAGTGTAGTAGTGTAAAAGTGTTTTTTATATCTGTGTATAAGTGTGTGCCCTGTAGGGGCACCAGAACGCAGTAATGATGATGGCAATTATGGTAGTAGTAGTGATGGTGATGATTGTGGTAGTTGTGATGATCTGAAGTGATGATGATAGTACTTATGGTAGTAGTGATGGTGGGAGTAGTTATGATTTGCAGTGATGATGGTGATTATGGTAGCAGTACTGATGGTGGTGGTGATTAAATTTCTATTTTTTCTGTGTGGATGAGGGAGACAAAAGGCAAAACTACCTGTGACGAGTGCCTCCCCCAGAGGTGAAAGAGTGACTGCAAAAATCAAGGAATGTTCTAGCCATGATATCTGGACACACGGAGTTTGAAGCAGTTCATGTCATAGGATGAGGGAAAGATGGATTCAGGGAAAGTTCCAGAGCTCCGCTGTTAAATAGAAGAAAGATGGGAGTATCGTTTCACTCTTGATTTGGAGAGTTGCACAGAGTAGGGGTGGGATTGTGTTGCAAGACGGGTGCTACGTACTCTACGTAGAGGAAGTGATATATACTGGAAGAGCTCTGAGGAACGCTGATTATTGTAGTAGCGATATAATAGCGAGAGAGATGTAACATTGCGGCGAAGAGAGAGCTTACAGAGATTGTAGTAATAGTTGTGATTATTATGGTGTGTAGCGATGATGATGGTTATTATGATAGTAGTAGTGATGGGGGTGGTGATCGTGGTAGTAGGCTAGTTGTGATGGTGATGATATATTGAGATGGTGTACTGTGTGCATGTCTTCCGAAGGAACATGCATCTCGCAGTATTGATGTTAACCTCTTCTCTGCCGGCAACATCCTTTCCACTTTATTTTGGTTACGATTAGACGATTCTATTCAGTTTTAAAAGGGCCTCCAGGAAATAGCAGGCGTCGAACTATCTCACTTAACCCTTTGTACCGTCACAGATCCTTCTTAAGCAGCACAAAATAATCTAAATATAGCTGGAATAAAATATAAAACACGTCGTCGGTACAGAAGGGGTTAATGGTGATTATTGTAGTAGTAGTGATGGTAGTAGTAGTTATGATGCTGGCAGTAGTAGTGATGGGAACATTACTTGTAGTGATAATGGTGTTCTTAGAAGTGATGGTGACAGTAATAGTGATGATGGTGATCGTAGTAGTGATGATGGTGACAGTATTAGTGATGATGGTGACAGTATTAGTGATGATGGTGATCATAGTATTGATGATGCTGATAGAAGTAGTGATGATGGTAATGGTATTGGTGACTGTAATAGTGATGTTGAAGAGAGTATTGGTGATATTCTTAAAGAGCCCCCAAAAATTTGTATCGGTCTCGTACAGGGAGCAAAGTCTGCTTCATCCGATTGCCTTGTTTTTAAATTGTTCTACACTATATATGTATCCTTATTAATTATCATAATGCTAATTAACCTAAATGATAATCAACTGCTAACATTAATACACATATTTGTAGTTTCAGACATGGGTGGAAGGGGACGTGGTCGGCGACGTTACACGCCACGCACATGGGCCAGAGGTGATAGCACAGAGGGCTATGATAGTTGGCTTGCATCAGGGGGGACAAACTATATCTGCTGCAGCGCGTCAAATGGGCGTCTCTCGAAATACAGCCACATCTTGGATACATCGTTTTGAGCGTGAAGGCCACGTTCAGACAAGACCAAGGTCGGGTCGTCCAAGAGTTCTTTCAGAAGAAGATGATAGAAGGATACTGGAGGAAGTGAGCACTCACCCTAAATCGAGTGTTAAGGCTCTGACAAGACAAATGAACCTGCCATGTCATCCCTCCACTACACGGAGCCACATCAAGGAAGGTGGCATAGACTGTTATGTGCCAGTAGTGAAGGAGACTCTGACTGAAAGAAATAGAGAAGGAAGGCTAAGATTCGCCCAAGAGTATATTGATCATGGTATACATTTTTGGAGGAAGGTTATATTCAGTGATGAAAAAACCTTTACATCTGTGAAATCGCCTGAACGCGTGTACTGGAGACCTCGAAACACCCGTTATGAGCGTGAACATATATCGGAACGCACAAGAAGTGGAAGAATATCTGTGTCCTTGCACGGCTGGATGTGGGTATGGCGGACCAGGAGAGTTGGTGACAATTGAAGGTCACTTGAACAGTGAAGAGTATATCAACATCTTGGACACCTCACTCTTGCCTTCAGTTAGAATGTATGCCATACCTGACCCGGACCCTATCTATTTCGTGCAGGACAGATCCCCAATCCATACCAGCCGAGCAGTGAGAGATTGGTTTGCTCGTCACACTGAGATCATCGTGATTGACTGGCCATCCAAAGGATGTGATTGCAACCCCATAGAAAACCTATGGGGGATAATGGTGAATGAGTGGGGGGTAGAGGAGATAACTAGACAATCCGTCAAAAGGAAAGCTCGAGAAGTATGGGAGGGATTGAGGCGCACTCCTGATCTATGTAGCAAACTAGTTGATAGTATGCAGACTCGACTGGCAAATGTGATAGAGGCAGAAAGAGGGTGGACGAGATATTAGGTAGGGTATACATACATGTGTAGTCTGCTGTATGATTATATATTTTATCATTATATATACATAGACAACTTAAAAAGAAAAATAATTAATCAAAGGATGTAATACTGAGTGTTGTATGATATACTTATACAAATGTAAAAATAAAAGTGTATTTATGTTGATATGTATATCCCTTTATATCCTCTACATAAACATATATTATACTGTAAATATGTTGAATAAATAGGAAATAATGTTATCTGCATTCCATTTTGTAGTTCAGGAATTGTAGATGGGATTGAATGTTTAAAATATATTATCATAATGTCTATTTCAAGAGAAAATATATACTATATATATATATATATATATATATATATATATATATATATATATATATATATATATATATATATATAAATATTAATAAAAAAAATCCAATACCACAAGCACATATTACCACTAATACACTCATCGTTCCAAATGAAAAGCGATTATGAGAATTATGTATTTAATCATATAGATGACATATACTCGAAAAAGTTCAGTATACATAAGATAACACTAGAGTGCTTCGTTAATATCGTATCTGTGAGACTGTTTGGGAAGTGAGTTTTCAATAATTTCACTATCAGTTGCTACGCGGATATAATGCTCTTCTGATTATGATATATCCGCGAAAAGATAAGTAGATATCTAGTTTGTTATAAAGTTATGACATACCTCGTTGAAGTCTGTAAAACTGTCTTCATAGCGTAATGCATAAATGCACTGAATTTCGGTGTGAGCATCCTAGGTTCGAATCCCTGGACTGTCACATGTATTTGTTGATTTCATGATTTGAGTTTAGAAGTAAAGTTGGTTGGTGGAAAACACATATGAAATACCTTTTTGATAGACCCCCCCCCCCCCCCCCCCCCCTCCAAAAACAGTGAATGACTGCAGTAAACATGGTACTACATTAAAATGGCAATTAATATATATATATATATATATATATATATATATATATATATATATATATATATATATATATATGAGAGAGAGAGAGAGAGAGAAAGTGTTAATATTCTCGAATATGCACCAAAAAGCCTAACCACGGATCGAACATTGAATGAATATACCACTTATAATCAATTAAGCAATCCATACAATATGTTTTTTAGTAAGTTCCAACATCTCTTCAGAGGTATTCAAACATTACAAGATTACCATTTCAATGTGCAAATCCATTAAATACCAATGCATATCGCGCGAATGGGTGAATACTATCAATCTATCTATCTATTGCCTGACGCCGTGATCCCCTTACGGCCACGGGTGAATACAATAATTTGTAAAATAACTAGAAGGGGTGATGCTATTGGAAATTTACATTATAAATACAAACATGATAGAATACTAATTGCGCATAAATCATAAGTGTTTGTGTGTCAAGCTACGGATAGGTGACAGATAGTGTAAATTATCTTCATTCTGTAAAATCCGATAATTTATTGCAACATTGTTCTGGCATATATAGAATATATAATTATAGATTACCAATTACTGACATGGTCTCGGCCTCGTTGCAAGGTTACTTTATTCTGTGTTCGTGGACAACAATGGTTGTAATCGTCGGTTTCCTCCTGTGTGGGGTTGGGGTAGGGTGTGAGTGGGGGGCCTGCTTGTTTAATCTCTCCATTATAGGGTAGGGGAAGGAAGGGGTGACGGACTGGCACCATCCCGTCCCTTCTGCCTGGGGTAGGAGTAGTAAGGGGGACTGGGCAGGGCCCACCCCGTTCCTACCTTCTGGGATAGTAGGAGTAGGGGGTAAACCCTATGCAAGGACTTTCACTTCTGGGTGTACATATTTAGTTTCTTTAATAAATAGACAAATAGTTAATAGTACCCCTAGTACCCCTGGTAAGTGAAGGGAATAAGTGAAAGTTCAAAGCAGTACGTTTTGCTGATAATACAGTTCTGATGAGTAATAATGAGTGGGAGTAGCAAGGTATGGTAAACATATTTGGAACTGTGTGAGAAACGGAACCTGAATGTTTTCCTGTCTGTGTAAATACATTATATTACGTGTACATCTCCTGTGTTTCCTACGATCCAGGTAAGCACACTTGATTTAGTATATAATAATGGCACTTCATTAATAAATGAGAAATGTCACCTGGAAGTGGGTTCATGAAATTGTTTAGAATGATACAATCTTGACATTGAAGCAGGTCATGGGTGTTTTATGTTGTTTCACTTTTAATTTTCGATTGCGATATTGCATGAAGAGCAGATCAGTGTTAAGATTCATTAAGTGAATTGGTTGTGTTGCATAACAGTAAAAATATCAGAATATGTATTAAATGTGAATGATTAACTCTTCTTCGGAATATACACTGTCATTTTTGTAAAAAGAGCTTCGATTATAATATGGAAATATTCATACAATGCTATTTAATCAGGGAACAGTGAGGGTATTTTTTGGCATTTTGGCGTGTTGAGGGCTTTGTGGTAATGCACTGATACTAGATACAGCACAAATTCCATCCCAATAATATCTTCCCATTGATACATTGCGATTCGAACCCGGGACCATTGGATTACCAGTCCAGTGGCAAGACCACTCCACCTCATATAAATATATATATACTGTATATACAGTATATATATATATATATATATACAGTATATATATATACTGTATATACAGTATATATATACTGTATATATATATATATATACAGTATATATGTTTCTAATCTCTCGGTGGGGTTCGAACCGCCGACCGCCAGGACGATAGCCGACGCTTTAATCAACTACACCACGACTGCCGTGGTGTAGTTGATTAAAGCGTCGGCTATCGTCCTGACGGTCGGCGGTTCGAACCCCACTGAGAGATTAGAAACATTTAGTGGCTCACGTGTATTTGTGATATATACTCAATATACAGTATATATATATATATATATATGTATATATATATATATATATATATATATATATATATATATATAATTATATATACCGGTATTTATATAATATCTGGTGACACCACCCGTTTAATTGCAGAGTCCCTCCTCATTCACCATCTTAAGCCCACCTTTGGCACCCACGAATTCTCCACCAACCTATTATGTTTTGAAGGTATTGTGTATATTTTATTATACACTATCTACACGTAGTTTATATATAGTTTAGCTGTTGCTGTTGTTTGTTGTGTTTTCTCTCTCTTTTTCGCGATTTCTAACTTTTATGTTATTCTAATTTATTATTAAATATATTTGCTTTAATTGTCAACATAATTTATTAATAAATTTAATTTCTTATTGCTTTAGGTCTGATGATGACATATGTTAATGTCGAAACGTTACCGGTACATGAATAAAGATGTTTGTGTTTACCTTGGTGGTGCTTGCCCTTATAAGACTCCGCTTCACCCGAGGAAAATCTATTGCCACTACAATATATATATATTTTATATATATATATATACAGTGTATGAAGTGGAGTGGTCTTGCAACTGGACTGGTAATCCAATGGTCCTGGGTTCGAATCGCAATGTATCAATGGGAAGATATTATTGGGAATGAATTTGTGGTGTATCTAGTATCTAGTAGTCTTCGTTGCGCAATGCATAAGTGTGTTGATTTTCGGTGTGAGCGTCCTGGGTTCGAATCCCCGGACTGCCACATGTGTTTGTTAATTTCAATAATCGAGTTTAGGAGTAAAGTTTGTTGGTGGAGAGAACATAATAATCAGTGCATTACCACAAAGCCCCAAAACGCCAAAACACCAACAAATACCCTCATTGTTCCCTGATTAAATAGCATTGTATGAATATTCTCATATTCAAAATATGCTACAGGGGGGCAATGCCTAGTGAGTTGATTGCTCAATAGGTGGCGTTCTGAGAGTGAGGGTCCGAGTCTTAGGGATGAGACAGTGAAGCACGAAGGCGAAGCAGCCCCATATATGTGCGAAGAAAAGATGGCAAAGGCTGGTTGCAGCTTCACATGTCTCACTTCCAAGACTGGAAGAAGACCTCATGGGCTTCACCGTGTAAAGAGTAAGTTGGAATATAAAAAAATAAAATAATAATAATACATATCTATATATCTATATATATCTATACATCTCTATCTATCTATGTATCTATCTATATATCTATCTATGTAATATATATATATATATATATATATATATATATATATATATATATATATATATATATATTTATATATATATATACTTTATATATATATATATATTGGCATTAGTGTAGCCAGGGAGGATATTTTCTTTCAGGCAGGTGAAATTAAAGTAATAGGCACAGTTTGCATTATTGAGTTTTTTATTGATACTCTCAATTTTTCGTACAGTTTTCTAGTATTTTCAGGAAGTTGGTAAAGGATGTTTGCAAAGGGTTCCGACGTTTCAATGGGCGCAGCCATCATTATCAAGGAGAAGCGAAGTTAGAAGGTGATAAGTCGAGAATATATAGGCGATACAAGATCAAGAGAGGGTTTTTTGTGCGCTAGCTGCACCACGCTGGTTGGCTAACCTCAGGCTAGCTCTGGTTGGTTGGCTGGATGGTGCGTATGGGGTAGGCGCAGGAGTGGGCGGGGCCTCTGCGTCGTTCGTCTGCGTGTGTGGAGGGGGCATTCCTGGGGGCATCATGGGGGGCCTCGCTGTGGAAGGGCGTGCCGAGGGTAGGATCTGGCTGTATTCCGCTTGTGTGTTTAAAGTAGGTTGGTATGTTTGTATATATATAGCTTCAAGAATGAATAGGCGGTGTGAGTCTATTTCTTTATCAAGAATAGAGGTGTGTTTATCTAAGTCGGGTCTATTCTTGATAAAGAAATAGACTCACACCGCCTATTCATTCTTGAAGCTATATATATACAAATATACCAACCTATATATATAATGGTTGGCGCAGATGACTTCCCTGTCATCTGGCTTGCGAGCGAGAAGAGGGTGGTAGAGGCAGAGGAGGAATTATCTAATATGCCATATAAAGCAATATTGTTGCGCCACAAGGCACATGAAAGGCATAGTCCTATGTGAAGAATTAGGACCCAGAAAGTAGGCTAAGAGAAAGAAAGCACATAAAGCCATAAGGTAATGCATGAGCAATTGGCGAGTGAGTGGTGGTGGAAG
The DNA here is from genome assembly GCA_032716605.1 of Paralithodes platypus. Classification (NCBI taxonomy): domain Eukaryota; kingdom Metazoa; phylum Arthropoda; class Malacostraca; order Decapoda; family Lithodidae; genus Paralithodes; species Paralithodes platypus. The sequence continues at coordinate 69,918,795 of CM064513.1, read as the reverse complement.
GGAGGGCGGAATTTTTTCTCCCTACCGGTACCTCCCTTTGATAATTATCGATTGTGCTTGCAAGCCATCATGCTCACTCCAGGGCCTTGGCTTCACTCCCTCGTATACGTATATAGTGTAATGGATATATCTGGGATTGATGGACGGTCCCAGAACCCTGCCACCACTTACATGATAATAAAGATGTGCGAGTGAATATGTGTGTGAGGTGTAAGTATATTATGATGTTTGTTATCGAAAGTTGCTATGTAGGCCTATTCTTGATCCAATTTTCAGCCGCCAAGGCCTGTTGGCGTGGTTTATGTTCAAGTTTCAAAATCCTGCTTCATGAAGGTCAAAGCGCCCCTACAAAACTTTCCTGAAGGAATCTCGCAGGTGGCAGGTTAATTAGCTCCTGTGTAATATGTTCAGTTTTCGTAATTTTAAGGATAATATAGTTTACTATATGTTAGGTAAGCTAGTTTAGGTTAGGTAAACTAGGTTAGATTAAATTAGGTAACGTATATAACGTTAGATTGAAAACTAATAATATCAGATTGAAATTCACATGAGAATTAAATTAATGATAACAAAAACCATAGGAAAAACCTAGATTTCATATCCACTGTTGGCTCTAAGGCGTCTGCCGGCGTCGGTTTTGCCATCCTTTTTCCTTTTTGTTCTTGCCAGTATTCTCTTCCTTCTGTAGTTAATATTTTAACCGCCGAGCTTTACGCTATACTCTTTGCTGTCCGTTTCATGTCCTCCTTTCCTTCTTCCTCCTTTACATTTTTTCAGATTCGTACAGTGTTCTCCTTCTCTTACAGTCTTTTCATGTCGTCCACCCATTGGTTCTTACTATCCAGGATTGGCTTTTCTGTCTCTGTTCGGAAGATAGTTATACAGTTTTGTTGGGTGCCCAGCCATAATGGAGCCCGTGGGAATGAGAGAGTTGATGCTCTCGCTTACGGCGGTATTACAACGAGGTAGACTTCTCTCTCTATTCCTGCTTCTGATTATGATTATGCTTTGTCTGCCTTCCTTTTGTCTAGGTGGCAATCTATGTGGTCAACTATTTCCTCTTATAAACTCCACACTGTTAACACCTTACGAGCGGCCTATGCGGTTTATTTATGTGTACCGCACAGCGGGGTGTTTTTAGCCAAAATAGGGCTGTTTACGTGATCATTTTCATGCCTAAATAAGACCCAGAACGTAAAACAAGTACCTATCCCTGAAAGGGCATAAACAGAGCTTTCGAATGACACCATAACGATCCTTGTATGATGGATAGTTTTCTTGCAATAACCGTGCAACGCGAGTGCAAAAAGCAGGTAATTCGGTACTTTCAGTACATAATTGAGTATGTAGCGAGTGAGAGAGGGAGGAGGGAGCTGAGATTTGTGTCAGTAGGTTCGCCGCGGTGGTCTGGAGCAGTCATACGCTCGCTAGTCTCCTGCCACCACTTGTCTCTCTCTCTCAGCCACATTACGTGCTGAAATTGCCACTCGAGTTATGTCGAGCGCCGCCACATAGTCCAGCTTTTTTTAACTCGACTTATGTTGCTCGCCGCTAATTAAGGGTTAAGGCTTCCGTTTCTCCCTAAGCTAGCCCCTCTCACCGTCTTAGCCGTTGGGACACTACGGATAGGTCATACTAGGCTTACCCATTCTTTCCTAATGTGCCGTTAACCTCCTCCGCTATGTTCCCACTGTCATGTTCACCTTTCTGTTTCCCACATTGTTCTTGACTGTCCTCTTTATTCACTAGCCCGTTTACTTTATTTCCCCTTTTAACTGTTCTCGGTCGTCCGCCGCGTCCTGCTGATGTCCTTTCTGAGTCACCTTCTTTTTCTATTGCCCAAGTCATGTCTTTCCTTACTCATCTCCGCCTCCTTAACCCCTTCTGTACCAGTGACGGCAGGGAGCCGTCAGTAGATAAATCACTCCCCAGTCCCAGCGATGGCAGGGAACCGTCAGTAATGTAATTTCCTTATAACTGCCAGTATCAGGCAGTGCCTGGTACCACGACCGTTTGAGCATTGCTCTAGAGTTGGCAAAACTTCTCAGCTTATATCCAAGAATTTCCAAGCCTTTGCAGGCTAGGAGAGCCAGTATTCCTTCATATTTTGAGGTAGGAGGTTGTTCTATCTTGCCATTTTGGCCACATTGTTTGGGACTGGGGGGGGGGGGACTTTTATTACTGTGCCTTATGGTACAGTAGGGGTTAACAATATTTGAGTTCCGTTTCTTCTGACCCGTCCAGTTTTTAATTTAGTGCCATATGGCCTTAATTCGTCGCTTGGTGCTAGGAGTTTATCAACTCTGCGAAGCAGAATGGTATCGCACACACAGGTCCCGCCCGTATACTGTACACCATAATTCAGCTTATTATTATTATTATTATTACAGCTTGTCCGTCGTCGTCGTCGTCCGTCGTCGTCGTCCGTCGTCCGTCCGGAAACTCCTCCTATACCGTTCGATGGATTTTCACCAAATTTCACAGGTATATTCATTTGATCAATGCGAAGGTCAGTCGAAAAGAAATTTTCAATTTAACTTAAAGGTTAAGGTCAAAGGTCAAGGTTAAAAATAAGGTCAATATTTCATGTGTCTTAGTTTTTACTCAAATTTCTTCATTTTCACTATACAAGTTACTAATAACGTCGATATCCTATTGACCAAATTTTAGATAAATATTCTGAAGGGTAAGGTCAAAGGTCAAGGTCAAAGGTCAAAATATTTGTTTTACTAGTATTACTTACATTAACTGCTAGATTCTCACTAAACTTACTATGTATATTCGGAATACTTAGGGCAAGGTCATACAAGAAACTAAACAATTCCATATGAAAGGTCAAGTTCACAGGTCAAGGTCAAATAAAAGGTCAATATGCTAATTTCATTACTTTTCATGCAAACGTCACAAAATTTGGCAATATAGTTGCACTTTAAATGAAAAGGAAAATAATAAATTTTGAGACATATCATGACGGTCAAGGTCAAAGGTCAAGGTCAACTATATAAATACATATGAAACTGATGGGTTTTAATGAAATTAGTCATGCTTATTTGATTTTCCTGGACAATGTCAATGAAAACTATGTTTTACTCTTACATAAAGGTCAAGGTCACAGGTCATGGTGAAAGGTCAACTTATACTATTTATTTTTAGTTTTTATTCAAATGTCTTCATTTTCAGTTTACAAGTTACTGGTAACATTGATATCGTATTTCACACATTTTAGATAATTATTCTAAAGGGTAAGGTCAAAGTTCAAGGTCAAAGGTCAAAATAGTATTTTTACTAGTATTTCTCATACTAACTGTTAGATTCTCACTAGGCTTACCATGTATATTCGGAATACCTAGGCCAGGGTCATACAATAAATTATTCTATTCCATATGAAAGGTCAAGATCAAATAAAATGTCAATATGCTATTTTCTTTACTTTTCATGCAAACTTCACACAAACTGGTGAGATAGCTGCACTTTAAGTGAAAAGGAGATTATTAAATGTTGAGACATATAGAGGTCAAGATAAAGGTCAAAGGTCAAGGTCAACTATTCTCTTAATATATATGAAACTAACTGATGTGTTTTAATGAAATAAGGCATGCGTAGTTGATGTTCATGGGCAATGTCAATGCAAACAAAAATGTACTCTTACATAAGGGTCACAGGTCAAGGTCAAAGATCAACTTTTATTATTTAAAAAAAAATACTAAAATTTTAGAAAACTGGCTGTGTTATGGCTTATTACTTAAATATAGCCTAATATATATAAACTTTCACATAAATATTGTAATAGTTAAGGTCAGAGGTCAAGGTCAAGATAAGAGTACAGGTATTTGTCATTTTCCCTAAACTCCTCCTTGACTGTTTAATGTATTGTCATAAAATTATACAGGCAAATTCAGTTGGTCAATGCGACGACCATCCAAATGTATTTTATTTTACTTTTAGTCAAAGGTCAAAGGTCAAGGTCACATTATATGATCACTAATTGTAATCAATAAGTTTTTATACGAATTAGGCTACACCATATTCATAATGCTAGTTAATACGAACATTGCTGTTAAGCTAACTAAATCCTTTATAAGAAATTTTAATGCCGAAGGTCAAGGTTAAAGGTCGCTATATGATTTTTACTAGTATTTCTTATTTTAACCGTCCTGGTGGTGTAATGGTTAAGGTGGCAAAAATATGTGTGTGATAACCCGGGTTCGAATCCCGGTGGATCATATATACTTTAATTAATTTCATTGGGAGTGTGGTGGTGAGATTAATAAAAATAATATTAATGTAGGAGTCTCGTTAGGCATATCATGCATATTCGGAATGCCTAGAGCATGGTCATTCAAGAATAAGCATAATTCCATTTGATAGGTCAAGTTCACTGGTCAATGTCATATATAAAGTCAATATGCTAATTTCTTTACTATTCATGTAAACTTCACAAAATTCGTTGAGACAGTTGTGCATTAAGGGAAAATTAAAATGTTAAATTATTCAGACATCATGAAGGTCAAGATGAAGGTCAAAGGTCAAGATCAACTATTCCTTTAATACCTCTGAAACTAACTGATGATCTTTAATTAAATTTGACACACTTATTTGATATTCTATTTACATCAAAGCAAACAAAAATATAATTCTACATAAAGGTCAAGGTCACAGGCCAAGGTCATAAGTTAACCTTGATCATAAAAAAAAAAAAATCGATAAGTTGACGACTGTTAGTTGCATTTTACTTAAATCACATATTATTCAATCATATACATATATTATAATACTTAAGGTTAAAGGTCAAGGTAAAAAAACAAAAGAAGAGTGTTGATAATTGTCTTTAAACTCTTCCTAGACTGTTTAACCCTTTGTGTAATGGTGACGTCTTTTTCATTGTATTCTAACTATAATTAGACGATTTTGTGGAGCTTATGAAGGATCTGTGGTAGTAAAAAGGGTTTAGATAGTTGAAAGCCTGCTACTTTTATGGAGGCCCTTCATAAACTAAATAAAATCGTCTTAGTATCCAGTATAAAATGAAACCGACAGAACTGTACTGAACGGGTTACGTATAGTCACCAAATTTTGCTGGCAAATATGGTTGGACAATGCAACGATTATCCATTTTGTTTTCTTTGTTATTCAAAGGTCAAGGTGAATGGTAAAGGTCACAGATTATGGTCACTATTTCTTTCTTATATATATATATATATACACTATATACTGTATATAAACCTATTTTACCTAAGAGATTCAATACTTCTTGCAGAATTATAGGTTGCAGAGTTGTGTATGCATTTTTTTTTTTTTGGTAATGCGAAAACTGCACACCTACCTTATTAAAGTTAAGTCATATCCATAAAAATATACCGGTATGTGTAGTTCGTTACATTCACCCAATGTTCTCTGTTCATTTATTTGTAAATCTTAAATTATATTAAATATCTAGTCACTTTTAACATACTGAATACAAATTTCGGTATACATACACTGCATATAGTTCCAGTATGAAAGGAGAGTTCAATAGCTTGGAGCTGCTTCAGACATTCAATACATTTTCCGGGAATTACTTTTTCCATTCGTGGGATTTCAATGTCACATAAATTGCCTTTGATGATTATTCTTCCTGTTTGATGTATTTGTTATTTTCCCTTTTCAATATTATACAGGCTAAGGTGTGGATATTTTTGTCTAGTTGACGGTAAATTTTAAATGTCCCATCTTGGTTTTTCGGCTATTACAAAGATGTGCAGTCAAATATTGTATGTTGTTAATCATGAAAACTTATGTGCTGGAGCAAAATCATAGTTTCACATCTTTCAATTTAAACCTTTTAAGATACGAGGATATGTTTTCCCTATTATAGGGCAACTGTATCATAAAGATTGAGTGAAATTGGCATAGGCTACATAGTAAAGAAGTTAATAAATGCATCGTAAACATTACCTGTGACTTTGAGCTTTGAGAAGAAATGCCCTCATAAGTCTCTACTTTTTAAAAGGCTCTGGAACACTGCATTCAATTTCTGCAACATTAATGGTCTTTCCTCTAACTTCCACTCTGTTAAACCACCTCTCCTCTGCTAACCCTGGTCTTCTCTGTCTTATCGAATCCCAGTTGTCTGGGACTAGTGACAGAAAACCCTTCTCTGTATCCTCCTACTATCTCGATCATCAGCTTCAAACCAAAGGTGGATGTTACGTGTTTGTGAGCAACAATCTTGCTTTCTCTCGTGTTCCCAACTTTTATTCTTCTGAATTCTCAACTCTCTAACTAAAGCTTTCTTGTCACTCTCAAACTAAATATTCCTGCACTGTTTATCTCTCCCCTGATTCTACTGACCATCCAAAATTCTTTGACTATTTAACTTCTAAAGTGGAACACATTATATCCATCTGTCTTTTCGCAGAAATCTCAATCTTACCAGAGTTTAATGTTCACCACCGCCATTGGCTCTCCTCCCATTTCACTGACCAACCTGGTGAACAAGCCTACATCTTTTCTATCCTAAATGACCTAGAGCAGTTAGTCCAGCACCCTACTCAAATTCCTGACTGTCTTGGCGATTGGTTCAAAATTATTGACTAATAGTGAGGGCAATCGTTACTAAATAGGACAAGAATTGCTCACAAGGTGATACAAGAATAAAACTTTCCACAATAGTTCACAAAGACCTATTTTACAATTTCAGGGCAGGAGCCACCGAGATTTCAGTGTTGCATAGCAACGGTTGCTAGGCAAATCATTTTCCTTAGCAACCGGCAGCAACAATGCAGTTTCTGGAAAACTGTGAGGTGCTATGGTTTTTTCTCAACTCCTTGTTCTAAAAAACATGTAGCATTGCATTTGGAGATCATATACAAGAATTATGTGGCATAAAATCCAATTTAGGGCAAGTCAGGCTATAAAAATGCCACTCCTAAAGCTTCAGACACTGTTGTCACAGTCACTTTTGCATTTGCAGTAGGCTGTGCATTTTAGATGCACATCAACACATTTGCAGTCTGTGCATCCTCCTCGGCAAGAACACTTCAGTAGTTCTGGGCAGGTTGCACTGGCTTCGGGCAAGTTAGACCACAGAGGCCTCCACTTTTCTGGGCAAGTCCATCCCCACTCACTTGGAGAGGGCAACTGTCGTTCTGGCACCGTGGTGCAGCCCCAGTGGTGCCCACCTTGTAGTACTGCCCTCTTCATGTGTTGCTGTAGAGCAGCCTTGGTTGGAGGCAGACATGATATCTGACGTCCTTTGTGGATGAACAGATTCTTTCTGACTTCATTGATGGAACGAGAAGTTGCTGTCCTGTCATAGAGTCGAATGGTGAAGTACTCCAGAGAAGCCTCAGTCGCTTCACCAATTTGTTCAGGTGCATTGTGCAGCTCATAGAATGTCGCAGTAAATTCATCATGTGCCTCCCACACTTTCCATGCAGTCTTCTTTCCCACCTGGACCAGATGGGACACGGTATCACAACCTGTATAAGCATGGAACACAGGCAGTGCCAAGGATCTTTCTGTGCCAAGTGAAGCACATATTTCATGAGCTGGGATATACCTAAAGTCCTTTCCACAACCAAAGGCAATCCAGAGTTCTATCTGCTGTCTCTGAGCCAGCTGCTGTACGACTGCCACTGCCAATACTACCACGTCAGTGTCCACAGTTCGAACAAGGATCTTGTGGAAGCCCTGCATAACAGCATCACTGACATGCACCATGGTCCTCGAGTCTGCCTCCTCATGGTTGCAGGGAGCAATGTTGCTGGTGTCTCGTGTAGGTAAGCATAGTACATTGGCACCATCAGTAACAATGAGAGTCTGGTCTCCTGATGCATTTTCCAGCAGTTCCTTGTTCAGGAATGTAAACAGGTCTGTCTTGTTGTTGGCCAAGCGAAGGAACTGCTGCCAGTTCTTTGGTGTTGGGCTAGACGCCCCAACTCGTCTGCGCTGAATAGGACCAGTGACACGTTGTTCTCTTGTCTGTGACTTGAGGCTGTTATCGAAGTACTGGTCCCAGACAACATCCACTCTCAGAGCCTGACTTTGAGCATTGTTTATGTATGGAAGAAAGACCTTGGCAGCATAGTCTCCAAATGTCTTGCAGCCGTCAGGTCTAAGAAAGTGAACAAGTGCCGCACCATCCATGATTCGCACTTCAGTCTCTGGTGTCACATCATTTGATGACCCTACTTTCTTTTCAAGACATTCTATGAGATCAGACTTCTTCCCTGGACGTAGCTGCCCATAGGCAGACAGAGATGGAGGAAATGGGAGGTTTTCATGATTGAAGAAATTGTTCAAGTCACCTTTCCTTGTCTGACATGCAACATACAGACTTGTAAACAGCGAAGATTCACTTTGAGGAGACTGACTTTGTCCCCTGATTTGTTTGATCGTTTGCCTTGGACATTGAACAGTACCACCTTGTTCCTGGTAATTGTTGCTGTGATTGGCTTAGTATTTGTTCTGAGCCGTTCTTCCACAAATGTTGCATACTGCTCTATTGTACAGGTTTGTAAGGCAGTTTGCATGATACTTTGCCTCCTGGGCAATAAGGTCTCCTGCACTTAATTTTGCAAGAAGATTTTCATCTTGTAGATCATGTGCGCATTTCCTCACACGAAAATCTAGTTGAAATGTACAGACTTCGCGGAGGTTCTCCTTTGTTTGCTGCTGGGAACAAAAGAAGCATTTGGGACAATTGCTGCCAACTGTTCCACTTGAGGCAGTATCACCACCACTGCTAGTGCTACGTGTGAAAATTCGTTTTGAAGCAGTCCCATCTTCCTCAGACTTGCGCTTTCGTTTTGCGCGTTCCAGTTTGGTATGTGAAAACTTCTGATAACAAGATTTGTGCCACTTTGCATTCTGTTCTTTCAATGTTAATTGAATACCATTCCCATGGTCAAGTCGTGCCAGATTGATTTTGATTGGCATTGAGTCAAGGTTACTAAACTGTGTGATGTTGTCTACTATGGTTTCATAGCCTCTGTCAGTTGGTGATATGAGAGACTCTTTGGTGTCCAGTTGACAAAAAACACAGATAGTCCAATCAGTTGCTTGAACAGATGAAGATGAGGCACTGGCCATTTCTGTGAATATTCAGTACGTCTTGACTATCACTGTGCGCAGATCAAATATATCAAACTTGCTGAAACTGGAAACAAAATATGATTAAGGCCGAGGGTTTATCCTTTTACCACCTTTATCAAATACATCTGTTGCACACATTCCTTTATGGGATACAACTAGGTTCAGTTTCCCTACACCTAGCCCGATCGTTCATCCAGTGCCATTTAAGTCCTGTGCGATCTGTACACCTTCCGGGTAATTCTTAAGCCCCGTTACCCTTGGCTCGGCTCTCCCGCGCTGGCACATCCTGTCAATTCAGGCGCGGCTATCTAACTACATCTACCAACTACAAACTACAGTTTAGTTGCTAGTGGATTTGGGGCTGTTAGATAGCATTTGGGACACTGATCTAGATATACTAGTACTTATTAAAGTACTGGTATATCTAGATCAGCTGGCACTGAACCCCATGCTGAGTTACACAGCAGTGATGTCACCAGTGTGCCCTGGTTGTGTGCTGACATTCACTCTATTATATAGATATATATGCTTTTATACATATTTTGAACCATTTTAGGAGTGAATATAGGAAAACAAATAAAAGTACAAAGTCATAACACTTCATAGTAGTTCAGAAACTGCATCGTTGCTGCCGGTTGCTAAGGAAAATGCTTTGCCTAGCAACCGTTGCTATGCAATACAGAAATCTCGGTGGCTCCTGCTCTGAAATTGTAAAGTAGGTCCTTGTGAACATTTCCGGGAAGTTTCATGCTTGTATCACCTTGTGAGCAATTCTTGCACCCATTTCCTTGACTATAAATTCTAACTTCTAATCATTCTATGTACGCTGTAAATCTTTTCTCTCCGTTCTGTTCCTTCGATCACAACCTTATCTCTGTTACCTGTCCTATCTCTCCAGTATGGCCATCCGATCCTCTCAGATGGCGGCGCTTGTGACACTTTAGCGCTGCCGACTGGGAGGCTCTTCAGCAGTACTTCTTTTATTTCCCATGGAATTAATTTTGCTCCCGTGGCCGGGGACCATCGGAGTGTGCCGAGCGCATAACCGAGGAAATCTTCTCTGGCTTGGAGGCATATGATCCATGTTCTTCCTCGCAGTATAATGCATTTTTATTTGTTGGTTTACTCACGCTTGTTCTACTGCTGTCATTGGAGGTTACTATATATGATCACACCCAGAAAATTCATAGCACTGATGACAAAAGGGACAGAACAGTTTACATCATTCACTTGTGTCTTTGATTTTATTTTAGAAATCGACCAACGTCAAGTGGGTATCCTGCCATTGATTTTTATATCATTATCAATAACATTTATTATACCTATATGTTTGGTCTCACATATAGGTAAATATGCATTATTGTATGTGCAAATCTTAGAAGTATCAAGAAATTTACATCGTGCATGGTATTAGTGTCCTAAAATATGATTTGAACGACAAACAATATTATGCTTTTGGTCAGTAATTTGTATAATTAATAAATATAGTGTTTCATTGGTACAAACACATGCCACCTGCTGTTTCATTCGTACATAGAAATGCCACCAGCTGTTCCATTCGTACTTATGCATGCCACCAGCTGTTTCAATCGTACTTAAATACAGCACTAGTTTTATTTGTATATACATATAATGATATACATGCCACTAACTGTTTCCTTCGTACTTACACATACCACAAGCTGTTTCGTGCGTGCATACACATACCACAATTTTTTTAGTACACATGCACGCCATACTCATGTCACCAGCTGTTTCATTGATAGTTATATATACAGTATATCGACAGCTGTTTCATTCGTACAATGGCATTCCAACAGTAGTTTTATTTGTACAAATACATGGCACCAACTGTTTCAGGATTGTCATTATTTGTATCGATTATTTCTCAAGTTATGGTGATGTTCATAAGATGCAACAAAAATAACAATACGGTATGATAGCGTGGAAGCAAATAGTCACAAAATTAGTTATTAATTTCATCTCCACAACATAAATTAACATTGAATTGATCCTACTCTGTAAACATTCTATGAATATTACAAAGCACATAACTGTAACAGAACTGGCTTACAGTTTGAGAGTATTCATTTCGACATGATTAGAAACCCTCACAGATTGGGCATGCGTTTCTGAACACATATATAAAGTAAATCATGAAGGTGTTCAAAAAGCCTGAATAAATAATCAAATTATAACGCAAGAACGATTGTTGCACACGTGTTATGCCTACTGGATGTGTTACGGATATGGGTTCTGTATTGCTCCCTCGACTATATTTTACAGTGTATAGTATTGTGAATGGTGTCCCACGGCTATAATCACCCATCCTCACCTTACAGATGCTGGGGTAAGGAGAGTAGATACCTTACTAGTCTAATACTATAACCACCAAACCACACCTTACAGATGCTAGGGTAAAGAGAGTAGCGACCTTACTCTTCTAATACTATAACCAGCCAGCCTTACCATACAGATGCTGGGGTAAGGAGAGTAGAGACCTTACTAATCTAATATTATAACCACCCAGCCTCACCATACAGATGCTGGGGTAAGGAGAGTAGAGACCTTACTAATCTAATATTATAACCACCCAGCCTCACCATACAGATGCTGGGGTAAGGAGAGTAGAGACCTTACTAATCTAATATTATAACCACCCAGCCACACCATACAGATGCTGGGGTAAGGAGAGTAGAGACCTTACTAATCTAATATTATAACCACCCAGCCACACCATACAGATGCTGGGGTAAGGAGAGTAGAGACCTTACTAATCTAATATTATAACCACCCAGCCACACCATACAGATGCTGGGGTAAGGAGAGTAGAGACCTTACTAATCTAATATTATAACCACCCAGCCACACCATACAGATGCTGGGGTAAGGAGAGTAGAGACCTTACTAATCTAATATTATAACCACCCAGCCACACCATACAGATGTTAGGGTAAGAAGAGTACGGACCTTACTAATCTTATACTATAACCACCCAGCCTCACCATACATAATGCTGGGGTAAGGAGAGTAAGGGCCTTACTAATCTTATGTTATAACCACCCAGCCTCACCAATTATATATGCTGGGGTAAGGAGAGTAGAGAACTTACTAATCTAATATTATAACCACCCAGCCACACCATACAGATGCTGGGGTAAGGAGAGTAGAGACCTTACTAATCTAATACTATAACCAGCCAGCCTTGCCATACAGATGCTGGGGCAAGGAGAGTAGAGACCTTACTAATCTAATACTATAACCAGCCAGCCTTACCATACAGATGCTGGGGCAAGGAGAGTAGCGACCTTACTAATCTTATGCTATAACCACCCAGCCTTACCATACAGATGCTGGGGTAAGGAGAGTAGAGACCTTACTCTTCTAATATTATAACCACCCAGCCTTACCATACAGATGCTGGGGTAAGGAGAGTAGAAACCTTACTCTTCTAATATTATAACCACCCAGCCTTACCATACAGATGCTGGGGTAAGGAGAGTAGCGACCTTACTAATCTAATAATTCAACCACCCAGCCACACCATACAGATGCTGGGGTAAGGAGAGTAGAGACCTTACTAGTCTAATATTATAACCACCCAGCCACACCATACAGATGCTGGGGTAAAGAGAGTAGAGACCTTACTAGTCTAATACTATAACCACCCAGCCACACCATACAGATGTTAGGGTAAAGAGAGTATTAGACCTTACTAGTCTAATACTATAACCACCCAGCCACACCATACAGATGTTAGGGTAAAGAGAGTATTAGACCTTACTAGTCTAATACTATAACCACCCAGCCTCACCATACAGATGTTAGGGTAAAGAGAGTATTAGACCTTACTAGTCTAATACTATAACCACCCAGCCTCACCATACAGATGTTAGGGTAAAGAGAGTATTAGACCTTACTAGTCTAATACTATAACCACCCAGCCACACCATACAGATGTTAGGGTATAGAGAGTAGAGACCTTACTAGTCTAATACTATAACCACCCAGCCACACCATACAGATGTTAGGGTAAAGAGAGTAGAGACCTTACTAGTCTAATACTATAACCACCCAGCCTCACCATACAGATGTTAGGGTAAAGAGAGTATTAGACCTTACTAGTCTAATACTATAACCACCCAGCCACACCATACAGATGTTAGGGTAAAGAGAGTAGAAACTTTACTAGTCTAATACTATAACCACCCAGCCTCACCATACAGATGTTAGGGTAAAGAGAGAATTAGACCTTACTAGTCTAATACTATAACCACCCAGCCACACCATACAGATGTTAGGGTAAAGAGAGTAGAGACCTTACTAGTCTAATACTATAACCACCCAGCCTCACCATACAGATGTTAGGGTAAAGAGAGTAGAGACCTTACTAGTCTAATACTATAACCACCCAGCCTCACCATACAGATGTTAGGGTAAAGAGAGTAGAGACCTTACTAGTCTAATACTATAACCACCCAGCCTCACCACACAGATGTTAGGGTAAAGAGAGTAGAGACCTTACTAGTCTAATACTATAACCACCCAGCCTCACCATACAGATGTTAGGGTAAAGAGAGTAGAGACCTTACTAGTCTAATACTATAACCACCCAGCCTCACCATACAGATGTTAGGGTAAAGAGAGTAGAGACCTTACTAGTCTAATACTATAACCACCCAGCCACACCATACAGATGTTAGGGTAAAGAGAGTATTAGACCTTACTAGTCTAATACTATAACCACCCAGCCTCACCATACAGATGTTAGGGTAAAGAGAGTAGAGACTTTACTAGACTAATACTATAACTACCCAGCCTCACCATACAGATGTTAGGGTAAAGAGAGTAGAGACCTTACTAGTCTAATACTATAACCACCCAGCCTCACCATACAGATGTTAGGGTAAAGAGAGTAGAGACCTTACTAGTCTAATACTATAACCACCCAGCCACACCATACAGATATTAGGGTAAAGAGAGTATTAGACCTTACTAGTCTAATACTATAACCACCCAGCCACACCATACAGATGTTAGGGTAAAGAGAGTAGAGACCTTACTAGTCTAATACTATAACCACCCAGCCTCACCATACAGATGTTAGGGTAAAGAGAGTAGAGACCTTACTAGTCTAATACTATAACCACCCAGCCACACCATACAGATGTTAGGGTAAAGAGAGTATTAGACCTTACTAGTCTAATACTATAACCACCCAGCCTCACCATACAGATGTTAGGGTAAAGAGAGTAGAGACCTTACTAGTCTAATACTATAACCACCCAGCCACACCAAACAGATGTTAGGGTAAAGAGAGTAGAGACCTTACTAGTCTAATACTATAACCACGCAGCCACACCATACAGATGTTAGGGTAAAGAGAGTAGAGACCTTACTAGTCTAATACTATAACCACCCAGCCACACCATACAGATGTTAGGGTATAGAGAGTATTAGACCTTACTAGTCAAATACTATAACCACCCAGCCACACCATACAGATGTTAGGGTATAGAGAGTAGAGACCTTACTAATCTAATATTATAACCACCCAGCCACACCATACAGATGCTGGGGTAAGGAGAGTAGAGACCTTACTAATCTAATATTATAACCACCCAGCCACACCATACAGATGCTGGGGTAAGGAGAGTAGAGACCTTACTAATCTAATATTATAACCACCCAGCCACACCATACAGATGCTGGGGTAAGGAGAGTAGAGACCTTACTAATCTAATATTATAACCACCCAGCCACACCATACAGATGCTGGGGTAAGGAGAGTAGAGACCTTACTAATCTAATATTATAACCACCCAGCCACACCATACAGATGTTAGGGTAAGAAGAGTACAGACCTTACTAATCTTATACTATAACCACCCAGCCTCACCATACATAATGCTGGGGTAAGGAGAGTAAGGCCTTACTAATCTTATGTTATAACCACCCAGCCTCACCAATTATATATGCTGGGGTAAGGAGAGTAGAGAACTTACTAATCTAATATTATAACCACCCAGCCACACCATACAGATGCTGGGGTAAGGAGAGTAGAGACCTTACTAATCTAATACTATAACCAGCCAGCCTTGCCATACAGATGCTGGGGCAAGGAGAGTAGAGACCTTACTAATCTAATACTATAACCAGCCAGCCTTACCATACAGATGCTGGGGCAAGGAGAGTAGCGACCTTACTAATCTTATGCTATAACCACCCAGCCTTACCATACAGATGCTGGGGTAAGGAGAGTAGAGACCTTACTCTTCTAATATTATAACCACCCAGCCTTACCATACAGATGCTGGGGTAAGGAGAGTAGAAACCTTACTCTTCTAATATTATAACCACCCAGCCTTACCATACAGATGCTGGGGTAAGGAGAGTAGCGACCTTACTAATCTAATAATTCAACCACCCAGCCACACCATACAGATGCTGGGGTAAGGAGAGTAGAGACCTTACTAGTCTAATATTATAACCACCCAGCCACACCATACAGATGCTGGGGTAAAGAGAGTAGAGACCTTACTAGTCTAATACTATAACCACCCAGCCACACCATACAGATGTTAGGGTAAAGAGAGTAGAGACCTTACTAGTCTAATACTATAACCACCCAGCCACACCATACAGATGTTAGGGTAAAGAGAGTATTAGACCTTACTAGTCTAATACTATAACCACCCAGCCTCACCATACAGATGTTAGGGTAAAGAGAGTATTAGACCTTACTAGTCTAATACTATAACCACCCAGCCTCACCATACAGATGTTAGGGTAAAGAGAGTATTAGACCTTACTAGTCTAATACTATAACCACCCAGCCACACCATACAGATGTTAGGGTATAGAGAGTAGAGACCTTACTAGTCTAATACTATAACCACCCAGCCACACCATACAGATGTTAGGGTAAAGAGAGTAGAGACCTTACTAGTCTAATACTATAACCACCCAGCCTCACCATACAGATGTTAGGGTAAAGAGAGTATTAGACCTTACTAGTCTAATACTATAACCACCCAGCCACACCATACAGATGTTAGGGTAAAGAGAGTAGAAACTTTACTAGTCTAATACTATAACCACCCAGCCTCACCATACAGATGTTAGGGTAAAGAGAGAATAGACCTTACTAGTCTAATACTATAACCACCCAGCCACACCATACAGATGTTAGGGTAAAGAGAGTAGAGACCTTACTAGTCTAATACTATAACCACCCAGCCTCACCATACAGATGTTAGGGTAAAGAGAGTAGAGACCTTACTAGTCTAATACTATAACCACCCAGCCTCACCATACAGATGTTAGGGTAAAGAGAGTAGAGACCTTACTAGTCTAATACTATAACCACCCAGCCTCACCACACAGATGTTAGGGTAAAGAGAGTAGAGACCTTACTAGTCTAATACTATAACCACCCAGCCTCACCATACAGATGTTAGGGTAAAGAGAGTAGAGACCTTACTAGTCTAATACTATAACCACCCAGCCTCACCATACAGATGTTAGGGTAAAGAGAGTAGAGACCTTACTAGTCTAATACTATAACCACCCAGCCACACCATACAGATGTTAGGGTAAAGAGAGTATTAGACCTTACTAGTCTAATACTATAACCACCCAGCCTCACCATACAGATGTTAGGGTAAAGAGAGTAGAGACTTTACTAGACTAATACTATAACTACCCAGCCTCACCATACAGATGTTAGGGTAAAGAGAGTAGAGACCTTACTAGTCTAATACTATAACCACCCAGCCTCACCATACAGATGTTAGGGTAAAGAGAGTAGAGACCTTACTAGTCTAATACTATAACCACCCAGCCACACCATACAGATATTAGGGTAAAGAGAGTATTAGACCTTACTAGTCTAATACTATAACCACCCAGCCACACCATACAGATGTTAGGGTAAAGAGAGTAGAGACCTTACTAGTCTAATACTATAACCACCCAGCCTCACCATACAGATGTTAGGGTAAAGAGAGTAGAGACCTTACTAGTCTAATACTATAACCACCCAGCCACACCATACAGATGTTAGGGTAAAGAGAGTATTAGACCTTACTAGTCTAATACTATAACCACCCAGCCTCACCATACAGATGTTAGGGTAAAGAGTAGAGACCTTACTAGTCTAATACTATAACCACCCAGCCACACCAAACAGATGTTAGGGTAAAGAGAGTAGAGACCTTACTAGTCTAATACTATAACCACGCAGCCACACCATACAGATGTTAGGGTAAAGAGAGTAGAGACCTTACTAGTCTAATACTATAACCACCCAGCCACACCATACAGATGTTAGGGTATAGAGAGTATTAGACCTTACTAGTCTAATACTATAACCACCCAGCCACACCATACAGATGTTAGGGTATAGAGAGTAGAGACCTTACTAGTCTAATACTATAACCACCCAGCCACACCATACAGATGTTAGGGTATAGAGAGTAGAGACCTTACTAGTCTAATACTATAACCACCCAGCCACACCATACAGATGTTAGGGTAAAGAGAGTATTAGACCTTACTAGTCTAATACTATAACCACCCAGCCACACCATACAGATGTTAGGGTAAAGAGAGTAGAGACCTTACTAGTCTAATACTATAACCACCCAGCCACACCATACAGATGTTAGGGTACAAAGGAGTACAAAGGAAATCAAGAAACAACAGATCTAGTGACCCTTCTAGGTTGCTTGTCCTCCAAAACACTGAGGATCAAGTGTCCAAACAGTGGTTTAGAGTGGGTAAGGGAACATTGGAAAGGGAATTACTGCCCTGGAACTAATGTCCGTGGCAGGATTAGGAAGTTAGTAGGGGACAGATGGGTTAGTAGCTGAGGGGGAGATAAAATAAAGTTATTAATTTACAAACGCAGTCAGTCGCGGGTTTGATGCGAGATATTTGTCTAAGCGGAGTTTAAATGAATCAACGGTGATGCAGTCTATAACGTTTCGGGGAAGCCCATTCCACAAGTTGACAACTCGATTGAAGAAGAAATTCTTAGATTCGTGTGAGTTAAAAGATTTACCAATAATTTTGCAACCGTTTCCCCGCGTGTAATTAGATTGGTCGATAGTGAAGTACTTACTACAGTTCATATTGTCGATGCCTTTGATGATTTTGAACACTTGAATTAAGTCACCTCTTAATCTGCGCTGGGTTAAAGGAAATAGATTTAATTCTCTATGACGCTCTTCGTATGGTTTGTTCTTTAGGCTAGGTATCATTTTGGTAAGTCTACGTTGAACTCGTTCTAGCTTATTTATATCTTTTTGGTAATAAGGGCACCAGGATTGAACGCAGTATTCCAGAAGAGGGCGGACTAAGGAATTGTAAAGGGTTAGGATAACTTCTTGGGATTTATGCTCAAATGACCTGCCTATAAAGCCAATTATTTTGTTTGCCTTCTTAACAACTTCTGAACATTGTTGACTCGGTTTTAGGTTACTCGATATTGTTACTCCCAGATCGGTTTCTCTGTTTACATTCTTAAGCTGAGTGCCATTCATCGAATAGTTTGCTTTCTCATTTAGGTATCCGATATGTAGTACTTTACATTTATCCGCATTGAAACTCATTTGCCAAATTTGGGCCCAACATGACAATTTATCTAGATTGTGTTGCATATCGTCAACTTGTTCTTTTGAGAGTACGCTATTTGCAATTTTTGTATCGTCAGCAAATTTTGAGATTGTACAGGTGAGACCCTCATCTATGTCGTTGATGTAAATTAGAAAGATAATTGGTCCTAGTACCGATCCCTGGGGTACCCCGCTACTTACATTGGTCCATTTAGATGCCTTACCGTTTATGACTACTCTTTGCTTTCTGTCGCTGAGCCAATTTTCTATCCATTTCAACACACCGTCTTGTATTCCATGCGCTTTTAGTTTTAGCAGTAAACGTTTATGGGGAACTTTGTCAAAGGCCTTTTGAAAATCAAGGTATATAATATCTACAGCTTTACTCTCATCGTAGAGGTTGAGGATATCGTGGAAGAAGTCTAAGAGGTTTGTTAAACAGGAACGTTTTTTACGAAAGCCGTGTTGAGTATCTTTAAGTATGTTATTTTCCTCTAAGTGATTTACGAGTCTGTCTCGTATGACCGTTTCTAGCATTTTACATACAACTGAGGTTAAGCTAATTGGACGATAGTTACTGGGTAGGGATTTGCTGCCTTTTTTGAATATCGGTGTTACGTTGGCTAGCTTCCACTGATCAGGCATAGTTCCAGACTGCAAGGATTTATTGAATAGTAATGTCAGTGGTTTGGAGAGCTCATCCTTAGCTTCCTTTAGAACTCTAGGCGAGATTGTATCAGGTCCAGGCGTTTTATTTACCTTGAGTTTATCTAAACAATTCAATACTTCTCTCTCTGTAACGGTGATATTGCTTAGAACATCTGAATTATCAATCTGAATCGGCGATGGTGTAGGGATATCACTGAGGTCTTCTGTTGTAAAAACTGATGCAAAGAAAGTATTGAGGGCATTACTCATTTGTACTTCGTCTTTGGTGTATTCTCCATTTTCATCGACTAACGGTCCAACAGTTAAAGTAACTACTTTTTTCTTTCTGATATAACTATAGAATTCTTTCGGGTTTGTTTTACTTTGATTCGCAATATGTAACTCTAAGGTCTTTTTACTTTGCTTAATTAACATTTTGGCTTTGCGTCGTAGCTCTACAAATTTCAGCCGTTCTTCGTCATTTTGTGAGGATTATAATCTATCATTAGCAAATTTTTTAGCAAGCAGGCAGTTAAAGAGAGTAAAGAGAGTAGAGACCTTACTAGTCTAATACTATAACCACCCAGCCACACCATACAGATGTTAGGGTAAAGAGAGTAGAGACCTTACTAGTCTAATACTATAACCACCCAGCCACACCATACAGATGTTAGGGTAAAGAGAGTAGAGACCTTACTAGTCTAATACTATAACCACCCATCCACACCATACAGATGTTAGGGTAAAGAGAGTAGAGACCTTACTAGTCTAATACTATAACCACCCAGCCACACCATACAGATGTTAGGGTATAGAGAGTAGAGACCTTACTAGTCTAATACTATAACCACCCAGCCACACCATACAGATGTTAGGGTAAAGAGAGTAGAGACCTTACTAGTCTAATACTATAACCACCCAGCCACACCATACAGATGTTAGGGTATAGAGAGTAGAGACCTTACTAGTCTAATACTATAACCACCCAGCCACACCATACAGATGTTAGGGTAAAGAGAGTATTAGACCTTACTAGTCTAATACTATAACCACCCAGCCACACCATACAGATGTTAGGGTAAAGAGAGTAGAGACCTTACTAGTCTAATACTATAACCACCCATCCACACCATACAGATGTTAGGGTAAAGAGAGTAGAGACCTTACTAGTCTAATACTATAACCACCCAGCCTCACCATACAGATGTTAGGGTAAAGAGAGTAGAGACCTTACTAGTCTAATACTATAACCACCCAGCCACACCATACAGATGTTAGGGTAAAGAGAGTAGAGACCTTACTAGTCTAATACTATAACCACCCAGCCACACCATACAGATGTTAGGGTAAAGAGAGTAGACCTTACTAGTCTAATACTATAACCACCCATCCACACCATACAGATGTTAGGGTAAAGAGAGTAGAGACCTTACTAGTCTAATACTATAACCACCCAGCCACACCATACAGATGTTAGGGTATAGAGAGTAGACCTTACTAGTCTAATACTATAACCACCCAGCCACACCATACAGATGTTAGGGTAAAGAGAGTAGAGACCTTACTAGTCTAATACTATAACCACCCAGCCACACCATACAGATGTTAGGGTATAGAGAGTAGAGACCTTACTAGTCTAATACTATAACCACCCAGCCACACCATACAGATGTTAGGGTAAAGAGAGTATTAGACCTTACTAGTCTAATACTATAACCACCCAGCCACACCATACAGATGTTAGGGTAAAGAGAGTAGAGACCTTACTAGTCTAATACTATAACCACCCATCCACACCATACAGATGTTAGGGTAAAGAGAGTAGAGACCTTACTAGTCTAATACTATAACCACCCAGCCTCACCATACAGATGTTAGGGTAAAGAGAGTAGAGACCTTACTAGTCTAATACTATAACCACCCAGCCACACCATACAGATGTTAGGGTAAAGAGAGTAGAGACCTTACTAGTCTAATACTATAACCACCCAGCCACACCATACAGATGTTAGGGTAAAGAGAGTATTAGACCTTACTAGTCTAATACTATAACCACCCAGCCACACCATACAGATGTTAGGGTAAAGAGAGTAGAGACCTTACTAGTCTAATACTATAACCACCCAGCCACACCATACAGATGTTAGGGTATAGAGAGTAGAGACCTTACTAGTCTAATACTATAACCACCCAGCCTCACCATACAGATGTTAGGGTAAAGAGAGTAGAAACCTTACTAGTCTAATACTATAACCACCCAGCCTCACCATACAGATGTTAGGGTAAAGAGAGTAGAGACCTTACTAGTCTAATACTATAACCACCCAGCCACACCATACATATGTTAGGGTATAGAGAGTAGAGACCTTACTAGTCTAATACTATAACCACCCAGCCACACCATACAGATGTTAGGGTAAAGAGAGTAGAGACCTTACTAGTCTAATACTATAACCACCCAGCCACACCATACAGATGTTAGGGTAAAGAGAGTAGAGACCTTACTAGTCTAATACTATAACCACCCAGCCTCACCATACAGATGTTAGGGTAAAGAGAGTATTATACCTTACTAGTCTAATACTATAACCACCCAGCCACACCATACAGATGTTAGGGTATAGAGAGTAGAGACCTTACTAGTCTAATACTATAACCACCCAGCCACACCATACAGATGTTAGGGTAAAGAGAGTATTATACCTTACTAGTCTAATACTATAACCACCCAGCCACACCATACAGATGTTAGGGTATAGAGAGTAGAGACCTTACTAGTCTAATACTATAACCAGCCACACCATACAGATGTTAGGGTAAAGAGTATTATACCTTACTAGTCTAATACTATAACCACCCAGCCACACCATACAGATGTTAGGGTATAGAGAGTAGAGACCTTACTAGTCTAATACTATAACCACCCAGCCACACCATACAGATGCTAAGTAGGGAGGGGAAAGGCTTACAAATACAGTACACGTGTAGGAAGGAGAGGCCTTACTAATTATTAGTTTCGGTGATACAGAGAGGGAAGCCTCACATTATCAGGCCCTTAATTAACGTGTGTGGGGAGGGAGAGGAGGTAGGCATGTGTGTGTGTGTGTGTGTGTGATGGGGGAGGGGAATGGGTATCTATGTGTGTATGTGTTGGGGTATATGGGGTATTTGTGTAGTGGAAGGGAGATGTGTTGGAGTGTGTTGGTGTGTGAGGGAGGGGTGTGGCTTGCTATATGTATGTATTGATGGTTGGATTGGTAATATTTCAATCAGATGACACTACTTTTAGTTATCTTTTGACAATGTTAGAGTAAGAGGCTTACTTGAGCTCGTCTTTAGGCTATTGATAGGACAGTAATCTAGAACCATTTGGGAAGAGAATTGCATGTAGAATATGGAACGAAAGCTGAAAAACAAGTGATTTATATAAGCGAACGTCATATCAAACATTCTCTTAAATATGTGTTAATATATATTCATTTCGTTTGCTTCACGTTATTAAGAAATTAGAAAACATCCGTAATTACACGAATCTTGCTTCTCTCTAAAATTCCTTGTATCTGCAGCTGACACACACCACCAATCTCTGTATTAACCCCTTTAGGATTATGATGCGTGTTGACTGTTTATTCTGGCTATTATTAGATAAGTTTTTCAGCTTAGGAAGAACATGTGGGATCTGGGGTGTTAAAATGTTTTATGCATCTTTGATTCCTATAGATCCTTCGTCATTGGTATAAAATCGTCTTAAAATAAGCAGAATACAATTTAAACATACACCCTCAAATACTGGAAGAGTTAAGTTTCGTGTTCCTTTTTGGTACCTGAAGCTAATATTGCACTTATTTTTTACGTGTTTTTTTTTTTTGCATTTGACATGTAATTCACATTCTCCTTTTTAGTATAAATATATATATATATATATTACGGTCTTTTCGAAAAAGTGGCCTTTTTGCGAAATGACCAGGAGCTTTTCAAAATGACCAAAAACCTAGCCTTTTTGTAAAATAATACTTAATGGTTGGCCCATTTGCAAAATGTCCAGCATATTGGCCTTTTTGTAAAATTACCTGTGCCTTTTTGCAAAATGACACCAAACGTCTGGCCAATTTACAAAAAAAACAGCATATTGCCCTGTTGTAAAGTTCTAAATAACTGTAAACATATATATTTGTAAAAATTGGGTAGGCCTAATCGAAACAATATTATTTTTTTACATTTTAGGTTAGGTTAGGTTAGGTTAGGTTAGGTTAGGTTAGGTTAGGTTAGGTTAGGTTAGGTTAGGTTAGGTTAGGTTAGGTTAGACGTTTGGTGTCATTTTGCAAAAGGGCACAGGTAATTTTACAAAAAGGCCAATATGCTGGACATTTTGCAAATGGGCCAGACATTAAGTGTCATTTTACAAAAAGGCTAGGTTTTTGGTAATTTTGCAAAGCTCCCGGTCATTTCGCAAAAAGGCCACTTTTTCAAAAAGGCCGTAACATATATACTGTATATATATATATATATATATATATATATATATATATATATATATACATATATTATTTAATCCGTCTTCCCTCCAATTCCTATCTCTCACTCTCACTCGTTCTCTCATTATTCGTAAAGTTGGTCTTCAAATGTTTGCTCTTTTCTGATAAAAGCGGGAGATTTATTCGTGGATTTTGTGCATATGTGTGTCTGTATTTTGTGTGTATATTTTGTATTCAGGAATGATGTGAGTGTGTGTGTGAAGGGTTGGTGGTGGTAGTGGTGTGTGTGTGTGGAGGGGGGGGAGCTCTGCGTGAGTGAGCGGGTTATGTGTAAGTGTGTGTATCTCTGTATTGGCATGTTTTCCTTTAACCACGATAACGTCATCTTTGTCTTATTTAAATTACTATTAGACAAAATTCTTTAGCTTATAGTGAACACTAATTCTAGGACTCAAGTGGCAAATACTATATCAATAAATCTCATGAATAACTTAAGTCCTTCTTAAGCTGAATGCATTTGTTTAATGCTAACCAGAATAGAAGATAAATAAAGCGAGTTAATAAAGGAGTTAAGTATCTATTAATTATTTTAAACTAGCTATAGCTGACCATTGTCGAGTTTCGGTCTATAAGGAAGTTAAAGTACTAGACATCGATAATAAGTACACTACATTAAATCCACCATGATTGTTGAAGATTTGGAGAAGGGTGGAGGGTGCCGGGACAGGGAAGGAGGGGGTTGGTGGGTTACCGGAAAAGAGAGGCGTGGGAACGGGGGAATAGAGATACTGAATGCACACTAACTGGTGTGTTGTCTTGGGGATTATTATATAGCTTGTTAAATAATAGAAGCACCTTTAATATACAAGTGTTTATCATAGAGTGGACTGGGAATAAGAGTACGAGGAATATGCACGAAATATAGTGTTTTTATACAGTACAACAAGAGAGCAGGCAGAATGAATATCACAAAACACAATCTACACGAGAATGCAACACTGTAGAGTACAAATACGCAAATACAGTATTCAGGTAGCGAGGACTGGCGTCTCTATGATGTCCCTTTTGGGCTTAATCATCCCTCCGGGATCATTAGTGATGTCAACAGCTGCTGGGGGTTGGCTTGTGTCGGGGTGAAGGGGTAAGTTAGTGTTGATCAGGGTATAAAGGGGCAGGTAGCCTCCGAGCAGACACGGCCTTCTCAAAATGATTGGTGCAACTGGTCAAGGGGGGAGAGGGGTGGTCTATATATTTTTTTTTTTTTTTTTTTTGCTATGTGATTGAGGGAGGCAAAAGGCATTACTGCCTATAGCGAGTGCCTCCCCCATAGTTGAAAGAGTGACAGGGCCAAAATCAAGGGACGTTCGAGCCAAAATGCCTGGACACACGGAGTTTGAATCAATTTAAGTCATAGGAAGAGGGAAAGACTGATTCTGGGAGAGAGTTCCAGAGCTCAGCTGTTGAGTAAAAGAAAGTTTGAGAGTAACGTTTCACTCTTGGGTTGGAGAGTTGCACAGAGTAGGGGTGGGATTGAGTTGCAAGACGGGTACTACGTGCCCTACGTAAAGGAGGTGGTATGCACTGGGATAGCTCTGAGGAACACTGATTATTATAGTAGCGATAGAATAGCGAGAGAGATGCAACATTGCGGCGGAGAGACAGAGATTGCAGAGAGTTGGTGAGTGGACGGCAGTTAATGATACGAAAGGCCTTCCTTTCAACTTTGTCTAGGAGAGCGGTGTGAGAGGAACCTCCCCACACATGTGAACAATACTCAATACAAGGGCGCACTATGCCCCTGTACAGAGCAAGAAGCTGTGCTGGGGAAAAGAACCCCCTAAGGCGGTTGAGCACACCCAGCTTCTGGGAGGCTGCCTTAGCAAGACTGGTAATATGGTCCTTCCAAATGAGAGCAGAAGAAAAAGAGACACCAAGAATATTGAGAGAAGATGAAGGGTTGATTTTTGTATTGTTGAAGAATAAGGGATAGTCCGCTGGGAGATCCTGACGGGTAGATAGATGGAGAAATTGGGTTTTGGAGGCATTAAAGTTAACAAGGTTTTCTCTGCCCCAATTGGAAATAGTATTTAGATCAGAATTTAAGAGTTCTATGGCTTCATTACATTTATCGTTGAGGAATTGCTGGCTGGGGCGTTCTGAAAAACTAATATGGAGCTGTTGGCTGCCGTGGCTGTGATCTTGGGAACAAAGGGAAGGGGTCCACGTTAACTAAGATCCAGTTACTGTTGCCTGTATGATAATGGGGTTAAAATGGGGAGGGCGTTGGTCAGCACCGTGGCAGTGTCAGACGTCTGCGACAGGTGCCTGTCAGGTACAACATGGGAACAGGGCTGCTAGAGGTGTTTTTCAGTGTCAAACGTCTGTGACAGGTCCCCTTCAAGTACAGCAAAGGAGCAGAACTGCTAGGGGAGTTGGTCAGATCAGTGACTGTTTCCAATGTCTGATTCAAGTAAATGTTGGGAACAACAGGTGCGCAAGGCTGCTAGGGGAAACACCTTCTCCAGGGGCAGGTACACTTCTGGCTTGTAGTGTTCTGGGAAGTTCTTCCTAACACTGGCAGCTCTGCTCCTCAAATTAATCGTTTGGCTTGGCAATCACTAGGTCTCGTAGTTCTTCCAACTCATCACACTTAGAAAGCAGTGACACTTTTAGAGGTAGGATAGGCAGGTGACTGATCCCAATGACAAAACACTCTTCTACTTCAATAGGTTTGTCATTCCTTAATCTGTTGTTTCTCATTTTCAAGATATCCCATATGTCACCAGTGTCTTTTGTTACCAAGAGTTGTGTGTGCTGCAGGAATGGTAGAGTTAAGGAGGAGGGTCTGTACATGTGATGCATCTGCGACCCTGTGTGTCGAGAGTGGAGATTCTGGGCTTTACAAGGACTTGTCCTGGATTGAGAGGCCACTCTATTCCTTTGGTATGAACCAATCACGTTCTGAGGCCCATCTTGTGATATCAGTCTTGATCCAGGAGTGAGTCGATGGTCATGGGTGGTGTGGATTTTAGGATCCGAGGATTCCCCGGGCTAAGTGTGGGGCAAGTGGAGAGGTGACATGGTTCCGGCTGGCCAATCAGCTTCCGTGACTGTCTCATCTTCCCTTCTCATGCCCCAGACCGGCGTTGGCTGAGACTTATAGGGGCTTTCACCCTTACAGTCATGAGGGGCACAGGCAGTCATACAGTACTTCCAAAGGTATTAAGATCTCCAATCTGGTACCCTCAAGCTTGGGGAATGTGAATTTGGCTTCATATCTGGGGTTGTTGTGCATTCGGGGATAGAGCCTGGGGTGTTGTCGCCTACTGTGTCATCTGTGGTGTCACTGGTGGTGTCGTTTGTGGTGTCAGTGAATCTTTGAGGACTCATTCAACAATTATTATTGAAGGTTTTGATTATGTTTGCCATTGATGGGCAATGTACTTTTTAGCTTACCTTATAGACTAAAATAAAACCTATTCAGACTCTCAAACTAAAACACATTTTCATCAAAAAATATTTTGACAAAAGTCAGGTTATTGCTACTTTGCAAGATTGCTATCACTCGCCCAGAAAATATCAAGAGCTGGCTGGGACAAAAGCTCTATAATTTCCAAACTAATCAGGTGGAACATCTTAAAATCTCCAGCCTAATGAAGCAAAACAGGGAAAGGCAAAAAGACCTGACTCACACCAGATAGGGTTAAGACAGATTTGCCATAATTAACATTGGAAGCCATATTAGTCTTGTTTTTATAATAAAAAGCTAAGATATTTTATGTTTGATCATGTAGAATTTAAATCCGCATACAGAACTTTTTATCCTGTATCAGAATGACTCAATCTATGAGTGACCATATTTGAGTGCAAAAAGAGTTTAACCCTCTCACGACCATATGACGCAGAGGTTGCCAGATTAGCAATACTAAATAGAGTTCTCTTACTCTTATAATTACCTCTCCAAACTTAGTTTTCTGCCCACAGCTAACTCAAAGACAACTGCAGAGGTTGAAGTAACTAAACTAAAGGTTTCTAAATACCCCTGATGGTAACAAAGGCTTTAAAGTATCCCTAATAGGCTCAAAATTGCGTCAAGAACGTGAGAGGGTTAAAATATACGTGGCACCAATGTTTGCTGATCCCTTAACCCGTGGAGTGCAATAGGTCTTCCAGAAGGTTTTCCTAGGCGACGGCGATAAGCCCTCTGGAAAAGAGATATTGAAATGCATACAAAAATGTGCCAACAGGCTTAGGCAGCTGCAAATTGGATCAAGAATAGGCCACAAATCATAATACACTTACACATCA
Source organism: Paralithodes platypus (assembly GCA_032716605.1). NCBI lineage: Eukaryota > Metazoa > Arthropoda > Malacostraca > Decapoda > Lithodidae > Paralithodes > Paralithodes platypus. Next base: position 69,890,672 of record CM064513.1, on the reverse strand, counting down.
CACACATGAAATATTATTATCACATAGGCGGTCGCAGGGCTCTGCGACCGTCCCTTATCCCCAGATATTTACTGTATACAATGCATATAAATATGTGTGTGAGGGACGGAGGTAAGGCCCTATATTGATCAGAAGATTGCTTGCAGCGGCGATCAATATAGGGGGTGGGAGGTGAGGCGAAATTCCACCCTCCCTCCCTTCTCTCATGCCCGAATTGTGTATACCTGACCTTGCACATGTAAATGCTTTTTTCATTCGTTACACCTAAATATGGATCCTAATTCTTCACATATGCCATGTGGTACAATTATATTGCTTTTTAAGGGAGATATAAGGGATATTAGATAATTCCTCCCTTCACTCTTCCCCCCTCCACCTATCCAACCAAAACAATGGTGCACAGGTACCGTTCAATTCATGACCATGCCCACCCCATATTCACATAATTATTGTGCAAATATCTTTCGTAGTGGGATGTATTTGTGTGACACCAACACGTTGATGTACAGTAAATTACATTAAGTTTTGCAATGATGCTCAACATTAATTTACTACGACTCTGTTACGGGCAGGGCTTCGCTCCATTCTACGGTCTTCGGGTGTTTATTCCTGGAGGCCTGTGCCGTGGTGGACTGCAGAGTGCTCTTTTGCTTGGGAGATTTATATAGCCGCTGCTCGTCGATACCATACAAAATGAGAGGTTCTCTTTCTTACAGTTTAATTTCGCAAAACGCGTGCTCGCTATCGATCGGTTATGAAAGGTACCCGCCGAAGCTTGTGGAGGTCATAATATGTTTCTACGATTACTTCTTCCACTCCTTTGCCTATTATGTGGAAGAGAATTCGTAAGATATCTGGAAAGTTTTCACCCTCTTCTCCGACAGTGTTGAGGATTCAAGGTAATCTGGTGTGTGCATCTGGTGATGTAGCCTCTACCCTAGCTATTCATTTTTGCGCGGTCTCCCAGAGGGATGATTCTAAGTTATGTGCAAATGCCCGAAGTAGCCAGGAGAGACAGGGTCTTAATTTCCGGTCTCGTGGTGGGGAGTCTTACAATGTCGAATTCAATTTTCGTGAGCTGGGTGCTGTCCACTCGGAATGTGGTGACACTGCTCCTGGTCCTGACGATTTCCTATATGCCATGCTTCGTCATCTCCCGAATCTCTTTTAAGTGTTTATATTAAACATGTTTAATAGGATTTGGGGGGAGGGTACTCTGCCTGCAAGCTGGAAGTTGGGTATCCTTCTTATTCCCAAGCCTGGAAGGGAACATTGCAATGTTTCTAATTACCGCCCAATTTGCTTAACGCTGTGTATGTGTGCAAATTGATGGAAAAAATGGTCAATGTCAGCCTTATGTGGTTTCTGGAAAGGGGTGGCGATCTCTCCTCATTTCAGAGTGGCTACCATAAACTACAGTGTACTTCTGACAACCTTATTATACTTGAATCCTCGATCTGTGAAGCTTTTGCCTCTAAGCAACAACTTGTGGCTGTGTTTCTTTACCTTGACAAGGCTTATGACATAGCCTGGCGCCATGGCATTCTGCCTCAACTCTATGCCTTTGGGTTACGTGGTCACCTACCGTGTTGCTTGGAGACTTCATGACTGATCGTGTGTTTCGGGTCCGCATGGATTCTTCCCTTTCTGCGCCACTGTGCCATGAAGAAGGTAACCCACAGGGTAGTGTCCTAAGTGTTTCCTTGTTTGTGTTGGCCATCAACGGTAATCTAGGCAGTTTGCCTGTGTGATGTCCTTATCCCTATATGTGGATGATTTGGCTATCTGGTTTTCTGGTTCCCGCATGTCTGCTATTGAGAAGCGCTTGGAACTTGCGTTGGACATGGTTTCTGCCTGGGCCGATTCCAAGAGCTTTCAGTTTTTCACATCAAAGACTGGGCTATGCACTTTTGCAGGATAAGGGGGGTTCACCCAGACCCTGATCTAATGCTCTGTGGCAGGAGACTCAGTTGAGTTGCAGAGACAAAGTCCCTGGGTCTAACGTTCGATTGCCGTTTGACTTGGGTTCCTCACTTGACAAATCTAAAGGCATTATGTATGAAGGCTTTGAAACTGTTGAGGGTTCTGTCACATACCTCTTGGCGTGCAGATCGCAGAACATTACTGTATTTGCTTCAGGCATTTGTTGCCTCCAAACTGTCAAATGGCTGTGAGGTCTATTCCTCTGTCATAAACTTCAGACTTAAGACTGTAGATACTGTCCATCATGCTGGTCTTGGTCTGGTAACTGGGGCTTTTCAGTCGTCTTCGATTCCCAGCTTGCTGATAGAGGCTGGTGTGCCTCCCTTAGATTTACTGCGTCAGTCTATGGTTGTATGTAAAAAAAAAGAAAAAAAAAAAAAAAAAAAAAAAAAAAAAAAAAAAAAAGTTCCCACCCCTTTCCCATTCTTAAGTAAGCCATTTTAGATTTACAGAAGAGCGACCATTGCTTGCATTACTGCATGTCCACAAACATTTCAGTAATGTAAGCATGTTTCCTTCTATTTTTTTTTTTTTTAATAAAGTAACAATTACAAAGTGGTGTACTAACTAGCTTATTCTAGTTCCCTTATAGTTTATCTTATTGTACCTCCCTCAATTAAACCTAGTTGCTCCCCAATTCGGCCCTCTGCCACGGCCATTTTAAAGTCTAAGTCTCTCACCATTGGCCTCTGTAATGGGGAGGACCTTGTACCCCTGAGACACAGGAGTGCAGACTTGATAAGAGAGAAAGAGAGCAGGCATCTCATCTATGGTTATACGTTGCTGGTATCGGATAAAACGCCTTCCAGACTCTCTTGTTGGTGTCTGTCTTAAGGCAGTCTTGTTTTTCTTATTATGGTCGGTCTTTCCATAGCTGTGGTTGTGGACGGCCATCACTCACTTCATCATCCTATCAACTCCGGTGTTCCTTAGGGCTCTGTCCTATATCCCATTCTCTTTCTAATTTTCATAAATGATCTTCTCAACTGTACCTCCAGTCCCATCCATTCATACACAGACAACTCTACCTTACACTACTCAATTAGTTTTCTTAAACGCCCTAGCCAGTAATCCCTCAAAAACAAACGAAATGAAGCCATGCAACACTTATCTTCTGATCTAAACACTATTTCCAATTGGGGTAGAGAAAACCTTGTTGTCTTTAATGCTTCCAACACCCAATTTCTTCATCTTACTACTCGTCCGGAAATCCCAGAGGACTATCCCTTATACTTCAACAATACAAAACTAAATACTTCATCTTCTCTCAATATTCTCGGTGTTTCTTTTTCTTCTGCTCTCTCTTGGAAGGATCATATTACCAGTCTTCCTAAGGCAGCATCCCAGAAGCTTGGTGTACTCAACTTACTCAAGGGGTTCTTTACCCCTTCACAGCTTCTTGCTCTGTATAGGGGCACAGTGCGTCCTTGTATTGCGTATTGTTCACATGTGTGGGGAGGATCCTCTCTCACTGTACTCCTAGACAAAGTAGAAAGGAAAGTCTTTCGTATCATTAATTCCCGCCCAATCACCAACTCTCTGCAACCTCTCTCTCTTCGCCGCAATGTTGCATCTCTCTCGCTATTCTATCGCTACTATAATAATCAATGTTCCTCAGAGCACTCCTCCTGAGATACTCTTCATATACGAAACTTGCATACATTTAGGGGGTGTTTTTAGTTTAAAGCTCCATCAAACTTTGGAAAACATCCTAAACACCCCTGGTAGAAATATTTCCCGCGCATTTATCCTAAGATACTGGTTCATTATCGCTTACCAAGAAACAAAATCGACACCTACATGGCACGAAAGGTCTTAAGACTGGCAACAAATGGGGCGAAAGGTCTTTTAAATCACTTAACTAATAGGGGAAATACCTTCAAATCTAATAAATCTAATACTAATGGTGCTAAGCATGAAGGAGAAGGGGGTGCGAAAAGATAAACCCCCCTTAAGTTCACATCACTGTCACTTCCTAAGTAACTTAAAAGAAGAATCTGAATACAACATTATATATGTACAATATAAACCAGAACAAATTTATGTTTGAGGAAAAATGCAAGCAATTCCAATCAAACTTAAATTAACTCTTAGAAGATACGAAGTCGCATTTCTTTTCTATTTTTCTGGCTATTTTAGACGATTGTTTTCGTATTTGGAAGTATATATAGAAGTCAGAGGATAGATTGAGATAGTCTTTACCCTTATAATACCCAAAGATCCTTCCTACATTCTATAACACCCTCTAGTGATAGCCAAAATGAACTGATAAAAGGCTTTATAATCTTCCAAAGGTTAAACAAGGAAAATTCAGGTGTGTATGACAAAACTAATGAAGCTTGTGACCAGCCAAACAAACAGAAAATGTAAGCTAAAACTAAAAAAAAAAAAAAAAAAAAAAAATTTGGAAAATATATGACAGGTCACCAAAACGGAAAACAACAATCTGAATAAAGACAATCTGTAATACGAGTGTCGGAATAATGATCCAGGATATCCAAAATAATTGAAGGGAATTTTAAGTTATTATATATATTTATTCATTTTTGTATTTATTATTTTAGTTTCCTCCTAGACCTCAATCAAACTTTTAAAAATACACCCAACACCCCCCTTTAAAATACACCCAACACCCCCCTTTAAAATATATTGGAGGGTTGCCATTGCTTGCCAAGAAAAAATAATCTCTTAAAAGGCACAAAAGGAATAAAATCTCAAAACTAGTAGAGTTAAACATTAGAGGAAAACGATCCAGAAGCCCCCCCATCCTCCTTATAGCACAAATAGGAAACAAAAACAAGCTAAGTAAAAAATGAATTTTTCTAAAAATATATTTATATGAGTAAGAACTATGTGCATGGAATTCCAATATTGTAGCGTGCACGAAAAGATTCAATAATGTTCCGAAACAGGACGTGAAACCTTTACAATGGTTCACCTTTTGAAATTTATAGCATTGTCTAGTCTTTATTGCCTCCACCAACGAAGTTGGACGGAGGTTATGATTTGCTTAGGTTTGTTCGTTTATCTGTTTGCCTGTAAACAAGATATCTCACCAAGTTAGAACCGATGTTCATGAAATATGGAGGGCAGATAGGATATGCGCCAAGGAAGAAGTGATATAATTTAGGAGGAGATCCGGAGATTTTCGTAAAATTTGGTGGGCAGATAGAATCCTGGGAACCCAGATCCAAAAGAAAATTTGGACCTGTGATATTATTGGTAAAGAACCAGCCACTGTAGGCGAAGGTATGTGCTCTATCGAGTGCCACTCTAGTTTCTCCTTTTGTCCTGAAGTTTGTGGATAAACCAAGTATTCTTTATATGCTTATTGTTTCTATGGAGTGGTTTTTTTTTTTTTTTTTTTTTGCATGTTATATTAATACGGTACAGTTTTGTGTCATTCCGACGATATTATTCAGTTACGTAAGACATCAGAGTAGTACAAAATAACGCACTGTATTATATTCCTTCCAGACCATAACAGGTGTTTTCCATATTTGTACTGTAAACTATTGTATCATTTCAAGAACCTCTGAAATAATGAGCTAAGCTGACACACAACGTGTAAACACTCACACAAGTAGCGTTTTTTGTTTTTTTTTCTATGTGAATGAGGGAGACAAAAGGCATAACTGCCTGCAGCGAGTGCCTCACCCAGATTTCAAAGAGTGACAGGGCCGAAATCAAGGGACATTCGAGCTAAAATGCCTGGACACACGGAGTTTGAAGCAATTTACGTCATAGAAATAGGGAAAGACTGATTCTGGGAGAGAGTTCCAAAGCTCAGCAGTTGAATAGAAGAAAGTCTGAGAATAGCATTTCACGCTTGGGTTGGAGAGTTGCACAGAGTAGGGGTGGGATTGTGTTGCAAGGCGGGTACTACGTACCCTACGTAGAGGAGGTGGTATACACTGGGAAAGCTCCGAGGAACACTGATTATTGTAGTAGCGATAGAATAGTGAGAGAGATGCAACATTGCGGCGAAGAGAGAGAGATTGCAGAGAATTGGTGAGTGGACGGGAGTTAATGATACGAAGAGCTTTCCTTTCTACTTTATCTAGGAGTGCGGTGTGAGAGGATCCTCCCCACACATGTGAACAATACTCAATACAAGGACGCACTGTGCCCCTGTACAGAGCAAGTTGCTGCGCAGGGGTAAAAAATCCCTTGAGGCAGTTGAGCACACCCAGCTTCTGGGAAGCTGCCTTAGCGAGACTGGTAATATGGTCTTTCCAAGTGACAGCAGAAGAAAAAGAGACACCGAGAACATTGAGGGAAGATGAAGGGTTGATTTATGTATTGTTGAAGAATAAGGGATAGTCCTCTGGAGGTTCCTGACGGGTAGTAAGATGGATAAATTGAGTTTTGGAAGCATTAAATGTAACCAGGTTTTCTCTACCCCAATTGGAAATAGTAGCTAGATCAGAAGATAAGCATTTTATGGCTTCATTAGGTTTAATTTTGAGGGACTGCTGGCTGGGGCGTTCTGGAAAACTAATTGAGTGGTGTAAAGTAGAGTCGTCTGCATATGAATGGATGCGACTAGATGTACAGTTAAGAAGATCATTTATGAAAATTAGAAAGAGAATAGGAGATACGACAGAACCCTGAGGAACGCCGGAGTTGATAGGATGAGGAATTGAGCGATGGCCGTCCACAACCGCAGCTATGGAACGGCCGGAAAGGAAATTAGAGTCAGGCACAGATGGAGGGACTGAAACCGAAGGAGGGCACCTTGGAAATTAAAGATTTGTACCAGACTCTATCGAAGGCCTTCAATATGTCTAGTGCAACAGAAAAAGTATCACCGAAATCCCGAAAGTTGGATGACCAAGAGTTAGTAAGATATGAAAGAAGATCACCAGTAGAGCGACCCTAAAGAAAGCCATACTGGCGATCTGAGAGCAGATTATGAGAAGATAAATGCTTAAGAAATTTGGAAGCAAGAATAGTTTCAAAAATTTTAGAGATACAAGAGATGAGAGCAATTGGACGATAGTTGGAACAACTCAAACTGGAAAATAGAGAAACTAAAGGGTGGGGAATCAAAGGAAATGGAAGATATAATGGGAGTGGCGCTAGCGAGGATGAATAATGGAAGGGAAGAAAAAATAACAGTAATAATAGGGTATTTCACGGTGGAAGGGGGGAGAAGGGAACGAGAAGAAAACAGAATAAAGTACCAAGGAATACAAGAAATGATAAGGGGTAGGGAGGAAGAGGAGATAATTATAATGGGAGACATGAATGCGCACATAGGGATACTAGGGGAAAGGATACACGGAAATGGAGAAACCTTGATCCAATTTGCGGAAGAAAATGACATGGAAATACTGAACCAAACAATGGAAGAGGGGAAGGCGACATGGGTAAGACACGGAGAAGGCCAAAGATCGGCGATAGACTTCATACTAGCGAATGGAAGAGCAAGGGACGAGATCCAAAACATGTGGATAGATGATGAAAATGAAGTGAGGATACATAGCGATCACAGACTCATGGTGATAAACTACACAAAGGAATGGAAAAGCAAAGGAAACACGAGGTGGAGGATAAATAGATGGAATCTAAAAAGTGAAAGATGGATGGAATACAAAAGATACCTTGAAGAAATCGGGGAAAGAAGAGAGGGAAGCATAGAAGAAATGGACGGAGAGTTGATGATGGACATAAATAGAGCGGCAGAAAGGAGCATAGGAAGAATAAGAAGATGGATAGGAAAAAGAAAACAAAAACCATGGTGGAATAGGGAAATAAAGCAAGCAAGAAGTGAAAGAAGGAATGCAAACAGAGAAAGGAGAAGGATGATAGAGAGAAATAGGAGGGAAGGCGGAAAGAGGGAAAGAGAGGAAATACAAGCGGTGAGGACATACGAGGAAAAAAAGAAGAAGGTAAAAATACTAATACAAGAGGCAATGATTAAACACGAGAAAGAAGAAGTAGAAAATATCAGAAACAAGGGAAAAGAGGGACAAAAGGAGTGGTGTAGGATGTTAAGAGGTGAGACCGGTAGAGAGGAAGAAAACGTGGAACTAATAGTGGGAGATAGAATAATAAATTATTATGTTCTCTCCACCAACCAACTTTACTCCTAAACTCGATTAATGAAGTTAACAAAGACGGAGGAAGAAATAAAAATTGAAATAAAACGATACTGGGAGGATATAGGGGGAGGGGGGGGGGGTAAATGAACAAGGGGAGGGGAGGGAATGGAACTTGGAAATGAGAGAGAGAAGACTACTGGAACAAGAGGGTGGGTGCCCAACCCCGAAAGGGGTTGAAATAGGGGAGCTATCCCCCCGCCAAAGGCGGCTTTCTAGGGCCTTTCCTAGCTGATGCTGAGGGGATTGGGTTCTAGTCATGTGGTGATGGGCTGGTCTATCAGAGTGAGAACTGAGCGATCTCTGCCATACCCATAGCTTACTCTGACTGTTCCTTTTACTTATATGTTTTCTAGATCTCAAGTGACGGCGTCTTTTCCGTGGATTGACCTCCCAATCTACCAAGATTGGAAGCCAAAGCGTCACATTTTTCCTTTGCCCCTCAACTTTCTCTTCATAATTGCTGAGGGGCACAGGGTCCTGGATGGGGCTTTGGTTTCCCGGGCGTTTCCGCACCCTCCTCAGCTCCCCGCCATGGAGTGGCTTCGGTCACCCAGGCTTTATTGTGGTCGGCAGGGAGGGTTCTGTGGGGGCGCTCGGTTATGGCCTTGGCCTTGCTTGGGGCCTTGGGGCTGTTCGGACAGGCAGCTTGGGGAACAACAACAACAACAACAACTGGAACAAGATAGGATGGAAATGGAAAGGGAACTCACAATCGAAGAAGTAAGGAGAGGGATCAAAGCGCTAAAAAGGGGAAAGGCGACCGGCCCGGATGGGATTCCAAATGAAATGTACAGTACATGAAGGGGGGGGGGGGGGAAGAAATGGAAAGAAGGTTGAAGAAAATGTTTAACGAGGTACTGGGAAATGAGAGAGTCCCAGAAAGATGGAATGAAGCGTGAGTAACGCTATTACATAAAGGAGGGTATAAGAGTAAAAAGGAAATGAAAAACTACAGGCCAGTGACAGTAACAAACACAATAGGGAAACTCTTCTGCGGGATATTGAAGGAAAGGATGAATAGAGCCATAGAGAGAAACGGATTAATAAGTGACGAACACAATGGGTTCAGAAGAGACAGGAGGGGGACAGATAATATCTATATACTAAACGAAGTGGTAGGGAAATTGAAAAGAGGGAAGAAAGCAGGTTATTGTGCATTTTTGGATATAGAAAAAGCATATGATAGGGTAAATAGGGAACTGCTGTGGAAAATAATGGCAAGGAGTGGAATACCATAAAAGTATATCAACATCATAACATCGATGTACCAGGGAACAAAGGCGAAGTACGCGCTAGGAAATATAGACACGGGATTGGTAGAAAGCAAGAGGGGATATAAGGCAGGGGTGTGTACTATCGCCGCTACTATTTGCGCTCTATATGGAAGAAATGACACAGAGGATACAAAGAGTGGGGGAGGGGATTCAGATAAACAAGGAAAGATTGGGGGTACTCCTATTCGTGACGATGTAGTTCTGATGGCAGAAACAGGAAGAGAGACTGCAGAAACAGGAAGCAGAGACTGCTAGAGGTAGCTACGAGATTCGGAGAGGAATTGGAAGTAAGATTCAGTAAAGAAAAGAGCCAAGTAATGAAAATGAATGGACAGCTCCAAGAGGACGAGGAATGGACACTGGAAGGAAGCAGAATGAAGAAGACAAGAGAACATAAATACCTGGGGGTAACAATTACAGAGAAAGGGTTTGAAAAGGCAAAAAGCGAAAAGCAATCCGAGGAGAAAGGGGGTGGAGTAAATTTGAAGAAAGGATTGGAAAAGCTAAAGGGAAGTACAAAGTGAGGCTAGAGGGGATGGAGGAAAATAGGTGGCCAAAGAAGGTATACAGATGGGCGAGCGAGGGAAGTAAATGGAACAGAGAATGCAAAAGAAAGCTGGAAAGGATAAATATAATACAGGACCATGTGGGAGGGGAATTTAGAAAACGAATTGGGAGGGATGATTGGGTAATACTGGAAAATGGGAGAGGATGTATCAGAGAGATAGAAAAAGGGATACGAGAGGAGGGAAGAAGGAAGTGGAGGGAAGGGGTAGAAAACAAAGCCACGATGTTGTATTACAGAGGGAAGGAAAAAACAGCTAGAGAACTTTTCTATGATGGGGGATGGGGATCTAAATTGCTGTTTAAAGCAAGGACAGGATCCCTGGAGACAAATGAAAGAATAAGGAGATGGAACGGGATAGGACCGCACTGTAACCAATGCGAAGTAGGAGGATATCCAATAGTCGAGGACATAGAACACATAGTAACGGAGTGTACAAAATATGATGAGGAGAGAATCGAGTTGGAGATATACATGAGGAATAGAGTTGGGGAACTAAGGTGGGAGGAATTAAAGCAGAGAGACGATACAGGGGTAGGGGCATTGCTGGGGCTAACACAAGATATGGAAATGCAAGACATGGAGATGATGAAGAGGACACTAGAAAAGATATGGAGAAAGATAAATGGGTAAGGGGGGGGGGGAGGACGTGATAGGTAGGTCTAAAAAATTGTCCCTAGTACTATCCTTCTACTCTAAACTTTCCATCATACTAACGTTTATGAGCCAGTACCGATACAAAAGTCAGCCCTGTGGATCTGCGCGGTCTGCGGGCGGGTTCAAGAGAAGAAGAAGGAGGGTTGAGAGCGGTCACCCTTCTTTGGGACAAGTTGAATGAGAGCAAACTTCCAGCAAGAAGAAAAGATGTTAGAGGAAAGACAGAGACGAAAGAGTTTGCCTAGGCAGGGGGTCAGCACGGAAGCACAGTTTTTAAGTACAACAGGAGGAACACCGTCCGGACCATACGCCTTCTTAGTATTAAGCACAGAGAGGGTAGAAAGTACATCTTTAGAAGAGATTAGGACATTAGGCATAAGTAGGAGAGAGGGGGGTGGAGAGGGAGGAATAGCACCTTAATCATCCAAGGTAGAGTTACTGGCAAAAGTTTGAGCAAAGAGTTCAGCTTTGTCAGAGGAAGAAGTGATGGTTGTGCCATCAGAGTGGAAAAGGGGAGGGAAAGACGAGGATGAAAAGTTGTTGGAGAGGTTTTTGGCTGGATGCCAGAAAGCTTGGGAAGAGCTAGAGTTGGATAGTTCAGTGCATTTATTATTGATGAAAGAGTGTTTGGCAAGTCGAAGAACAGATTTGGCTTGATTCCGGGCAGAAACATAGGAAGAATGAGATTCTTGAGTTTAAAGGCGTCGGTACCGTTTGAATGCTTCCTCCTTGTTGTGGACAGCAGTAGAACAAGTGTGAGTAAACCAAGATTTTGTTGCATTAGACTGAGAGAAAGAAAATGGAATGTACGCTTCCATGGCCGAGAGGATTACCTCGGTAATGCATTCAGCACTCGCCGAGGGTCCTCGGCCACGGAAGCGGAAGTAATTTCATGGGAAATCAAAGAAATACTGCCGGAGAGCCTCCCAATCGGCAGCGCCAAAGTGCCACAAGCGCCGCCGGCTGGGAGGATCGGATGGCCGTACTGAAGAGATAGGACAGGTGACGGAGATAAGTTTATGGTCGGAGGAGCCCAAAGGAGAGAAAATATTGACAGTATAAGAAGAAGGGTTAGAAGTCAGAAATAAGTGAAGAATGTTGGGCCGATCTCCGAAGTGATCCGGGATACGGGTGGGTTGCTGGACCAGCTGCTCTAGGTCATTTATGATAGAAAAGACGTAGGTTTGTTCACCAGGTTTGTCAGTAGAGTGAGAGGAGAGCCATTGGCGGTGGTGAACGTTGAAATCTCCTAAGATGGAGATTTCAGAGAAGGGAGAGATAGATAGAATGTGTTCCACTTTAGAGTTTAGATAGTCGAAGAATTTTGGAAAGTTGGTAGAGTTAGGGGAAAAATAGACAGCACAGAAATATTTAGTAAGATAATTACAGAATAGTTTGAGCCATAAAGTTGAGAATTCAAAGGGGTCGAAATCGGGAACACGAGAGCAAGTCAGTTTGTTGTGCACATATGCACAACATCCGCCATTGGCTTTGAAACTATGATAGAGAAAGTAGGAGGATACAGAGAAGGGGCTGCTGGTAGTTGCTTCAGTGTTTCGGTGAGAAAAAGAAGATCAGGTTTGGAGGAGGAGAGATGGTGTTCGATAGAGTGAAAATTAGAGGAAAGGCCGCAAATATTGCAGGTGATAGTAAGAGTGACAGGCCATGGTCCAAAGTTTTTAGATGGGTCGTCAGGGGAAGGTCGGGCACGTGTGGGGGCATTTATGGTCCCCCCCCCCCCCCCCCCCGCCCCCCTCGGGACTCCGAGGCTGCGCCTTTGTACATCATTTTGTTTTTTAATAATTATGAAGGAGGAAGTGTGGTGTGCATGTTAAGTGTAGTGAAGTAGATAGGAAGAGGAGGGGTTTGTGAGAGCATGCTGGACTACTCTCAGTGTAAATGAGGCACAAAGGGAATCAGTAAGAGAGGCCAAGCAAATGAAACAGGAGTTCCAGCTATTCCTTATCAGATGCCCACAGCCTCTCCTGGGTTTAGCCCTGTTCGATTGGTGCCTACAATCTACCCCCACTGTAGACACATATACTATATACTGTAGACACATATACTATATACTGTAGACACATATACTATATACTGTAGACACATATACTATATACTGTAGACACATATACTATATACTGTAGACACATATACTATATACTGTAGACACATATACTATATACTGTAGACACATATACTATATACTGTAGACACATATACTATATACTGTAGACACATATACTATATACTGTAGACACATATATACTGTAGACACATGTACTATATGTTTAACCCCTACTGTACCGTCGACGTCTATTGTATTTGATTCTAGCTATATTTGGACAATTGTGTGCAGCTTAAGAAGGATCTGTGGTAATACAAGAGGTTAAGTGAGATAGTTTCAAGCCTTTAAATTGCTGGAGGTCCATTTTAGACTGAATAACATCGTCTAATAATAGCCATAATAAAGTTAAAAGGACGTTACCGGAACTGAATGGTTTAACATAGTTGAGTTAGTGAAGACACCAGAGCGTCGTTAAGGGTGATGGGCGTATTTATTTGCTAATTTCTGTATCTGTTTTACTATTTTTTTTAGTTTCCTCCCTAGACCTCCATTAACCCCTTCAGCACCATGTCACCTTTGTACCTTTGATTCTGGTTTGATGATTTTATGCGGTTTAAGAAGGACCAATTTTAGCAGGAGGGTTCCTCTTAAATTACAGGCTCGCTATCGCTCGCCAGGAAAAAAATAGATACTGAAATGAAGCGAAAAATCTTAATATTGACAAAGAAATGGGACGAAAGGTTTTAATATCGACAAACTAATGGGTCGAACGTCTTAAAATCTGAAAACTAATGGGGCTAAACATGAGGAAAATAGGTAACCAGAAAAACAGCTCATCTCCCCGTAAAAGGAGATTCGTTGGAGGAAGGAAAGTTTAAGAAGTCTTAAAGTCCTAGGAGTGATTTATCTTTCTTTACCAAAACACCTGCTCTCTCTCTCTCTCTGTCTGAGCAATAATTATGCGGTGGAATTGTTTAATCAGATTCTCAAGAAATTCTTACATGATCAAATTTGTAAAGTAGTTGTGCCAAAATTTGAAGTGCCCAAGCTAATCAAATATGTGAAAATGCCTTTTTATGGTCAAGTTAGCAATCAGTATAGGAAGTATTTTGCTGAAGCTTTTGAGTAACAATTTCCCGGCTATCAACATTCGAGTTGTATTCACTAATGATTTTAAAATTAATAACTTTTTCTGACATAAGGATAACATGCCTAACCAATTGTGCTCGAACATTGTTTATCAATGCACATACCCTGGCTGTCAGTCCAGGTATATTGGATGTTCAGGACGTTCGTTCAAGGTTAGAATGTTCGAGCACATTGGTAGGAGTCACAGATCCGGTCAAATTTTGCAAAATATGTCATTTTCCGCCATTAGAAATCATGCGAGAAAATAAGATCATCCATTCACAACTGATAATTTTCAAATCATTGGTAGATTCAGGAGTCATAGTGAAGCACTCACTGGAAATAAATTGCTTATACATAAATTAAACCCTGAGCTTAATATTTCAAATAATTCCTAATTGTGTGTCACTGTAACTTAGTGATTATGTCATTTAGGGTTTATTGTAATGAGTAGGTGTGATTTCGAAGCTCTTAGTCTAGATAGTTGCTGATTGATAGTTGTTTTCTAAATGTTTAGTATATTTCTTAATGTTATGTGTAATATTTAATGTTATTTGTAATATTTTTGTCAACCTTCAGCTGTTCATGGAATTTTCTTTAGTGTGGATGTACTTTATCCTTTCTCTTGCTGACTAAGTAAGTAACATTTTGTACTATGTGATAGTTTTTAGGCAATAGTATAGGAACATAATTATTGATAAAACAATTTTTTTTTTTTTTTGACAGACTAGTTACGATTATTTGTGATCTAGGCTGATTTAATGTGTTCATGTGTTAACGTATTTTGCTAAACTTTTGTGAAATGACGGGTCTGAAGACAAGCCATCCAAGAAACATTTGCAGAATAGCCAGTCTGCAACTCCAAGAGCCTATAAAGACAAGAAAGCAACAGAAGACAAGAGAAATACATGAGCCACCCCTGTTTTCCCATGCTCTGGCCAAAGCACAAATACCAAAGCGACCCCTGTTTCCCCGCTTTCTACGACAACAGCCACAGGTATGGGAAGTCCTCCCAACTAATTAGCCACCTGCTCGGGTGACGCCCCCGCAGTCCTACAGCCAAGCACAGAGCTGCATGTCCTCAGCTCCCGGATATGGAATACACGGAAGAAATGGTTATGCAAATAAAACATCAACGGCCTGAAGTCTACCGATATAAATGGATATAGACAAGAGGACACATTTTGACAGACCGGGAGATATAAGAAACCTCTACCAAGAACAACTATTAGGCGAGCTATAACAACGTTTGTTTAGGAATGTAGCTCATGGACGAGGCCGTACACATCCCATTTCTCCATTATTAGACTAAATAACTAGGTCTTAAGTAAGTAATAAACTACCTAGCATATATGTATCCATGTAAACAGCCACTATGTATACCTACAATAAGTATTTACCTCACAACTTCATCACAACCATTTCTCCATATCCCTCTGATCTTGAAAACCTGTAAACAAGAGTCAAGGAAAAAGCTGGGCATTATCTCAAGAGAATTGTACGGAAGTATGCAAGCTACACGAACAATGCTATTAAACCCTTACCCAGGACCCGAGTAGCTAATTAACAGTGTAGGTTGCACCAGCCTGCCCCTGCCCTGCCCAGAGAGTGTGCGATCCTGAAGTGCCCCCTGGAGTCCTGCCTGAGGGACGGGGCGTCCCTCAGGCCTCAGGCCTGGAGCCTGAAGTCCTGCCGGAGTGACACCCCACCTTCCTGAAGCCTGGAGCCTGAAGTCTTGCTCCAGTGGCGCCCTCTACCCCTGACGTGTGGCTCCACGAACCTACGATCCACGTCGGCCAGACTCCTACTCTCTCTTCCCTCCAAAACTTACCCTAAGTATGCCTGTGTATCTTAATTGTGTTATTGTTGTTGAGGTATAGGTTAAAATATGTGAATCGTGTTGTGTTAAATAATTCTGAGATCTGTGCCCAAGATCTGTAATTGCGTACTGTGTTTATCCTTCTGAATTCTTATATAAACACTTAGTTAAGATCTGTGTCTAAGACCTAGTGCTCATAATTAATTAATTTTCTCTAGAATGTCCTATGCATACGTTATATACATTTGTTTTAATTAACTCACCTTGCCACACTCACAGATTTTCCTAATATAATAGGTATTCTGTTGTGTATTTTGCAAATTGAGGTCCAGTGTATTTCTTGTGTAATTACCCTTCTTGATTCATCACTGATTACCTAGAACCTACTGTGACGTCTACCAGCGTTGGCAGAATTGCCTCTCGGGAGCCACTAGCGCTCGCCAGGGACATCGAAATGGGCTACAGTTATCAGAGAATGTTGTTCTTTCTTTCCTAGTAATCGTATTGTCACAGACAGTCCAGTGGTGGTCTTTGTTTTCGTCTGTGACAACGGAAAGTGTTTTATATCATTAAAAAAATATAACATGCATTGTATAAAGTTAAGGAGAAAGAGTGATGTAGGCAGTGTGGTGGTAATGTGTGCGTGTGTATGTATGTGTTGCCTCCCTCGCTCTGAGGAGTTTTCCCGCCCGCGCGCGGGCTTTCCCATGCCCTTGATTGGCCGGCGTGTCTGGCTGTGTCACGTGACACCTGCTGCCTTGTGACGTCTCGGCCTGTGATTGGCCGACCACCGCGTCTTTGTGGGCTCCTGTGTACATGTGGGTCCCCAGGAGCTGTCCTCCTCAGGACAGGCTAGGCGTGCATGCATCTAACATCCCTTGTTTACTCTCTCCCCCGATCACCACCTTTAGAACTGTTTCTCTCTCTGAACTTCTTCTTTTCCATTACTTCTCATCTTTATTCAATTACTTATCCCCTTGGGTTCTGCATACGATTCCCATAGCCGGCCCATTGTATTGCATGCGCCGTCCTCTGAGATATTTACAGGTACTTAGAATATGTTTTGAGGGTGTTACGAACTGGCACTCGGGTACACAAGGGCTCTCAATCAGGACTCGAATACGGCTCGCTGCCACAACGGAAACACACGATCCCAACCCCTGAGTACTGCCAGCCGAACAAAGAACACCAATACCCTCCAGAGTTCAATCTGCTATAATGGGGTATACAAGAACTCGGTACTAGTGTTCAACAACAGACTAATAAAGAGACAGGAATTATCTAGTCTGGTCAACAATCAAACAATGAAGTAAGAAACAACAACACCAAAGAATTGTGTTGGCCGAAGCCGAAGTAATCCACCCTTGACTATGAACTTAAGAAGTCCTCCACCCTCTACTTCGGATCGGCACTATTACGTTACGTTAATTAATAGTCCTTAAGCATCGAGCAAGGAATCTTCTGAAAAAAGTTAGATGCTTCTCGGATGCTCGTAAGAAGTACGTATCGAATTTTGAACAGTAATTCAATAAGCAAAAACACTGGCAATTAAATACTATTAAAGGTTTAAATTGGCATAAGAATAATTAAAAGAATATGCAATAGTAAATGGCAAACATTAAAAAGAAGTACTCCGCAAATGCAACGGCAATAGCCTACTCGAATTGTGCTCGTGGGCCACTAATCACTAAAGTAGCCAAGCTTGCAACACATGAAATCAATAGTGCATAAACAATATCATACATAAGGAAAGCTTCAATACTATTCTGTATCTACTAATCGAGTAAAGTCTAGCTGGGGTACTGTGGGCAAAAGGTAGCAGTGACTGAGCAAAAACGGCTTGTAGCCTAGCGAAGTCCTCACGACTGTTTAAAGTATTACGTTAAAACTAACAAGTGCTCTTTGAGAAATCCAGATCCCTTGTATCTGGTTTTCTCCCGGCTCCTTGACAAAGTAAAAACAAACTGTTAGTAAAATACAGGGTGGTTAGGCTCTTGCCCTCACGCACTGTAAATTATTAACTCAACACAGTCAGCCGCGAAAACAACCTAGGCTTCACTGAACCGAAACGAGTATGCAGGTTTATCGCTTAACCACTGCATCAAACAACAACTCGTAACACAGAAAAGCCTTACCCCAGTCTAGCATTACCTAGACCAGCAGAAAACAGGAATAATAATAATAACACACAGGGAAATGCATATACAAGTGCAACAAACATAAATCAATCCTATTCTAAGTCAACCCTTTCAAAATAGGCTATCTAATAGGCAAGTATCTCGTGAGAACTCAAGCGATAATACGTTGGCTGACTAGCCCTGCACCAACGGGACCATGGAAGTTAAACAGGCAGGGAAAAGAGGGGATAAGAATGTAAGGTAGTAGAGAAAGTTCCCATCAGTCAGAAGAATATATATAGTTAGCAAGGGAAATGAGAAGTCGCTCTGCCTAATGAGTTCTGATGAAAAAATGGCTAGACTTCCCTTTTATACCCGGCCCTCTAGTGAGCCCAACGTGAACTACTAAGGACCGCCCACTGACAACCATTACGTAATTTCTCTCTCTCCTCTGGGATACACAAAGGCTCCCCTAGCACTGAGGGAGGGAGGAATGCGAGTGAGTGAGTTAGGCCCACGTCCCGCCTGGCGCACCCACTGACCCCCAACTGTGGCTGTTTCTCTTCCCATCATTACAAATAAGTTTTACACACAATACTTATAACTAATGATATAAAATAGAACTCGTTGACTCAGATGAAAACAAAATACATATTCATAATACTTATAGTACAACGGCTCACATGAACTAAGTTAGGAAACTCTACATAGACTACAGCCAAAGTTCCTGCCCTGACGATCCTAGTGAGAGTGGGGCATGACTAGGCATTCTGTACAGCATGCTCACACGTGGACATGCGTCACACCTCCCCCAAGATTTTACTCGCTCAACCCTGAGCTAAAATCTGACAAACACAGAACCCCATCAAGCCCCTCACACCCAGCGACCGCATGGCTCTAAAACAAAGCTGAGTTTATCACCAAAACACATCTTATTATTAAAAAAAAAAATCACATTTTATAACTCCTCCCAACAATACCAAAAAGACACAATATCATGCTCCCAGAGCGAGCTTACAGCAGCTCAGCCGTTTGATAGTTCGTGGACTACTCAAACTCTATAGGCTATGACAAACTTATACGATTACCTATATCAAAAGAAAGAGTTTTTATATGATTTTTATATTTTAATATGTTTTTCCCGGCTGCACTATAAGGGCAGCCTATTTTCCTCCACTCAAACCCACACACCTGTGATAGCCTACGACTGATCATCCACCCTTGATAAACAATCCGCGATCACATTGTCACATCCATCAATATGACGGATGTCCAGGTTATACTCCTGCAACATCAAAGACCACCTGGTCAGTCTCATATTGCGATTGTGAAATTGATTCAGGAATCTCAGAGGATCAGTGTAGATAACCACGACTGGGCCATAGGCTGGAACATACACCTCGAAGTGCCTGAGCGACAGCACAATCGCCAGTAATTCCTTTTCTATTGTAGAATAGTTCTTTTGTGCAGCATTGAACTTCTTAGAAAAGAAACTTACTGGGTGATCCACACCTTCATTGTCTGTCTGTAGCAAGACGGCACCAGCCCCTACACCACTAGCATCTGTTGCCAGCTGAAAAGGCCTGTTAAAGTCTGGGGCCCTGAGTATCGGGTGAGTACATAGCAAATGTTTCACCAAAGTGAAAGCCTTTTCACACTCAGGTGCCCACAAAAACTTTTTGTCTTTAGATAACAAATCTGTGAGAGGTGCCAACACCGTTGAGTAACCTTTTATGAAGCGTCTGTAGTAGCCTATCATACCCAAGAATCTCATAATCTGCTTCTTGGTTGTTGGGTGCGGAAATTTATTGATAGCCTGTACCTTGTTCTGAGGAGGGCACACCTGTCCCCTTCCCACTACAAACCCAAGGTACTGCACAGTGGCTTTTACGAAGTCACACTTTGCCAAGTTTACTACCAGACCTGCTTCACTAAGTTTCCGGAACAAGGTCTCAAGGTGCTCACAATGGCTCTCAAAGTCGTCATCATAAATGATTACATCGTCCAAATATACGGTGCAATTTGGAATGTCCTTTACAATTTCATTCATCAGGTTCTGAAACGTTGCTGGTGCATTCTTAAGTCCGTAAGGCATAACATTGCACCGGTAGGTACTCCCGTCCACAACAAAACCACATACCTCTTTAGCACGCTCGGACAAAGGTACTTGCCAGTAACCTTTTACTAAATCTACTTTAGACAAAAAACGAGCATTACCAATTTTGTCAACACTATCATCAACCCGAGGAAGAGGATATGGGTTAGTTGGAGTCAAACCGTTTAACCTACGGAAATCAATACAAAAGCGTACCTTGCCATCTGGCTTAGGCTGCAGTGTTACGGGGGAAGTCCACTTAACTGTGCCTTTCTCTATCAACCCTCTACCGAGCATATACTCCAACTCATCCCTCAGAGCTGGTAGTTTTATGGGGGGCACACGGTACGGGATTAACTTAAAGGGTAAATGGTCCCCCATGTCAACATCATGCATAGCCTGAGTAGTGAGGCCTGGGTGTTCAGCAAATACAGTGGGGTATGAACCGAACAACTGACGGATAGCATCAAACTGCGGCTCAGGCAAATGAGCTATAGCCTCGTCAGCCCTTAGGCTCGAGTTCCCCGCCCACTGATCCGCTGAAACATGTTGATCCCAGCTATCCTCCTCCGAAGCTTGACTGTCCCCCTCTCCTTCTCCACCACGGCCGCAACAAGCCAACACAGGGACAGTGAGAGGCTCAGAGGGGCGCCTCACATACTCTTTAATAAGGTTCACGTGACATAACTGGTTCTTTTTCCTCCTGTCTGGAGTGGCAACAAGGTAATCTAAGTCTGACATTTTTTCTACAATTTTATAAGGTCCAGTGTACTTCGCAGAGAGGGGGTTACCAACCAAAGGCAACAAAATTAATACCTCTTGTCCTACAGTGAACTTCCGGAGCCTCACTTTGCGATCATACCTGTCCTTCATCAAAACATGTGATTCTGTCAAATTTCTACCTGCCATCTCCAGACTCTTAAGCATGCGCTCACGGCTTTCAAGCACATACTTTAATAATGGACAAGGCTGCACAGTCCCCTCCCAAATTTCTTTCAGCATGTTAAGGGGGCCCCTGACACGGTGTCCAAAAATCAGCTCGTTTGGACTAAATCCCAGGCTCTCACCAGGTACCTCCCGAGCAGCAAACAGCACATAAGGCAATCCAAGATCCCAATCCATACCGTTGTCAGCACAATAACACCTGAGCATGCTTTTAAGTGTAGCATGCCACCGCTCAAGCACCCCTTGACTCTCAGGGTGATACGCTGACGATACTACTGCTCGTATCCCATGCTGTTGCATTGTTTGCTTGAACATGTTGGAGGTGAAATTAGATCCCTGATCAGACTGAATCTCCTCCGGGTACCCGTACCTTGAGAAGTACCACAACAAGTTACTGACTACCGTCTTAGCCATTCCATTTTTCATAGGGTATGCATCGGGGTATCTAGTGGCAACATCCATTATGGTTAACAAAAATTTATTTCCAGCCTTAGTGGGAGGGAGTGGACCAACCATGTCAACAATAATTTTACTAAAGGGTGGCCCAATCACAGGAATAGGGTGTAACGGAGCCTTAGGAATAACTTGGTTCGGTTTCCCGACACGTTGACAAA
Organism: Paralithodes platypus; assembly: GCA_032716605.1. NCBI lineage: Eukaryota > Metazoa > Arthropoda > Malacostraca > Decapoda > Lithodidae > Paralithodes > Paralithodes platypus. The sequence continues at coordinate 69,869,303 of CM064513.1, read as the reverse complement.
TATCACATGAGTTTATCCATGACTGCACATGAGACTTCATCCCCAGCCACCAAAACAATTTCCCCAAAGCCGCCACCGTTTTCTTGGCACCCAAATGTCCTGATAATGGAGAATCATGAGCCAACCTAAGCAAACTTTCCCTGCAGCCCTCTGGCACGACCAGCTGGTCAACTGTACCTGATCCGCCCTCCCAGTTCCTTTTAGGATCTTGATATCGGTGGTATAAAATTCCATTAACGAAAAAAAAATCCCCTGCCTTTGCATCCCTATCTTCTTCTAACTCCACAGCCCCATTGGTACACTGCAAAACCTCTGGATCCTCTAATTGCAACTTTCGAATGTCTGTGGGAGCCAACATGTCTAACTGCTTGGTCAACAACTTATGCCCTCCCCCACCATCTAACTTAGACATCCGGTTTTCTCGCTGCAGGTAACAGTGCTGTCTCTGAGTCTCTGCCTCCTCCACTACTTTATCAACTGTGTTAGGCACTGGAGTTACAACAGACTCGGTCAAAGGTCCTGCTATTGGGTCTTTTGGGAGAGCCACTGGTTCTAAACTCTTCAAACTTTTCCCAGCCTTCCGCTTCTCCTTAATTCCCTTCCTCCGCTGTTCTGTGGCCTGGGAAATAGGCTGTGATACCTTAAATGCTTGGGAACGAGTTACCACACATGCCATCTGTTGGTGTTGACAACTCACTACCCACTCTTGTTCCTCCCTACTCACATCGGCCGGCCTCTCGGCAACGACTAAGGGTGGAACGTCTAAAGTAGGCACCGCAAAGTCGTTGCCGAGAAGAAGGTCGACGCCCTCCACTGGCAATTTCTCAACGATCCCAACATCTAAGTCCTTAATCACACCATCAACTTCCAGCTCCACACGAACCAACGGGTATGACCTGGTCGCATTAATACCCTGAACAACAACCACCCGTGCCGCATTAATTGGTCGCCCCGTGAAATTCTTCAAAAGTGTCTGTAGCTCCAGTATCACGCAAAACTTCCACCTTATGCTGGCAACCCGCCCAACTTACCCTACCGGTCCCTCTATGGGCGCAAAAGACATCACGGACAGGGGACGAGCCTTCCTGAGTCTTATACATAGCCTGTGACCCTGCCGCTGGCAAACTACCCTGGGTAAATCCAGACGACATTTCAGCCACACCTATGCTGCGCACCAAAGACACGGCTTCAGTTGGCGGCTTACTAGGACAAGATTTTGCATAATGCCCCTTCTTTCTACAATGAAAACATTCCACTTGCCCTATCGGTCTCTTCCGATAAGGGGCGGAGTTCTGACCCTTCTGTAATGGGACGGCTGTAGTCTTTGGTTCAGTCTTGGTATCTTGGCTTTTAAACTGAGGTTTATATCTATAGTGATTGTCCTGAGCTCGAGGGTTTGGAGAATCACGCCCCTTGGGAACTGCATCAACACGCTTTACAGATTCACATCCCCTGATTAGCGACAACCTGCGGTCAGCCATCTCAGCTGCCTCTTGAAGAGTTCTTGGGTTCTTTTCTTTAATATTTAAAGTCATTTCTGCACCAGTACACTTATAAAACTGCTCGAGCAGAAACAGCTCAGTCAACTGTTCTGCCGTCTCAGCTTTCTCAGAACGTGTCCAGTTTTTAAGTGCATCTTTTAAGTCCCGGGCATGTTCAAGAAAGGTCGCCTCCCTAGTCTTTGTAACACCCCGAAACTTCAATCGATATGTTTCCGGTTGCAACTCGTATGCCCGTAGGACAGCTCTCTTCAATTCTGGGTAGTCAATGCAAGACTCTAAAGGCAGTGCATCATAAGCCTTCAGACCCTTACCCGTAAGTCTTGAGGAGACTAGAGCTGCCCACTTCTCTTCAGGCCAATTATGCTCCCTACACTTCTTCTCAAAACAATTAAAACATTCTGTGACTTCAGTTTCACTAAATACCGGCACCAATTTGACTAAGTGGGCTAAGGACTGTTCTCTTACTTGGCCCTCACGGCCCATCCGAGTCCCTGTCGACTCTGCACGAGTCTTATCTAAATCTAATTTAGCACAATATTTCTCTGAGTCGTACCTAAGCTCAGCCTCATGCCTCCTGGTCTCATCCTCCTGCCTCCTAACCTCAATCTCATGCCTCCTCGTCTCATCCTCCTGCCTCCTGGTCTCATCCTCCTGCTTCCTAGCCTCAATCTCCTGCTTCATAGCCTCAATCTTAGCAAGCTCAAGTCTAAATACCATATCTGGAGACAGGCAGGAAGAGGGAGCTGCCACTACTGAAGGAGGGGGGGCAAAAACTGGGGAACCACCACGTGCATCACCCGAGGGCACTCCAATCTGCCAATTCTCATCCCTCTGTGGGAGAGTGCTAACCTCCGGTAACTGAGTGGACGGCACTGTGGGAGTCGAGTGAGAGGGGATATGGAGAGGAACCCCCCCAAACGCCCTCTCCTCCGAAACCCCATGTCGCCCACGCAACACCCAGGAAATCAGCTCCCCCTTGGACATCCCTGCTACATTGGAAATGCCCAAAACCTTGGCTATCAGGTGCAAGCCACAAACATCCACCCCAGTCAGCCTCTCCTCCGTCACGTGGTACCGCTTACTCACAAAAACTCTAGCATCCTCCTCACTGGTTACTAACGGCACACCTTCAAATGACATCTCTCGCTCATCGTCAGTGCTAATGCACGACATACTGAAGTCCACAACAAAATTCTCGAGACAAAAGTGTTAAACTTCCTATGCAAGCACTAATTACTAAATTAACTGGAGTCTCTTAAATGCTTTACTAATTGCCATACAAAACAAATATTCTTCAATATGCACGCTAAAATACAAACAAACAAATGTTGTACAACTCTGCAAAAATGTATACTGTTCACAAACTCCTAAGCAAGGTCGCCATTTGTTACGAACTGGCACTCGGGTACACAAGGGCTCTCAATCAGGACTCGAATACGGCTCGCTGCCACAACGGAAACACACGATCCCAACCCCTGAGTACTGCCAGCCGAACAAAAAACACCAATACCCTCCAGAGTTCAATCTGCTATAACGGGGTATACAAGAACTCGGTACTAGTGTTCAACAACAGACTAATAAAGAGACAGGAATTATCTAGTCTGGTCAACAATCAAACAATGAAGTAAGAAACAACAACACCAAAGAATAGTGTTGGCCGAAGCCGAAGTAATCCACACTTGACTATGAACTTAAGAAGTCCTCCACCCTCTACTTCGGATCGGCACTATTACGTTACGTTAATTAATAGTCCTTAAGCATCGAGCAAGGAATCTTCTGAAAAAAGTTAGATGCTTCTCGGATGCTCGTAAGAAGTACGTATCGGATTTTGAACAGTAATTCAATAAGCAAAAACACTGGCAATTAAATACTATTAATGGTTTAAATTGGCATAAGAATAATTAAAAGAATATGCAATAGTAAATGGCAAACATTAAAAAGAAGTACTCCGCAAATGCAATGGCAAAAGCCTACTCGAATTGTGCTCGTGGGACACTAATCACTAAAGTAGCCAAGCTTGCAACACATGAAATCAATAGTGCATAAACAATATCATACATAAGGAAAGCTTCAATACTATTCTGTATCTACTAATCGAGTAAAGTCTAGCTGGGGTTCTGTGGGCAAAAGGTAGCAGTGACTGAGCAAAAACGGCTTGTAGCCTAGCGAAGTCCTCACGACTGTTTAAAGTATTACGTTAAAACTAACAAGTGCACTTTGAGAAATCCAGATCCCTTGTATCTGGTTTTCTCCCGGCTCCTTGACAAAGTAAAAACAAACTGTTAATAAAATACAGGGTGGTTAGGCTCTTGCCATCACGCACTGTAAATTATTAACTCAACACAGTCAGCCGCGAAAACAACCTAGGCTTCACTGAACCGAAACGAGTATGCAGGTTTATCGCTTAACCACTGCATCAAACAACAACTCGTAACACAGAAAAGCCTTACCCCAGTCTAGCATTACCTAGACCAGCAGAAAACAGGAATAATAATAATAATACACAGGGAAATGCATATACAAGTGCAACAAACATAAATCAATCCTATTCTAAGTCAACCCTTCCAAAATAGGCTATCTAATAGGCAAGTATCTCGTGAGAACTCAAGCGATAATACGTTGGCTGACTAGCCCTGCACCAACGGGACCATGGAAGTTAAACAGGCAGGGAAAAGAGGAGATAAGAATGTAAGGTAGTAGAGAAAGTTCCCATCAGTCAGAAGAATATATATAGTTAGCAAGCGAAATGAGAAGTCACTCTGCCTAATGAGTTCTGATGAAAAAATGGCTAGACTTCCCTTTTATACCCGGCCCTCTAGTGAGCCCAACGTGAACTACTAAGGACCGCCCACTGACAACCATTACGTAATTTCTCTCTCTCCTCTGGGATACACAAAGGCTCCCCTAGCACTGAGGGAGGGAGGAATGCGAGTGAGTTAGGCCCACCTCCCGCCTGGCGCACCCACTGACCCCCAACTGTGGCTGTTTCTCTTCCCATCATTACAAATAAGTTTTACACACAATACTTATAACTAATGATATAAAATAGAGCTCGTTGACTCAGATGAAAACAAAATACATATTCATAATACTTATAGTACAACGGCTCACATGAACTAAGTTAGGAAACTCTACATAGACTACAGCCAAAGTTCCTGCCCTGACGATCCTAGCGAGAGTGGGGCATGATTAGGCGTTCTGTACAGCATGCTCACACGTGGACATGCGTCACAAGGGTTCTTAGTTAGTATAGGTTATGAACTCTGTGTGTCTCCATTATTGATTTAGTGTTTCTGCTCTTTTATTTAATGCTAGACTGGGATAAGGTATCTGTAGTCGTTGTCATCGATGTGTGTACGGTTTGCTTATACCTACACGACTTCGACCGGTCCTGTGGTAGCCTGTGCTGTCTTTTCGGTTGTGTCCTTTGCGAGTGCAGCTTTGTGTTGACTGAGGGCTTTGGCCTGTGCCAGTTCCACACTTTGCTACCTCTTTGCTTGGCTTTAGAGGGTCGCCAGGATAGAACCAGACACTTGTGATCTGGATCTATCAAGAGAGCACCCTAGTCAATTAACGTAACTTAAAGGATACAGTCTTAAGGACATCGCTAGGCTACGACCCAGTCTTTACCCAGTTCCTTACCTAGAGTATCCCAGCTAGATATTATTAATTGAGTAGACACTTATTAGTATTTAATATAAGCTCTTTGATATGTACGCATTATTATTCACAGCATTTATTAGTCTAGGTTGTTGCTGAGCCGCACAACCATAGTAGGCTGTTTTGTTGATGAGGAAGTACTTCTTTTAGTGGCGAGCATTGCTACCGTTGCGCATTTATAGTATTCTCGTGTCAGTTAACATTATATGTCCTATCTTTTTGTGTATTCGCTTTACACGTGTGGTGTCCTGCCTCCTGCCTTTATATAGTTTAAGATACGAGCATCTTATGAGCATCATACTTTCTTCAGAAGTTTCCAGGTCTATGCTGTAGGACTATACTTAACTTTCTTTCAGATAGGAGTGAAGAGTTTATTGTTGTTTAGAGTAACTGTATTGAAGCATCTTTTTATTGTATTAAATCTTGCAGTGATTTAATTGATCTTTCCCTAGATTCCTGTTTATGCATTTTAACATAACTTGCATCTTGTGTGTTATCAGGGTATACCAGTGTGGGTTAGCCTGAAGTAGAGTACATTTATGCCCAGTTAAGGATACCCCGTTATTGCAGATTAACTCTGGAGGGTATAGGTGTTTTGTTCGCCGGCATATAAGTTCGAGGGTTTGGATATAGCGTACCGTTGTTGCATATTGCCCTATTACTAGTCCAATCATTAAGTGCCCTTGTTTTATTCGTAGCCCCGGTCGTAAAAAATGGCGACCTTGCCTAGTATCTTATCTTAGTCGGCACAACAACCTAGTGAACTAAGAAATAATTGCAGGATTTTTGGACATTTGTTTTTGTGAGGAATATTTTGGACACGTGGGGATTTTTTTTGGCAACGTAGTATAGCACTTGAGTTGTCTTCAAGCATTTTTGAGTGAATAGTGCTACATGAGAGTTTAGGTACTTTTTTTTTATAAACGTTGAGGATTTCCGGTGGACACTATGTCGAACGACGGATCAGTGTACAGTGAGGACACAGTACGGGAAGCAGGCGAGGAGGTGGAGAAGGTGGAGTTGTCTAGCGGCGCTCGGGTGGTAAACAGTGAGGAGGATGCTCGGATATTTTTGGAGGAGCTGGTGTCGGGGTTAGACCGGTACGGACTACAGTGTGTAGCCACGGTCTTAGGGTTTCCCGGTACTAGCGGTTTGTCGAGAGGTGAGCTGGTTGCCTGTGTGCTCGGTGGGGTGCGTGGGGCTTCGGGTGGAGCGGGAGCTGGGGCACCTTCTGCCCAGCCCCCATTCCACTCGACTCCTGCCATGGCGCCCCCTCGGGCTTCGGAGCCGGGTACGTTCCCGCAGGCCGATACCCGCTGGCGGTTGGGTATGCCTCTAGGTGATTCACGGGGTGGGTCCCCGATAGTAGCACCCCCTCCTCAAGGTTTGTCTGCCGAGATGTTGTTTCAGCTCGAGCTCGCCAAACTTCAGGCTGAGGAGAGAAAGGCCATACGTGAGGCTGAGCTCAGGCAGCAGCAGCGGGAATCTGAGCTTAGGATTCAGGCTGAGGAGAGAAAGGCCATGTACTGTGCAGACATAGAGCTTGAGAAGACTCGGGTGGAGTCGACAGGGCAGCGTCTCGGTTCTGGGAATCGAGGTCTTGATCAGTCTTTATCGCACCTTCTTAAGTTAGTCCCTGCATTTGACGAGTCGGGTGTCACCGAGTTTTTCCTGCGTTTTGAGAAGAAGTGCCGGGAGCACCAATGGCGTGAGGTTAAGTGGGCAGCCCTTGTTTCCTCTAGGTTGGTTGGCAAAGGACTCAAGGCATATGATGCGTTGCCCTTGGAGTCTTGCATCGATTATGAGGTATTGAAGGAAGCTGTTCTGCGGGCGTACGAGTTACAACCAGAGACATATACGTTGAAGTTTCGGGGTGTTATGAAGGGTCGTGAGTGCACTTTTCTAGAACATGCCCGGGAGCTGTCTGATGCTTTGAGAAATTGGCTGAGGTCAGAGAAGGTGACGACGTTCGAAGAGCTTGAACAGATATTCCTTCTAGAGCAATTTTTCAAATGCACAGGCGGTGACCTAACTTTGAACCTCAAAGAGAAACAGCCTAAAACTCTACAGAAGGCAGCTGAGTTGGCTGACCTGAGAGTATCGCTGATTCGTGAGTGCGGGTCTGCACAACGGACCGATGCAGTTACCAAGGGGCGCAACACTCCACCCCCCCGAGTCAGTGATGCAATATTTAATAACAAAAGCAAGAGCAATGATACAAATTTTGATCACAAACCTAAAACCGTCCCGTTTAAGAAAGGTCACGGCCCTTCCCCACCTCAGGGGAAGTCCAAAGGGTGAAGTAGAGTGTTTTAAGTGTCATAACAAGGGGCATTATGCACGTTCCTGCCCTAGTAACCAACCTACAGCAGTCGTGTCTTTGGCTAGCAACATTGGGGTGTCTCTGAGGTCTTCTGCATTTACCCGGGGTGATATGTCAGATGCGGGGGCACAGCCAGTGAAGGGGTGTCCGGAAGGCTCGAAACCTGTCCGTGATGCTTTTTGCGACCATAGAGGGCGTGGCTGCGTGAGTTGGGCTGGTTGCAAGCATGGGTTGGAGTTGTTGCGAAATACAGGTGCATCCCAGACTCTGATGAAAAACTTTACAGGCCAACCTATAAACGCGGCTCGGGTAGTTGTGGTGCAGGGTATTAATGCTACACGGTCATACCCGTTGGTTCGAGTGGAGCTGGAGGTTGATGGTGTGACACGGGAGATTGATGTTGGAATCGGAGAGAAACTGCCAGTAGAGGGCGTCGACCTTCTTCTCGGCAACGACTTTGCGGTACTTACTTCTGAGGTTCCACCCTTAGTCGGTGCCGAGAGGGCGGCCGACGTGAGTAGGGAGGGGCAGGAGTGGGTCGAGAGGTGTCAATTACAGCAGAAGGCGTGTGTTGTCACCCGATCTCGTGCATCTATCGTGTCACAGCCTATTCCTCAGTCTCTAGACCAGCGGAGGAACGGTCGGAAGGAGCAAGCTAAAGTTGGGAGTAGTTTTGTGAGTTTTGATCCAGCGGCTCTTCTTGGCGACTCAGTATGAGCACCAACGTTTAGGTCCAGAGTGGCCCCAGAACCTGTCACACTTGGTGAGGAGGTAGGGCGTGAGAAAACTCCGAGACAGCAAGTTGAACTCGAGGACGGTGAAACATATCATGTGAACCTGTTAGAGTTTGTGAGGCAACCACCTGAGCAGCCTACTGTCCCTATGTTGGTCTGCAGCGGCCAAGGTGGAGAAGGAGAGGGGGGCAGTGGGGCACAGGTGGAGGAGAGTTGGGATTGTCATGTCTCGGTGGAGCAGTGGGCGGGGGACACGAGCCAGGTGGCTGTGGAAGCGCTAGAGCACCTGCCTGAGCAGCAGTGTGCAGCGCTCCAGCACCCGCTCGGTTCATACCCCACTGTTTGTGCCGAGCACCCAGGCCTCACAACTCTTGCGGCGCACAAGGTTCCGCTGACAGGTCACTTGAGTGTCAGTAGACCGTTGGCCTCGTTGTTTCAGTGGTTCAAGGTGGGCGACGAGGATTTGGCATGGTTGTCAGGTCAGGGTCGACCCATGGCTGCTAAGGGTAGTGGTCAGAACCAGGATATTGAGCAGATTGGTGAGGTTGGCTGTGGAGTGGATGTGCCCGGTCGTCGCATAGCCTCCCAATGCTGCTCTAGTATTATGCAACAGCCCTACCATAGACCGACTGTATCTGGCCATGTCGCTGAAGGCGGTGATGCTGCGCAGGCAGATATAGTCGCAAGGAATGCGGGGATGCGCATGTACGGTATCGGCGGGGAGGCCTTAGCAATTATGAACTATGAGAGTGACTGCACAGGTGGTACAGATTGTCCCTCTCGTGACCTGGCTGTTCTGGGAACAAAGGTGGAGAAGGAGGGAGGCTATAGTGTAGAAACTGTGGTCTCGGCTGGGTTGTGGGAGGGCAATGAGCATGTTGTTCGTCGAGATAAGTTGCAACCTCTTGTTCCTGAGCGTCGGAAGAAGTTGTTTACTAGGCTGTGGCAGTACATCCGCATGTTTGTTCATTCTCCAGGCCTGATGTACGGGGTAGAATCCGACATGGAGGCTGGAGACAGTGCAAGGCTCAAAGTGGCTCCCTACCGTATAAATCCTGCTCGACAGCCTGTGGTGAAAGCAGAGCTGGACTACATGTTGACGAAGAATCTGAGGGATAAGGAATGTCGTGAGTGGTCATTGCCTGTAACTTTGCAACCTGTGTTAAGTGGCAAGATCAGTGTGTGTGTTGATTGCAAGAGTGTGTGTGCATTATCCCTGACAGACGCCTATACCTTATCGAGAGTTGATGATCCCATAGACCGCATCGGGGCTGCATTGCTTATCACGAAGGTAGAACTAGTGAAAGGTTTTTGGCAGGTCCCGTTGCCGGAAAGAGCGAAGAGAAGTGCCAGTCTTGTGATGAACTGGGCAGTTTATCAGTGCCAAGTGTTGTTTTGCTGCCAGAACACAAGTTGGATGTGTGGCATGTTAAGGGCGCTGATAATGTTGTGGCTGATTGTTTGTCGCGGGAGGGTACGCTTCTGGGAGCACCCTCGCCGTTCAGTCAGTGTGTGTTTGAGAGTTGAGAAAAAAACCAGGCTTGCCCCTATAGAGCAGCCGTCAAAAACAACATTAAAATTAAATAAAAAATCAAATAAAAACTCTTTCTTTTGTATAGTTAATTGTAAGTTGCCTATGCTATAGCTAAAGTCCTAAGTTGAACCTGTCTTTCACTTAGTAGGCTAGGCTCTGTGAAGCTCGCTCAGGGAGCATAGCAGGCTAAATTATACTATTATGTTTGGGAGGGGTTGTAAGATTTTCTTTATGTTAATATGTTGTTTTATGTAAGAATTGAGCTTTGCATTTCATTTCTGGTGGAGTGGCTAGGTGTGGCGGGTCTTGTCGGCGTTCTGCCTTGTCAGATATGGTGCTCGCCTAATGTTGAGCATCCCATATCTTGGGCGGGGTGTGACGTCTACCAGCGTTGGCAGAATTGCCTCTCGGTAGCCACTAGCGCTTGCCAGGGACATCGAAATAGGCTACAGTTATCAGAGAATGTTGTTCTTTCTTTCCTAGTAATCGTATTGTCACAGACAGTCCAGTGGTGGTCTTTGTTTTCGCCTGTGACAACGGGAAGTGTTTTATATAATTATTAGAATATAACATGCATTGTATAAAGTTAAGGAGAAAGAGCGATGTAGGCAGTGTGGTGGTAATGTGTGCGTGTGTATGTATGTGTTGCCTCCCTCGCTCGGAGGAGTTTTCCCGCCTGCGCGCGGGCTTTCCCACGCCCTTGATTGGCCGGCGTGTCTGGCTGTGTCACGTGACACCTGCTGCCTTGTGACGTCTCGGCCTGTGATTGGCCGACCACCACGTCTTTGTGGGCTCCTGTATACATGTGGGTCCCCAGGAGCTGTCCCCCTCAGGACAGGCTAGGCGTGCATGCATCTAACATCCCTTGCTTACTCTCTCCCCCGATCACCACCTTTAGAACTGTTTCTCTCTCTGAACTTCTTCTTTTCCATTACTTCTCATCTTTATTCAATTACTTATCCCCTTGGGTTCTGCATACGGTTTCCATAGCCGGCCCATTGTATTGCATGCGCCGTCCTCTGAGATATTTACATGTACTTAGAATATGTTTTGAGGGTTCTTAGTTAGTATAGGTTATGAACTCTGTGTGTCTCCATTATTGATTTAGTGTTTCTGCTCTTTTATTTAATGCTAGACTGGGATAAGGTATCTGTAGTCGTTGTCATCGATGTGTGTACGGTTTGCTTATACCTACACGACTTCGACCGGTCCTGTGGTAGCCTGTGCTGTCTTTTCGGTTGTGCCCTTTGCGAGTGCAGCTTTGTGTTGACTGAGGGCTTTGGCCTGTGCCAGTTCCACACTTTGCTGCCTCTTTGCTTGGCTTTAGAGGGTCGCCAGGATAGAACCAGATACTTGTGATCTGGCTCTATCAAGAGAGCACCCTAGTCAATTAACGTAACTTAAAGGATGCAGTCTTAAGGACATCGCTAGGCTACAAGCCAGGCTTGCTCAACCCCAGTTCCTTACCTAGAGTATCCCAGCTAGACATTATTAATTGAGTAGACACTTATTAGTATTTAATATAAGCTCTTTGATATGTACGCATTATTATTCACAGCATTTATTAGTCTAGGTTGTTGCTGAGCCGCACAACCATAGTAGGCGGTTTCGTTGATGAGGAAGTACTTCTTTTAGTGGCGAGCATTGCTACCGTTGCGCATTTATAGTATTCTCGTGTCAGTTAACATTATATGTCCTATCTTTTTGTGTATTCGCTTTACACGTGTGGTGTCCTGCCTCCTGCCTTTATATAGTTTAAGATACAAGCATCTTATGAGCATCAGACTTTCTTCAGAAGTTTCCAGGTCTATGCTGTAGGACTATACTTAACTTTCTTTCAGATAGGAGTGAATAGTTTATTGTTGTTTAGAGTAACTGTATTGAAGCATCTTTTTATTGTATTAAATCTTGCAGTGATTTAATTGATCTTTCCCTAGATTCCTGTTATGCATTTTAACGTAACTTGCATCCCGTGTGTTATCAGGCTATACCAGTGTGGGTTAGCCTGAAGTAGAGTACATTTATGCCCAGTTAAGGATACCCCGTTATCGCAGATTAACTCTGGAGGGTATAGGTGTTTTGTTCGCCGGCATATAAGTTCGAGGGTTTGGATCTAGCGTACCGTTGTTGCATATTGCCCTATTACTAGTCCAATCATTAAGTGCCCTTGCTTTTTTCATAGCCCCGGTCGTAACACTACGCCCAATTTTATAATTAATTTACCACAGTATCCTCGTTAAGAAGTGTTGTTACTTTATCAACACATTTATTGCCCGAGTTCCCCAATTTTTACTCTCTTACTTAAACTCCATTGTAATTATTTTATGAATTAGTATTTACGTTCCTTTGATTACTGATGTAAGTAATTCTGATTCTTCATGCTGGGGAATTCCAGCATTGCATAGATTTTGTTACTTAATTCCACATCACTTACCATACCCCTCGTATTTTAGTGTATGTTCATTAAAAGACTCTGTTAACTCGTTCAGACCTCTTAGGCTAAGAATACTGATATAAGTAATTCTTTAGCATAACTTCGTTGTATGCGCCCAAGTTCTTTTGTTAATTAATATATTATTAATTATCCTTTCACGCTATTAATCATAAGCGTTTCCAGAGCATTCGTTGACTAACTTCATTTAGTTAATTATAATTCGCTCTCCAGTGTAATTAAATAGATTTATTCTATAGTTCATTCATAATTATACGCAAACTTTATATCTGAATTCCTCGGCTCGTTTCGTTATTCTTACATACGATCGTTGACGTGAATATAAGAAATTCAATAGAAATTACATAATTTAGACTGCGAACTAAATCTTTTGTGCAATTAATTAATTAACATTCTGCCACCAATCCTAGAGAAATATTATTAAAACTACATCCCTAGTTGCACTAACTTTGAATTTAATTTCCACCACCGCAGTCCAGTTCTTGACCTGACTTCCCCCTAGTTAATGAGAAGGTCACCTTAGTAAACGCGACTACCTAACCGGCTCGCCACTACCTGTCGTGTGACTCAGCCTACCAACCTGACTTATTGTTTACTCTCTCAACTCTCCCAGCCTCTCTTGTTTGAGATTGTGTTCTAGTGCTTTCACTGTTGTGTTATTCACGGAAGACACTCGACTCACATCATGATTATTATTAAGGGTTGTTTCTATAAGTTACGTGTATTATTTAGTTGCATATTATTCACCTGGTTTATAACCACAGTTGAAGAGCAATTGCTCCCCATTCATGATCTACCATTTATATGCCTTGTAATCCTTGCCTGATAGTTCCAATAATTATCCAGGTGAAGCTGCATTCTGATTTTCAGGTATATATCTATTTGAATAAACAGGTGTATAATTGTTATGTGTGTTGTTAATGAGTTCTGTAGTACCTAATTGAATATCTATTTGTGAGAGTTTGAACGGGTTAGATTTGACCCTGTTGAGTTATTTACGGTCTATAAGTCCAGATCTGGATTTTAGTAAAGACTATATCACGAGCTGTAAATATTATAGCCCGACATAACACTGGCGGCAGCAATGTCTCACTACGGCTATCAACACGAGTGTTCTTATTGTAAATTTTTGTTGTATTCAATTGGTATTTACATTATTCATCATGGCAGCCATTAGGTGTACACAAGAGTGTACCAAACTGTTATCAGGTTACCGTCAACTATTTTGGTGAGTCACGCACGTATCATAACAGGCATGTACGTAGATTTCAGCCTATTAACCCCTCAAGTGCGGGAAGACTCTTAACCAAACAAGTGCGCATGGGGGTAATTGGAAACGTCCCCCTGTGCTGACGTATTTGAGGTGTTTCCGTCACTAAAATATTCATTGTGCCATTAATAGCATTAATACTTATCCATATGTGCCTATAAGGGGTTGATTATAAAGGTATTAACACCTTACGAGCGGCCTATGCGGTTTATTTATGTGTACCGCCCAGCGGGGTGTTTTTAGCCAAAATAGGGCTGTTTACGTGATCATTTTCATGCCTAAATAAGACCCAGAACGTAAAACAAGTATCTATCCCTGAAAGGGCATAAACAGAGCTTTCGAATGACACCATAACGATCCTTGTATGATGGATAGTTTTCTTGCAATAACCGTGCAACGCGAGTGCAAAAAGCAGGTAATTCGGTACTTTCGGTACATAATTGAGTATGTAGCGAGTGAGAGAGGGAGGAGGGAGCTGAGATTTGTGTCAGTAGGTTCGCCGCGGTGGTCTGGAGCAGTCATACGCTCGCTAGTCTCCTGCCACCACTTGTCTCTCTCTCTCAGCCACATTACGTGCTGAAATTGCCACTCGAGTTATGTCGAGCGCCGCCACATAGTCCAGCTTTATTAAATACGACTTAAGTGGTGAGCCGCTAATAAAGGGTTAACCTGAAACAACAATAAAACGAGTGAAAACAGCGTTTGGATGGTCAAAATCGGAGATAGAGCCCGCGAGTTGTATAATGTATGGGTGAGGCAAGCTGCTTTCCCGCCAATTTCCCCCAAGGCCACTGAGACACAGTCGATCGATACTCTCTCTCTCTCTCTTGCCATCAGTGATGACAACACCCTGCTTGCAACTCGCTAATGTTAGCACGAAAATATACCTCAGAATAAGGGAATAACAGGGAAAATAGGTGATAACTGAAGGAGAGGAGGAAAGTTGGGAAGGAGGGGAGGTAGAGGACTGAGATTTTGCATAGCCCAGGGGCCAAAAAAAAAATAAAAAATAAAAAAATAAAAATAAAAAATTATGTCCAGTTTTTAAGTGCATCTTTTAAGTCCCAGGCATGTTCAAGAATGGTCGCCTCCCTAGTCTTTGTAACACCCCGAAACTTCAATCGATATGTTTCCGGTTGCAACTCGTATGCCCGTAGGACAGCTCTCTTCAATTCTGGGTAGTCAATGCAAGACTCTAAAGGCAGTGCATCATAAGCCTTCAGACCCTTACCCGTAAGTCTTGAGGAGACTAGAGCTGCCCACTTCTCTTCAGGCCAATTATGCTCCCTACACTTCTTCTCAAAACAATTAAAACATTCTGTGACTTCAGTTTCACTAAATACCGGCACCAATTTGACTAAGTGGGCTAAGGACTGTTCTCTTACTTGGCCCTCACGGCCCATCCGAGTCCCTGTCGACTCTGCACGAGTCTTATCTAAATCTAATTTAGCACAATATTTCTCTGAGTCGTACCTAAGCTCAGCCTCATGCCTCCTGGTCTCATCCTCCTGCCTCCTAACCTCAATCTCATGCCTCCTCGTCTCATCCTCCTGCCTCCTGGTCTCATCCTCCTGCTTCCTAGCCTCAATCTCCTGCTTCCTAGCCTCAATCTTAGCAAGCTCAAGTCTAAATACCATATCTGGAGACAGGCAGGAAGAGGGAGCTGCCACTACTGAAGGAGGGGGGGCAAAAACTGGGGAACCACCACGTGCACCACCCGAGGGCACTCCAATCTGCCAATCCTCATCCCTCTGTGGGAGAGTGCTAACCTCCGGTAACTGAGTGGACGGCACTGTGGGAGTCGAGTGAGAGGGGATATGGAGAGGAACCCCCCCAAACGCCCTCTCCTCCGAAACCCCATGTCGCCCACGCAACACCCAGGAAATCAGCTCCCCCTTGGACATCCCTGCTACATTGGAAATGCCCAAAACCTTGGCTATCAGGTGCAAGCCACAAACATCCACCCCAGTCAGCCTCTCCTCCGTCACGTGGTACCGCTTACTCACAAAAACTCTAGCATCCTCCTCACTAGTTACTAACGGCACACCTTCAAATGACATCTCTCGCTCATCGTGAGTGCTAATGCACGACATACTGAAGTCCACAACAAAATTCTCGAGACAAAAGTGTTAAACTTCCTATGCAAGCACTAATTACTAAATTAACGGGAGTCTCTTAAATGCTTTACTAATTGCCATACAAAACAAATATTCTTCAATATGCACGCTAAAATACAAACAAACAAATGTTGTACAACTCTGCAAAAATGTATACTGTTCACAAAATCCTAAGCAAGGTCGCCATTTGTTACGAACTGGCACTCGGGTACACAAGGGCTCTCAATCAGGACTCGAATACGGCTCGCTGCCACAATGGAAACACACGATCCCAACCCCTGAGTACTGCCAGCCGAACAAAAAACACCAATACCCTCCAGAGTTCAATCTGCTATAACGGGGTATACAAGAACTCGGTACTAGTGTTCAACAACAGACTAATAAAGAGACAGGAATTATCTAGTCTGGTCAACAATCAAACAATGAAGTAAGAAACAACAACACCAAAGAATAGTGTTGGCCGAAGCCGAAGTAATCCACCCTTGACTATGAACTTAAGAAGTCCTCCACCCTCTACTTCGGATCGGCACTATTACGTTACGTTAATTAATAGTCCTTAAGCATCGAGCAAGGAATCTTCTGAAAAAAGTTAGATGCTTCTCGGATGCTCGTAAGAAGTACGTATCGGATTTTGAACAGTAATTCAATAAGCAAAAACACTGGCAATTAAATACTATTAACCCGTTGAGCCCCGGCTAGTTATAATATTTTGTTCACCCCAGTCCCAAGCCATTTTCACTTATTTTTTTTGTTTGCTAGAATGGAAGACAAGGATGAGAAATGAAAAAAAAAACAAAAAAAAATCACCTCTGACATTTTTTTTTGGGGGGGGGGGCCGGTGGGGGGTTGGGTGGGGGGAGCTTCAAAAAAATTTGTTGAGCCAAAATGGAAGAGAATGGTGAGAAATGAACACACAAATAAAAAAAAACTCATTTCGGTCATTTGGGGGGCGGGGGGTGGGGGTTTCAATAGTTCGTCTCCCCCGCATGACCACCCGCCCGGGAGCACTAGGGTAAAAACTGAGTATGGCATTGTACGGCATACATCCTAAGGAGTATCTCACATAAATCTCAAGCCTCTAGCTCCCATACGACCGGAGTAATGAAGGTTCAAAGTGGCGGTAAACTAGGGGTGTAAACTATCCCCACTAAGCCCACCACCACCAGCCGCGCGGCTGTCTCGGCCCGCTCACACCTACTGGCCGGGCTCCCCCACACACTACGGTACCGCCCCCTCCTATTCTCCCGCCATTTCCTACCTTACGAGCCACGTAAGTGTTTTTTATATGTCGGACGCACGTGATGCGTCGCTGGGAGTTGGTGATCAAAGACTGCCGACGCAACACGTGCGACGCTGGGTCTCAACGGGTTAAAGGTTTAAATTGGCATAAGAATAATTAAAAGAATATGCAATAGTAAATGGCAAACATTAAAAAGAAGTACTCCGCAAATGCAACGGCAATAGTCTACTCGAATTGTGCTCGTGGGCCACTAATCACTAAAGTAGCCAAGCTTGCAACACATGAAATCAATAGTGCATAAACAATATCATACATAAGGAAAGCTTCAATACTATTCTGTATCTACAAATCGAGTAAAGTCTAGCTGGGGTTCTGTGGGCAAAAGGTAGCAGTGACTGAGCAAAAACGGCTTGTAGCCTAGCGAAGTCCTCACGACTGTTTAAAGTATTACGTTAAAACTAACAAGTGCACTTTGAGAAATCCAGATCCCTTGTATCTGGTTTTCTCCCGGCTCCTTGACAAAGTAAAAACAAACTGTTAATAAAATACAGGGTGGTTAGGCTCTTGCCATCACGCACTGTAAATTATTAACTCAACACAGTCAGCCGCGAAAACAACCTAGGCTTCACTGAACCGAAACGAGTATGCAGGTTTTTCGCTTAACCACTGCATCAAACAACAACTCGTAACACAGAAAAGCCTTACCCCAGTCTAGCATTACCTAGACCAGCAGAAAACAGGAATAATAATAATAACACACAGGGAAATGCATATACAAGTGCAACAAACATAAATCAATCCTATTCTAAGTCAACCCTTTCAAAATAGGCTATCTAATAGGCAAGTATCTCGTGAGAACTCAAGCGATAATACGTTGGCTGACTAGCCCTGCACCAACGGGACCATGGAAGTTAAACAGGCAGGGAAAAGAGGAGATAAGAATGTAAGGTAGTAGAGAAAGTTCCCATCAGTCAGAAGAATATATATAGTTAGCAAGGGAAATGAGAAGTCGCTCTGCCTAATGAGTTCTGATGAAAAAATGGCTAGACTTCCCTTTTATACCCGGCCCTCTAGTGAGCCCAACGTGAACTACTAAGGACCGCCCACTGACAACCATTACGTAATTTCTCTCTCTCCTCTGGGATACACAAAGTCTCCCCTAGCACTGAGGGAGGGAGGAATGAGAGTGAGTTAGGCCCACCTCCCGCCTGGCGCACCCACTGACCCCCAACTGTGGCTGTTTCTCTTCCCATCATTACAAATAAGTTTTACACACAATACTTATAACTAATGATATAAAATAGAGCTCGTTGACTCAGATGAAAACAAAATACATATTCATAATACTTATAGTACAACGGCTCACATGAACCAAGTTAGGAAACTCTACATAGACTACAGCCAAAGTTCCTGCCCTGACGATCCTAGCGAGAGTGGGGCATGACTAGGCGTTCTGTACAGCATGCTCACACGTGGACATGCGTCACAAGGGTTCTTAGTTAGTATAGGTTATGAACTCTGTGTGTCTCCATTATTGATTTAGTGTTTCTGCTCTTTTATTTAATGCTAGAGTGGGATAAGGTATCTGTAGTCGTTGTCATCGATGTGTGTACGGTTTGCTTATACCTACACGACTTCGACCGGTCCTGTGGTAGCCTGTGCTGTCTTTTCGGTTGTGTCCTTTGCGAGTGCAGCTTTGTGTTGACTGAGGGCTTTGGCCTGTGCCAGTTCCACACTTTGCTACCTCTTTGCTTGGCTTTAGAGGGTCGCCAGGATAGAACCATACACTTGTGATCTGGATCTATCAAGAGAGCACCCTAGTCAATTAACGTAACTTAAAGGATGCAGTCTTAAGGACATCGCTAGGCTACAAGCCAGTCTTTACCCAGTTCCTTACCTAGAGTATCCCAGCTAGATATTATTAATTGAGTAGACACTTATTAGTATTTAATATAAGCTCTTTGATATGTACGCATTATTGTTCACAGCATTTATTAGTCTAGGTTGTTGCTGAGCCGCACAACCATAGTAGGCTGTTTTGTTGATGAGGAAGTACTTCTTTTAGTGGCGAGCATTGCTACCGTTGCGCATTTATAGTATTCTCGTGTCAGTTAACATTATATGTCCTATCTTTTTGTGTATTCGCTTTACACGTGTGGTGTCCTGCCTCCTGCCTTTATATAGTTTAAGATACGAGCATCTTATGAGCATCAGATTTTCTTCAGAAGTTTCCAGGTCTATGCTGTAGGACTATACTTAACTTTCTTTCAGATAGGAGTGAAGAGTTTATTGTTGTTTAGAGTAACTGTATTGAAGCATCTTTTTATTGTATTAAATCTTGCAGTGATTTAATTGATCTTTCCCTAGATTCCTGTTTATGCATTTTAACATAACTTGCATCCTGTGTGTTATCAGGGTATACCAGTGTGGGTTAGCCTGAAGTAGAGTACATTTATGCCCAGTTAAGGATACCCCGTTATTGCAGATTAACTCTGGAGGGTATAGGTGTTTTGTTCGCCGGCATATAAGTTCGAGGGTTTGGATATAGCGTACCGTTGTTGCATATTGCCCTATTACTAGTCCAATCATTAAGTGCCCTTGTTTTATTCGTAGCCCCGGTCGTAACAAATGGCGACCTTGCCTAGTATCTTATCTTAGTCGGCACAACAACCTAGTGAACTAAGAAATAATTGCAGGATTTTTGGACATTTGTTTTTGTGAGGAATATTTTGGACACGTGGGAATTTTTTTTGGCAACGTAGTATAGCACTTGAGTTGTCTTCAAGCATTTTTGAGTGAATAGTGCTACATGAGAGTTTAGGTACTTTTTTTTTATAAACGTTGAGGATTTCCGGTGGACACTATGTCGAACGACGGATCAGTGTACAGTGAGGACACAGTACGGGAAGCAGGCGAGAAGGTGGAGTTGTCTAGCGGCGCTCGGGTGGTAAACAGTGAGGAGGATGCTCGGATATTTTTGGAGGAGCTGGTGTCGGGGTTAGACCGGTACGGACTACAGTGTGTAGCCACGGTCTTAGGGTTTCCCGGTACTAGCGGTTTGTCGAGAGGTGAGCTGGTTGCCTGTGTGCTCGGTGGGGTGCGTGGGGCTTCGGGTGGAGCGGGAGCTGGGGCACCTTCTGCCCAGCCCCCATTCCACTCGACTCCTGCCATGGCGCTCCCTCGGGCTTCGGAGCCGGGTACGTTCCCGCAGGCCGATACCCGCTGGCGGTTGGGTATGCCTCTAGGTGATTCACGGGGTGGGTCCCCGATAGTAGCACCCCCTCCTCAAGGTTTGTCTGCCGAGATGTTGTTTCAGCTCGAGCTCGCCAAACTTCAGGCTGAGGAGAGAAAGGCCATACGTGAGGCTGAGCTCAGGCAGCAGCAGCGGGAATCTGAGCTTAGGATTCAGGCTGAGGAGAGAAAGGCCATGTACTGTGCAGACATAGAGCTTGAGAAGACTCGGGTGGAGTCGACAGGGCAGCGTCTCGGTTCTGGGAATCGAGGTCTTGATCAGTCTTTATCGCACCTTCTTAAGTTAGTCCCTGCATTTGACGAGTCGGGTGTCACCGAGTTTTTCCTGCGTTTTGAGAAGAAGTGCCGGGAGCACCAATGGCGTGAGGTTAAGTGGGCAGCCCTTGTTTCCTCTAGGTTGGTTGGCAAAGGACTCAAGGCATATGATGCGTTGCCCTTGGAGTCTTGCATCGATTATGAGGTATTGAAGGAAGCTGTTCTGCGGGCGTACGAGTTACAACCAGAGACATATAGGTTGAAATTTCGGGGTGTTATGAAGGGTCGTGAGTGCACTTTTCTAGAACATGCCCGGGAGCTGTCTGATGCTTTGAGAAATTGGCTGAGGTCAGAGAAGGTGACGACGTTCGAAGAGCTTGAACAGATATTCCTTCTAGAGCAATTTTTCAAATGCACAGGCGGTGACCTAACTTTGAACCTCAAAGAGAAACAGCCTAAAACTCTACAGAAGGCAGCTGAGTTGGCTGACCTGAGAGTATCGCTGATTCGTGAGTGCGGGTCTGCACAACGGACCGATGCAGTTACCAAGGGGCGCAACACTCCACCCCCCCGAGTCAGTGATGCAATATTTAATAACAAAAGCAAGAGCAACGATACAAATTTTGATCACAAACCTAAAACCGTCCCGTTTAAGAAAGGTCACGGCCCTTCCCCACCTCAGGGGAAGTCCAAAGGGTGAAGTAGAGTGTTTTAAGTGTCATAACAAGGGGCATTATGCACGTTCCTGCCCTAGTAACCAACCTACAGCAGTCGTGTCTTTGGCTAGCAACATTGGGGTGTCTCTGAGGTCTTCTGCATTTACCCGGGGTGATATGTCAGATGCGGGGGCACAGCCAGTGAAGGGGTGTCCGGAAGGCTCGAAACCTGTCCGCGATGCTTTTTGCGACCATAGAGGGCGTGGCTGCGTGAGTTGGGCTGGTTGCAAGCATGGGTTGGAGTTGTTGCGAAATACAGGTGCATCCCAGACTCTGATGAAAAACTTTACAGGCCAACCTATAAACGCGGCTCGGGTAGTTGTGGTGCAGGGTATTAATGCTACACGGTCATACCTGTTGGTTCGAGTGGAGCTGGAGGTTGATGGTGTGTCACGGGAGATTGATGTTGGAATCGTAGAGAAACTGCCAGTAGAGGGCGTCGACCTTCTTCTCGGCAACGACTTTGCGGTACTTACTTCTGAGGTTCCACCCTTAGTCGGTGCCGAGAGGGCGGCCGACGTGAGTAGGGAGGGGCAGGAGTGGGTCGAGAGGTGTCAATTACTGCAGAAGGCGTGTGTTGTCACCCGATCTCGTGCATCTATCGTGTCACAGCCTATTCCTCAGTCTCTAGACCAGCGGAGGAACGGTCGGAAGGAGCAAGCTAAAGTTGGGAGTAGTTTTGTGAGTTTTGATCCAGCGGCTATTCTTGGCGACTCAGTATGAGCACCAACGTTTAGGTCCAGAGTGGCCCCAGAACCTGTCACACTTGGTGAGGAGGTAGGGCGTGAGAAAACTCCGAGACAGCAAGTTGAACTCGAGGATGGTGAAACATATCATGTGAACCTGTTAGAGTTTGTGAGGCAACCACCTGAGCAGCCTACTGTCCCTATGTTGGTCTGCAGCGGCCAAGGTGGAGAAGGAGAGGAGGGCAGTGGGGCACAGGTGGAGGAGAGTTGGGATTGTCATGTCTCGGTGGAGCAGTGGGCGGGGGACACGAGCCAGGTGGCTGTGGAAGCGCTAAAGCACCTGCCTGAGCAGCAGTGTGCAGCGCTCCAGCACCCGCTCGGTTCATACCCCACTGTTTGTGCCGAGCACCCAGGCCTCACAACTCTTGCGGTGCACGAGGTTCCGCTGACAGGTCACTTGAGTGTCAGTAGACCGTTGGCCTCGTTGTTTCAGTGGTTCAAGGTGGGCGACGAGGATTTGGCATGGTTGTCAGGTCAGGGTCGACCCATGGCTGCTAAGGGTAGTGGTCAGAACCAGGATATTGAGCAGATTGGTGAGGTTGGCTATGGATTGGATGTGCCCGGTCGTCGCATAGCCTCCCAATGCTGCTCTAGTATTATGCAACAGCCCTACCATATACCGACTGTATCTGGCCATGTCGCTGAAGGCGGTGATGCTGCGCAGGCAGATATAGTCGCAAGGAATGCGGGGATGCGCATGTACCGTATCGGCGGGGAGGCCTTAGCAATTATGAACTATGAGAGTGACTGCACAGGTGGTACAGATTGTCCCTCTCGTGACCTGGCTGTTCTGGGAACAAAGGTGGAGAAGGAGGGAGGCTATAGTGTAGAAACTGTGGTCTCGGCTGGGTTGTGGGAGGGCAATGAGCATGTTGTTCGTCGAGATAAGTTGCAACCTCTTGTTCCTGAGCGTCGGGAGAAGTTGTTTACTAGGCTGTGGCAGTACATCCGCATGTTTGTTCATTCTCCAGGCCTGATGTATGGGATAGAATCCGACATGGAGGCTGGAGACAGTGCAAGGCTCAAAGTGGCTCCCTACCGTATAAATCCTGCTCGACAGCCTGTGGTGAAAGCAGAGCTGGACTACATGTTGACGAAGAATCTGAGGGATAAGGAATGTCGTGAGTGGTCATTGCCTGTAACTTTGCAACCTGTGTTAAGTGGCAAGATCAGTGTGTGTGTTGATTGCAAGAGTGTGTGTGCATTATCCCTGACAGATGCCTATACCTTATCGAGAGTTGATGATCCCATAGTCCGCATCGGGGCTGCATTGCTTATCACGAAGGTAGAACTAGTGAAAGGTTTTTGGCAGGTCCCGTTGCCGGAAAGAGCGAAGAGAAGTGCCAGTCTTGTGATGAACTGGGCAGTTTATCAGTGCCAAGTGTTGTTTTGCTGCCAGAACACAAGTTGGATGTGTGGCATGTTAAGGGCGCTGATAATGTTGTGGCTGATTGTTTGTCGCGGGAGGGTACGCTTCTGGGAGCACCTTCGCCGTTCAGTCAGTGTGTGTTTGAGAGTTGAGAAAAAACCAGGCTTGCCCCTATAGAGCAGCCGTCAAAATCAACATTAAAATTAAATAAAAAATCACATAAAAACTCTTTCTTTTTTATAGTTAATTGTAAGTTGCCTATGCTATAGCTAAAGTCCTAAGTTGAACCTGTCTTTCACTTAGTAGGCTGGGCTCTGTGAAGCTCGCTCAGGGAGCATAGCAGGCTAAATTATACTATTATGTTTGGGAGGGGTTGTAAGATTTTCTTTATGTTAATATGTTGTTTTATGTAAGAATTGAGCTTTGCATTTCATTTCTGATGGAGTGGCTAGGTGTGGCAGGTCTTGTCGGCATTCTGCCTTGTCAGATATGGTGCTCGCCTAATGTTGAGCGTCCCATATCTTGGGCGGGGTGTGACGTCTACCAGCGTTGGCAGAATTGCCTCTCGGTAGCCACTAGCGCTTGCCAGGGACATCGAAATAGGCTACAGTTATCAGAGAATGTTGTTCTTTCTTTCCTAGTAATCGTATTGTCACAGACAGTCCAGTGGTGGTCTTTGTTTTCGTCTCTGACAACGGGAAGTGTTTTATATCATTAATAGAATATAACATGCATTGTATAAAGTTAAGGAGAAAGAGCGATGTAGGCAGTGTGGTGGTAATGTGTGCGTGTGTATGTATGTGTTGCCTCCCTTGCTCGGAGGAGTTTTCCCGCCTGCGCGCGGGCTTTCCCACGCCCTTGATTGGCCGGCGTGTCTGGCTGTGTCACGTGACACCTGCTGCCTTGTGACGTCTCGGCCTGTGATTGGCCGACCACCACGTCTTTGTGGGCTCCTGTATACATGTGGGTCCCCAGGAGCTGTCCTCCTCAGGACAGGCTAGGCGTGCATGCATCTAACGCCCCTTGCTTACTCTCTCCCCCGATCACCACCTTTAGAACTGTTTCTCTCTCTGAACTTCTTCTTTTCCATTACTTCTCATCTTTATTCAATTACTTATCCCCTTGGGTTCTGCATACGGTTTCCATAGCCGGCCCATTGTATTGCATGCGCCGTCCTCTGAGATATTTACATGTACTTAGAATATGTTTTGAGGGTTCTTAGTTAGTATAGGTTATGAACTCTGTGTGTCTCCATTATTGATTTAGTGTTTCTGCTCTTTTATTTAATGCTAGACTAGGATAATGTATCTGTAGTCGTTGTCATCGATGTGTGTACGGTTTGCTTATACCTACACGACTTCGACCGGTCCTGTGGTAGCCTGTGCTGTCTTTTCGGTTGTGTCCTTTGCGAGTGCAGCTTTGTGTTGACTGAGGGCTTTGGCCTGTGCCAGTTCCACACTTTGCTGCCTCTTTGCTTGGCTTTAGAGGGTCGCCAGGATAGAACCAGATACTTGTGATCTGGCTCTATCAAGAGAGCACCCTAGTCAATTAACGTAACTTAAAGGATTGGGGGGAGGGGCTTCGACTGACTGGGGACAGGGGTGCATGGGGGCGGTTCGTTCGTGGCCACCCCTTCGGGGATCACGGCGTCAGGCAATAGATAGATAGATAGAAAGGATGCAGTCTTAAGGACATCGCTAGGCTATGAGCCAGTCTTGCTCAACCCCAGTTCCTTACCTAGAGTATCCCAGCTAGACATTATTAATTGAGTAGAAACTTATTAGTATTTAATATAAGCTCTTTGATATGTACGCATTATTATTCACAGCATTTATTAGTCTAGGTTGTTGCTGAGCCGCACAACCATAGTAGGCTGTTTCGTTGATGAGGAAGTACTTCTTTTAGTGGCGAGCATTGCTACCGTTGCGCATTTATAGTATTCTCGTGTCAGTTAACATTATATGTCCTATCTTTTTGTGTATTCGCTTTACACGTGTGGTGTCCTGCCTCCTGCCTTTATATAGTTTAAGATACAAGCATCTTATGAGCATCAGACTTTCTTCAGAAGTTTCCAGGTCTATGCTGTAGGACTATACTTCACTTTCTTTCAGATAGGAGTGAAGAGTTTATTGTTGTTTAGAGTAACTGTATTGATGCATCTTTTTATTGTATTAAATCTTGCAGTGATTAAATTGATCTTTCCCTAGATTCCTGTTTATGCATTTTAACGTAACTTGCATCCCGTGTGTTATCAGGCTATACCAGTGTGGGTTAGCCTGAAGTAGAGTACATTTATGCCCAGTTAAGGATACCCTGTTATCGCAGATTAACTCTGGAGGGTATAGGTGTTTTGTTCGCCGGCATATAAGTTCGAGGGTTTGGATCTAGCGTACCGTTGTTGCATATTGCCCTATTACTAGTCCAATCATTAAGTGCCCTTGCTTTATTCATAGCCCCGGTCGTAACACTACGCCCAATTTTATAATTAATTTACCACAGTATCCTCGTTAAGAAGTGTTGTTACTTTATCAACACATTTATTGCCCGAGTTCCCCAATTTTTACTCTCTTACTTAAACTCCATTGTAATTATTTTATGAATTAGTATTTACGTTCCTTTGATTACTGATGTAAGTAATTCTGATTCTTCATGCTTGGGAATTCCAGCATTGCATAGATTTTGTTACTTAATTCCACATCACTTACCATACCCCTCGTATTTTAGTGTATGTTCATTAAAAGACTCTGTTAACTCGTTCAGACCTCTTAGGCTAAGAATACTGATATAAGTAATTCTTTAGCATAACTTCGTTGTATGCGCCCAAGCTCTTTTGTTAATTAATATATTATTAATTATCCTTTCACGCTATTAATCATAAGCGTTTCCAGAGCATTCGTTGACTAACTTCATTTAGTTAATTATAATTCGCTCTCCAGTGTAATTAAATAGATTTATTCTATAGTTCATTCATAATTATACGCAAACTTTATATCTGAATTCCTCGGCTCGTTTCGTTATTCTTACATACGATCGTTGACGTGAATATAAGAAATTCATTAGAAATTACATAATTTAGACTGCGAACTAAATCTTTTGTGCAATTAATTAATTAACCTTCTGCCACCAATCTTAGAGAAATATTATTAAAACTACATCCCTAGTTGCACTAACTTTGAATTTAATTTCCACCACCGCAGTCCAGTTCTTGACCTGACTTCCCCCTAGTTAATGAGAAGGTCACCTTAGTAAACGCGACTACCTAACCGGCTCGCCACTACCTGTCGTGTGACTCAGCCTACCAATCTGACTTATTGTTTACTCTCTCAACTCTCCCAGCCTCTCTTGTTTGAGATTGTGTTCTAGTGCTTTCACTGTTGTGTTATTCATGGAAGACACTCGACTCACATCATGATTATTATTAAGGGTTGTTTCTATAAGTTACGTGTATTATTTAGTTGCATATTATTCACCTGGTTTATAACCACAGTTGAAGAGAAATTGCTCCCCATTCATGATCTACCATTTATATGCCTTGTAATCCTTGCCTGATAGTTCCAATAATTATCCAGGTGAAGCTGCATTCTGATTTTCAGGTATATATCTATTTGAATAAACAGGTGTATAATTGTTATGTGTGTTGTTAATGAGTTCTGTAGTACCTAATTGAATATCTATTTGTGAGAGTTTGAACGGGTTAGATTTGACCCTGTTGAGTTATTTACGGTCTATAAGTCCAGATCTGGATTTTAGTAAAGACTATATCACGAGCTGTAAATATTATAGCCCGACATAACACTGGCGGCAGCAATGTCTCACTACAGCTATCAACACGAGTGTTCTTACTGTAAATTTTTGTTGTATTCAATTGGTATTTACATTATTCATCATGGCAGCCATTAGGTGTACACAAGAGTGTACCAAACTGTTATCAGGTTACCGTCAACTATTTTGGTGAGTCACGCACGTATCATAACAGGCATGTACGTAGATTTCAGCCTATTAACCCGTCAAGTACGGGAAGACTCTTAACCTAACAAGTGCGCATGGGGGTAATTGGAAACGTCCCCCTGTGCTGACGTATTTGAGGTGTTTCCGTCACTAAAATATTCATTGTGCCATTAATAGCATTAATACTTATCCATATGCGCCTATAAGGGGTTGATTATAAAGGTATTAACCTGAAACAACAATAAAACGAGTGAAAACAGCGTTTGGATGGTCAAAATCGGAGATAGAGCCCGCGAGTTGTATAATGTATGGGTGAGGCAAGCTGCTTTCCCGCCAATTTCCCCCAAGGCCACTGAGACACAGTCGATCGATACTCTCTCTCTCTCTCTTGCACTCGCTTGCCATCAGTGATGACAACACCCTGCTTGCAACTCGCTAATGTTAGCACGAAAATATACCTCAGAATAAGGGAATAACAGGGAAAATAGGTGATAACTGAAGGAGAGGAGGAAAGTGGGGAAGGAGGGGAGGTAGAGGACTGAGATTTTGCATGGCCCAGGGGCCAAAAAAAAAAATAAAATAAAAAAAAAAAATAATAAATAAAAAAATAATTTGATGTCAAAAGTTGATTTTTGTTTTCACTCACTCTTAAGAGTCTCCCCGCAGTCCGCCGGAGGAAATCTTAAGAGTCTCCCTGCAGTTCCCGGGTTAAGAGTTTCCCCGGGCGAATGCGGGAAGACTCTTAAGATCCTGGGCCTAAAAAAATCCAATTAAAACACCCCAATTTTTATTTTTTTTTTTTTGCCCCTAGGCCATGCCAAATATCACTCCTCCACATCCCCTCCTTCCCCACTTCCCTCCCCTCCTTCAGTTATCACCTATTTTCCCTGTTATTCCCTTATTCTGTGGTCTATTTTCTTGCTAACATTAGCGAGTTGGTAGCAGGGCGTTGTCATCACTGTTACCAAGCGTGGGAAAGAGCGAGAGAGAGACTATTGCGTAACAGTGTCTCTCCAGACAAGGGGAGGGGAGGAGGGGAGGGAGGTTGCCTCAGCCATACATTATGTAACTCCCGGCCTGTATCGCCAATTTTGACCATCCAAACGCTGTTTCCATTTGTTTTATTGCTGTAACAGGTTAATACCTTTATAATCAACCTAAAATAGGCGCATATGGATAAGTATTAATGCTATTTATGGTAAAATAACGATGTTAGTGATGGGAACAGCTCAAATACGTGCGCACAGGTGTGTAGTGTCTCATACCCCCATGCGCACGTCTTAGGTTAACCTATAAACGGCGAGCAGGGGGCATTGAACTCGATGCCCATGGGTGAGCATAAGGCCATTTCATTCAGGCCTATAATCGTCATTTTACGATAAATATCGTTATTACTTATTCATATGAGCCTATTTTACCTTCACTATGAAGATAGTAACCTGTAACAACAATAAAACAAGTGAAAATATAATTTTTCTGGTCAAAATCGCGAATATACATGGACCAGCCCATTCATGAATTATGCAGCAACCCCTCCCTCCACAAGACCTCAAGCCACACTGAGTCTACTCATTCACACTCTCGGTTATGTAACACACCCGCTAGGCACGTAAGCACATCCTCCACACAGTTTGCTAATGTTAGCACAAAAATATACCCACGAATTAGGGAATAACAGGGAAAATAGGTGATAATTGAAGGGGGAGGAGAAAGGGAGGAAGGAGTGATATGAGGTATAGGGAAAAAAAAAAAAAAATTGCTTAGTACTACTGGGGCCGTTTAAATGTTTTTTTTAGGCCTTCCTCTTAAGAGCTTTGCCGCCCTCGCCCAGTAAAACTTCTTATGAGCTTTCTCGCCATTGTCGGGTTAACAAGAACAATGTTATGCTTGCTGATCCCATTCAGAATGACATTTTGCCTGCAACTGATAACCACAATTTAGGATCCACAGAGCCTACCACCCCTAAACTTCCTCTACCTGTCACACCTACACGCCGACAAAGACCCCCTCTTGATCTAAACATTCTACCTCATACACCCACACCTCCACCACCACCACGCCAACCTCCTATTGTTTACACACCCATTCCTGCTATACCTACACGCACTGTCTCTGCCTCTCCCACCCTTCCCTCTCAAGCTTGTCAACCCTCTATAGCTGTTCCTATCCAAGCTTCTCCATCTGTTAGTTTATCTACTTCTGCAGAATCTTCTAACACTCAACCTACAACCCCTGCAATTGCTAATATTCCTAACCTAGTCCCTTCACCTATCACTTCCTCTCTTCAACCTACCTCTTCACTTCCACGTCCATTACCTGTCCCTCTTGCCTCACGTCTCTCTCATCCAAACTCAAGTCTCCCGCTCTTTCTGTCTCTCATCTACCAACTAGACCTGTTGCACGCCCTCTCCCTCTATTACACAGAAGAAGTCCCCTACCTTCTTCACACATTCTTCTCCTCTAATTCGGCCAACCCCCAACAAAGAAAATAGGCCACCTCTATCATCTAGCTCAGCTTCCTTCCCCTCCCCATTATCACGTGTCTCCAAACCCTCTCTAATACCTATTCGGTCTAACCCCATATGTACAAGATCTGGTCGTCGTATGATGCCCCCTCAACGGCGGGACCACCCTCAACCTACCTTGCCAGCTACACTCCGGACCACCCCTGTTAGTGCAAGGTCAACTCTACCTGGTACTACCACCCCAGTTCTCATCACTACACCTTCACCGACAACAACAAGCAGACTAGCTCCAACCACCTCTCCTACTACAGCGCCTCCTACAGCAACCCAGCCGGCCATGAACATTTACAATGTCACCTTCCTCAAAAACACTGTCCCTACGGCCATAAAATCTCCAAGTCAGCTACTCAACATGGCCAGATATGCTAAGGACGACTGGCAAATACATATTAGCATGGACACCCTATCCAAGGCAGATGTCCCTACCACACTTTGGCTGCTAACTCTCCAAAGTTTAACACCTGTCATCAACTCACCCACCACCAGATCCTATATTATTAAATCGCGGGGTCGCAACTTTTTCTACGAGGAATGTGGTGAAATGACGGGTCTGAAGACAAGCCATCCAAGAAACAGTTGCAGAATAGCCAGTCTGCAACTCCAAGACCCTATAAAGACAAGAGAGCAACAGGAGAAGACAAGAGAAATACAAGAGCCTCCCCTGTTTTCCCATGCTCTGGCCAAAGCACAAATACCAAAGCGACCCCTGTTTCCCCGTTTTCTACGACAACAGCCACAGGTATGGGAAGTCCTCCCAACTAATTAGCCACCTGCTCGGGTGACGCCCCCGCAGCCCTACAGCCAAGCACAGAACTGCATGTCCTCAGCTCCCGGATATGGAATACACGGAAGAAATGGTTATGCAAATAAAACATCAACGGCCTGAAGTCTACCGATATAAATGGATATAGACAAGAGGACATATTGTGACAGACCGGGAGATATAAGAAACCTCTACCAAAAACGACTATTAGGCGAGCTATAACAATGTTTGTTTAGGAATGTAGCTCATGGATGAGTCCGTACACATCCCATTTCTCCATTATTAGACTAAATAACTAGGTCTTAAGTAAGTAATAAACTACCTAGCATATATGTATCCATGTAAACAGCCACTATGTATACCTACAATAAGTATTTATCTCACAACTTCATCACAACCATTTCTCCATATCCCTCTGATCTTGAAAACCTGTAAACAACAGTCAAGGAAAAAGCCACACATTATCTCAAGAAAATTGTAGGGAAGTATGCAAGCTACACGAACAATACTATTCAACCCATACCCAGGAACCGAGTAGCTAATTAGCAGTGTACCTTGCACCAGCCTGCCCCTGCCCTGCCCGGAGAGTGTGCGATCCTGAAGTGCCCCCTGGAGTCCTGCCGGAGGGCAGTTTTTTTTTCTTTCCATGTGAGTGAGGGAGGCAAAAGGCAGAACTACCTATAGCGAGTGCCTCCCCCAAAGTTGAAAGAGTGAAAGGGCCAAAATCAAGGGACGTTCGAGCCAAAATGCCTGGACACACAGAGTTTGAAGCAATTTAAGTCATAGGAAGAGGAAAAGACTGATTCTGGGAGAGAGTTCCAGAGCTCAGCTGATGAATAGAAGAAAGACTGAGAGTAACGTTTCACTCTTGGGTTGGAGAGTTGCACAGAGTATGGGTGGGATTGTGTTGCAATACGGGTACCACGTTCCCTACGTAAAGGAGGTGGTATACACTGGGAAAGCTCTGAGGAACACTGATTATTATAGTAGCGATAGAATAGCGAGAGAGATGCAACATTGCGGCGAAGAGAGAGAGATTACAGAGAGTTGGTGAGTGGACGGGAGTTAATGATACGTAAGGCCTTCCTTTCAATTTTGTCTAGGAGAGCGGTGTGAGAGGAACCTCCCCACACATGTGAACAATACTCAATACAAGGATGCACTATACCCCTGTACAGAGCAAGAAGCTGTGCAGGGGTAAAGAACCCCCTAAGGTGGTTGAGCACACCCAGCTTCTGGGAGGCTGCCTTAGCAAGACTGGTAATAGGGTCCTTCCAACTGAGAGCAGAAGAAAAAGAGACACCCAGAATATTGAGAGAAGATGAAGGATTGATTTTTGAATTGTTGAAGAATAAGGGTTAGTCTGCAGGGAGTTCCTGAAGGGTAGATAGATGGAGAAATTGGGTTTTGGAAGCATTAAAGGTAACAAGGTTATCTCTGTGGGTGCCGTAGCTGTGCATCCTGTGATGATTTTCAGGGCTTTATTTTGAATAGTCTGTAAGGTCTTATGATGTGTTTCAGCTAGGTTAGAAGACCAGGCCGGGCTTGCGTATTCCATAACTGATCTTATGTATTGTTTGTAGACTGTGGTGGAGGTTTCTTTGTTGTATCCAAATTTCGTGTGGGCAAGTGATCTGAGGGCGTTAAGTCTGGGTGTCAGTTTCTTTTTCGTGTTTGTGGTGTGCTGTTTGAATGTCATTTGGGTGTTGTATGTTACTCCTAGGATTTTGTGTGTGTATGTGTGTGTTAGGGGTGTGTTGTTTATGTTGCGTCTCGGGACGTAATCGTGCTCTCCTGTCCAGTTTGTGAGGAGGGTTGCAGTGGATTTAGCTGGGGCTAAATTGAGTCTGTTTGTAGTGCACCATTCATGTAATGTGTTGAGATAGTCTTGAAGGAGTCTTATTGCTGTGTCTGGGTTTTGGTGCGTGCTTGTGAGTGTTATGTCGTGCGGGCTATGGTTATTTGGGGTGAATTTGGTGTATTTATATCATGCATGTACAGATTGAAGAGTGCGGGCGACAGGACGGATCCTTGCGGGACTCCGTTTAGAAAATTTCTAGTGCTAGATGACTGACCGGCAAAAGATATGTGTGCACATCTGCCTGCTAAGAAGTTGGCCAGCCATCTTTTTGTGTTGTTGTGCATGTTTGTGTTGTAGATTTTGTTTGTTAGGTTGTGGCGGGGGATGGCATCGAAGGCTTTACTAATGTCGAGTGTGGCAAGTACTGATCTGTGTGGTGGTCTAGCTGAGTTGATGCCGTCAAAAGCTCTTTGTGTAAGGTCTGTAAGAAGAGTGTTTGTGGAGTACAATGGCCTGAAGCCGTGTTGTGTTGGATAAAGGGGTAAGTCAGGTGTCATCAGTTGTAGTACAAGGCGCTCTATGACTTTGGAGGGGGTGCAAAGGAGTGTGATAGGGCGGTGTGAGGAGGGTAGCGTGGGGTCTTTGTTAGGTTTGGGGAATGTGATGATGATACCATGCTTCCAGATGTCTGGTATTGTGTTGTGTGAGTAGCTGTAGTTTGATATTTTAGTGAGTGCTTGTATGCCTTGTGGTCCCAGGTGTCTGAGGTGAATGTTGCTTATGTTGTCTAGGCCACAGGCGGGTGAGAGCTTGAGATTGTTGATGATATGCTTTGTCTGGTTGTTGGTGAAGGGTGTATAGTCAGGGTCTGTGGGGAATTGTCTTTTTCGTCGGATGACACGTCGGTCGTCTTTGTGGGGTTTTAGGTGACTGATATGAGAGAAGTGATTGATGAGAGTGTTTGCTTGTTGTTTACGTGAAGGAGTAGAGTCTGTTGTTGTTGTGATTGCAGCATTTGATTGTGTTGTGTTGCTGTTGGAAAGTGTGATGCTGTTTAATGTTTTGTAGATTTTTTGGGGGTTTGTTTTGTGATCGAGTGTTTGTAGGAAGTTATTCCAATTTAATGTTTGTTGTTCTTGTATTTTGTTGTTAATCTGGATGTTGAGTGCTTGAATTTGTTGATTGATGTCTTGTGTGTGGGGTGCTGGGGAGTGTTTCAGTGTGTCACGTTGTATGATGAAGTTTTCAATTTCTGGTGAGAAGTTGGGGTTGTGTTTTTTTATGTTACCTCTTGAAATGTGTTTCTTGTCGGCGTTTTGGATAGTCGTGTTGAATGTGTGTACAGCATTGTTGATGTTAGTGATGGGTGTACTGTTTAAGGTTTCAAAATGTTGTTCTGTCTTATTTGTGAAAGCTTCCCAGTTAGCTCTTTTATAGTTAGTGTAAGTGTGTCTGTGGCTAGCTGGGGTGAGTCTTGTTTTGGTGGTGATAATGATCGGGAGGTGGTCTGAGCCCAAGGTTCTGACCACCCTCCAGGATGTTGTGGGGGCGAGTTCAGGGTAGCATAAGGTGATATCAGGAGATGATAGGGTGTAGAGGGCTTGGTGGGGAGTATGGATATGCTGATGAATGTTATTGAGGATATATAGGTTGTCTGTTTGGTGTTGTAAGACCAGCCCTCTGTCTGTGTCGGGGTTGTCGACAAGCCACACAGCTACGACACCCACAGATCACCTACATCAAGAAACCAAAGTCCTCAAAGTCAAAGATCATCTAGACATGAGAGGCACACAATTCCTGGCAGCAGCCTCCACGAATCAACACCACCCACTACACTACATGGCAACACACCCACAGAAAGCAAGAAATATCAAAACAACACCCAGCACACACTATCACACACAAATACTGTCTTCTCTCCCTCCCTGCCCACCCCAAACCAATTTCCGGGAGCACATCCATACTCATATCACTTGCCATTCCATCCACTCACTCGTAGACAACACGCAGCTGCAAGCACGACCTCCCGAAATCCATCCTTCTGAATCCTCCCTTCCTCGCGAGGACAGAGTCCACCTGGCCAGGCTGAGATGCGGACACCATCCAGCTCTTCTGAGCTATCAGAAGAGACTGGATGACTCCGTCGTCGGCACCTGCCCGGGTTGTAACACAGCACCCCATACCATTAAACACATCATAGAAGACCGTATTTCACACAACCACTTACGCCAATAACACAATTTACACTCTTTGAGAGCTCTGTGGGAGAGCCCAACCATGGCCATGGCCTTCCTTAAGGACTCGGGGCTGTTCGGCCAGGCAGCTTAGGGAACAACAACAACAACAACAAGGTTATCTCTGCCCCAAATGGAGATAGTAGTTAGATCAGAATTTAAGTGTTCTATGGCTTCATTCCGTTTGTCATTGAGGAGTTGCTGGCTTGGGCGTTCTGAAAAACTAATGGAGTAGTGTAAGGTTGAGTCGTCTGCGTATGAATGGATGGGAGTTGAGATACAAAGGAGTACAAAGGAGTACAAAGGAGTACAAAGGAAATCAAGCAACAACAGATCTAGTGACCCTTCTAGGCTGCTTGTCCTCCAAAACACTGAGGATCAAGTGTCCAAACAGTGGTTTAGAGTGGGTAAGGGAACATTGGAAAGGGAACTACCCTGCCACTAACGTGGCAGGACTAGGAAGTTAGTAGGGGACATATGGGTTAGTAACTGAGGGGAGGATAAAGTTATTCATTTACAAATGCAGTCAGTCGCGGGTTTGATGCGAGATATTTGTCTAGGCGGAATTTAAATGAATCAACGGTGCTGCAGTCTATAACGTCTCGGGGAAGCCCATTCCACAAGTTGACAACTCGATTGAAGAAGAAATTCTTAGATTCGTGCGAGTTAAAAGATTTACCAATAATTTTGCAACCGTTTCCCCGCGTGTAATTAGATTGGTCGATAGTGAAGTACTTACTACAGTTCATATTGTCGATGCCTTTGATGATTTTGAACACTTGAATTAAGTCGCCTCTTAATCTGCGCTGGGTTAAAGGAAATAGATTTAATTCTCTAAGACGCTCTTCGTATGGTTTGTTCTTTAGGCTAGGTATCATTTTGGTAACTCTACGTTGAACTCGTTCTAGCTTGTTTATATCTTTTTGGTAATAAGGGCACCAGGATTGAACGCAGTATTCCAGAAGAGGGCGGACTAAGGAATTGTAAAGGGTTAGGATAACTTCTTTGGATTTATGCTGAAATGACCTGCCTATACAGTTGAGAAGGTAATTTATAAAAATTAGAAAGAGAATAGGAGATAGGACAGAGCCCTGAGGAACACCGGAGTTTATAGGGTGAGGAAGTGAGCGATGGCCATCCACAACCGCAGCTATGGAACGGCCGGAGAGGAAATTAGAGACAAAGGCACAGATGGAGGGATAGAAACCGAAGGAGGGTAGTTTAGAAATTAAAGATTTGTGCCAGACTCTATCGAAGGCTTTCGATATGTCTAGTGCAATAGAAAAAGTCTCACCGAAGTCCGGAAAGGAGGATGACCAAGAGTTAGTAAGATATGAAAGAAGATCACCAGTAGAGCGACCCTTAACCTCTGAAGTGCGCATGGGGGTAATTGGAAACGTCCCCCTGTGCTGACGTATTTGAGGTGTTTCCGTCACTAAAATATTCATTGTGCCATTAATAGCATTAATACTTATCCATATGCGCCTATTATGGGTTGATTATAAAGGTATTAACCTGAAACAACAATAAAACGAGTGAAAACAGCGTTTGGATGGTCAAAATCGGAGATATAGCCCGCGAGTTGTATAATGTATGGGTGAGGCAATCTGCTTTCCCGCCAATTTCCCCCAAGGCCACTGAGACACAGTCGATCGATACTCTCTCTCTCTCTCTTGCACTCGCTTGCTATCAGTGATGACCACACCCTCCAATCGGATTTCTAATGTTAGCACGAAAATATACCTCAGAATAAGGGAATAACAGGGAAAATAGGTGATAACTGAAGGAGAGGAGGAAAGTGGGGAAGGAGGGGAGGTAGAGGACTGAGATTTTGCATGGCCCAGGGGCCAAAAAAAAAAAAAAAAAATTTTTTTTTTTTTTTTTTTTTTTTTTTTTTCGATGTCAAAAGTTGATTTTTTTTTTTCTCTGACTCTTAAGAGTCTCCCCGCAGTGCGCCGGGGGAACTCTTAAGAGTCTTCCCGCAGCTCCCGGGTTAAGGAAGCCATACTGGCGATCTGAGAGTAGATTATGAGAAGAGAAATGCTTAAGAAATTTGGAAGCAAGAATAGTTTCAAAAACTTTAGAAATACAAGAGATGAGAGCAATTGGAAAATAATTGGTGGGTTGAGAGCGGTCACCACTTCTTTGGGACAGGTTGAATGAGAGCAAACTTCCAGCATGAAGCCTGGAGCCTGAAGTCCTGCCGGAGGGACGCCCCACCTTCCTGAAGCCTGGAGCCTGAAGTCCTGCTGGAGTGACGCCCCACCTTCCTGAAGCCTGGAGCCTGAAGTCTTGCTCCTGTGGCGCCCTCTGCCCCTGACGTTTGGCTCCACGAACCTATGATCAACGTCGGCCAGACTCCTACTCTCTCTGCCCTCCAAAACTTACCCTAAGTATCCCTATGTATCTTAATTGTGATATTGTTATTGAGATATAGGTTAAAATATGTGAATCGTGTTGTGTTAATTGATTCTGAGATCTTTGCCCAAGATCTTTAATTGCGTACTGTGTTAATCCTTCTGAATTCTTATATAAAGACTTAGTTAATTACACTGGAGAGCGAATTATTATTAACTAAATGAAGTTAGTCAACGAATGTTCTGGAAACGCTTATGATTAATAGCGTGAAAGGATAATTAACAATATATTAATTAACAAAAAACCTTGGGCGCATACGACGAAGTTGTGCTAAAGAATTACTTATATCAGTATTCTTAGCCTAAGAGGTCTGAACGATTTAACAGAGTCTTTTAATGAACATACACTAAAATACGAGGGGTATGGTAAGTGATGTGGAATTAAGTAACAGAATCTATGTAATGCTGGAATTCCCAAGCATGAAGAATCAGAATTACTTACATCAGTAATCAAAGGAACGTAAATACTAATTCATAAAATAATTACAATGGAGTTTAAGTAAGAGAGTAAAAATTGGGGAACTCGGGCAATAAATGTGTTGATAAAGTAACAACACTTCTTAACGAGGATACTGTGGTAAATTAATTATAAAATTGGGCGTAGGTTCTAGGTAATCAGTGATGAATCAAGAAGGGTAATTACACACGAAATACACTCGACCTCAACTTGCAAATTACACAACAGAATACATATATTATGAAAATCTGTGAGTGTGGCAAGGTGAGTTAATTAAAACAAATGTATATAACGTATGCGTAGGCCCTTCTAGAGAAAATAAATTCATTATGAGCACTAGGTCTTAAACACAGACCTTAACACCTTAAGAGCGGCCTATGCGGTTTATTTATATGTACCGCCCAGCGGGGTGTTTTTAGCCAAAATAGGGCTGTTTACGTGATCATTTTCATGCCTAAATAAGACCCAGAACGTAAAACAAGTATCTATCCCTGAAAGGGCATACACAGAGCTTTCGAATGACACCATAACGATCCTTTTATGATGGCTAGTTTTCTTTAAATAGATTTATTCTATAGTTCATTCATAATTATACGCAAACTTTATATATGACTTCCTCGGCTCGTTTCGTTATTCTTACATACGATCGTTGACGTGAATATAAGAAATTCATTAGAAATTACATAATTTAGACTGCGAACTAAATCTTTTGTGCAATTAATTAATTAACCTTCTGCCACCAATCTTAGAGAAATATTATTAAAACTACATCCCTAGTTGCACTAACTTTGAATTTATTCCCACCACCGCAGTCCAGTTCTTGACCTGACTTCCCCCTAGTTAATGAGAAGGTCACCTTAGTAAACGCGACTACCTAACCGGCTCGCCACTACCTGTCGTGTGACTCAGCCTACCAACCTGACTTATTGTTTACTCTCTCAACTCTCCCAGCCTCTCTTGTTTGAGATTGTGTTCTAGTGCTTTCACTGTTGTGTTATTCACGGAAGACACTCGACTCACATCATGATTATTATTAATGGTTGTTTCTATAAGTTACGTGTATTATTTAGTTGCATAT
Source organism: Paralithodes platypus (assembly GCA_032716605.1). Taxonomy (NCBI): domain Eukaryota; kingdom Metazoa; phylum Arthropoda; class Malacostraca; order Decapoda; family Lithodidae; genus Paralithodes; species Paralithodes platypus. The sequence continues at coordinate 69,830,910 of CM064513.1, read as the reverse complement.
TATTCACCTGGTTTATAACCACAGTTGAAGAGCAATTGCTCCCCATTCATGATCTACCATTTATATGCCTTGTAATCCTTGCCTGATAGTTCCAATAATTATCCAGGTGAAGCTGCATTCTGATTTTCAGGTATATATCTATTTGAATAAACAGGTGTATAATTGTTATGTGTGTTGTTAATGAGTTCTGTAGTACCTAATTGAATATCTATTTGTGAGAGTTTGAACGGGTTAGATTTGACCCTGTTGAGTTATTTACGGTCTATAAGTCCAGATCTGGATTTTAGTAAAGACTATATCACGAGCTGTAAATATTTTAGCCCGACATAACATTTTAAATATTTAATTATAATGGATCCACTTTTACTTTGTATTAATTTTAGAATTAATTTTTTAAAGGATCGTGTGTTTTACCTGATGAAGGCTTCCCTGATGTGGACCTAAAATTTATAAAGAAAATTGAAAATAAGTAAGTAAAAGTAAAGATGGCATTGAGTACAGCTTTGACTCTTTTAATATGCTTACTATATATATATATATATATATATATATATATATATATATATTCCTTTCTTCTGTGAATGAGGGACACAAAAGGCAGAACTGCCTGTAGCATGTGCTTCCCCCAGAGTTGAAAGAGTGACAGGGCCAAATTCAGGGGACGTTCGACCTAAAATGCCTGGACACACGGAGTTTGAAGCAATTTAAATCATAGGAAGTGGGAAAGACTGATTCTGGGAGAGAGTTCCATAGCTCAGCAGTTAAATAGAAGAAAGTCTGAGAATACCATTTCACTCTTGGGTTGGAGAGTTGCACAGAGTAGGGGTGGGATTGTGTTACAAGACGGGTACTACGTACCCTACGTAGAGGAGGTGGTATAAACTGGGAAAGCTCTGAGGAACACTGATTATTGTAGTAGCGATAGAATAGCGAGAGAGATTGAGTTGGTGAGTGGACGGGAGTTAATGACACGAAAGGCTTTCCTTTCTACTTTGTTTAGGAGTGCAGTGTGAGAGGATCCTCCCCACACATGTGAACAATACTCAATACAAGGACACACTGTGCCCCTGTACAGAGCAAGAAGCTGCGCAGGGGTAAAGAACCCCTTGAGACGGTTGAGCACACCCAGCTTCTGGGAGGCTTCCCTAGCAAGACTGCTAATATGGTCCTTCCAAGTGAGAGCAGAAGAAAAAGAGACACCGAGAATATTGAGAGAAGATGAAGGATTGATTTTTGTATTGTTGAAGAATAAGGGATAGTCCTCTGGAGGTTCCAGGCGGGTAGTAAGATGGAGAAATTGGGTCTTGGAAGCATTAAATGCAACAAGGTTTTCTCTACCCCAATTGGAAATAGTAACTAGATCAGAAGATAAGTGTTCTATGGCTTCATTATGTTTGTTTTTGAGGGACTGCTGGCTGAGGTGCTCTGGAAAACTAATTGAGTAGTGGAAGGTAGAGTCGTCTGGCGTATGAATGAATGGGACTGGATGTACAGTTGAGAAGATCATTCATGAAAATTAGAAAGAGAATAGGAGATAGAACAGAACCGTGAGGAACACCGGAGTTGATAGGATGAGGAAGTGATCGAGCGATGGCTGTCCACAACCGCAGCTATGGAACGGTCGGAAAGGAAATTAGAGACAAAGGCACAGATGGAGGGATAGAAACCGAAGGAGGTTAGTTTAGAAATAAAAGATTTGTGCCAGACTCTATCGAAGGCCTTCGATAATTATGTCTAGTCACTAGTGCAACAGAAAGTCTCACCGAAGTCCCGAAAGGAGAATGACCAATAGTTAGTAAGATATGAAAGAAGATCACCAGTAGAGCGACGCTTAAGGAAGCCATACTGGCGATCTGATAGCAGATTATGAGAAGAGAAATGCTTAAGAAATTTGGAAGCAAGAAGAGTTTCAAAAACTTTAGAGATGCAAGAGATGAGAGCAATTGGACGATAGTTTTATATATATATATATATATATATATATATATATATATATATATATATATATATATATATATATATATATAGGTTATATATATATATATATATATATATATATATATATATATATATATATATATATATATAATGTATATATATATATACTGTATGTAAGTTTGCAAGGATGTTTTTCATGTTGTTGCATCCCTTGTTGGTTATCGCAATCCATTTCTTTACTTCGAAGTCGCATCTTCCATCGTGTGTCGGGGTACTTTCCAGGTATACAAAGGAATGGGACTGAGTAATAACGTTATTGTTTATGGTTATATTACAGGGCGGAGGATATGACTTTTTCGAGATGATCATAGTTTGTTTTCCTTATTTTATTTATAATACCTCGTTTTTCACTGGTTTCATTGGTAATTAGTGTCTGTAGCTTACCTTATTTGTCAGCAATCAATACAGTGTCATCAGATATATTATGATATTTACATTCTTCACTCAATCTTATCCCTTCAACTCCTTCTATTACTCTTAAGATCATTTCACTGCATAGTGAAAATAAATCTGGCGACATTACGCAACCTTGGTGTACTTGTTTGATACTTCCTCAGGGAGTTAATTGGTTATTGACACTCGGAGCACCCTCTTGATTCCAATACAAGTTTCTGATGAATTGTAAATAATTTATATTGATTCCTATCTCTTGAAGCCTCCTTATTAGCTGGTCGTATTTCACCCGGTTGAACACCTCATAATCCATGTAAAGTTTTTCAAGCATTCGCATAATACAAATTGCATCCTGTGTTGCTTTTTATTAAGTAAACCCGTATTGCTCCTCTGCTACTTCCACTTAAATGTTTTCTACCTCTTTCTCAGATTATTTTCAGAATAATTTTGCGATATGGCTCAAGATTTTCGTTCTGTGCTGACTACGGTCTGTTGCCCATGGCTTTTTCGGTATAGATATGAATGTTGAGTTTCTCATTCATTCGGGAATGTTTCCGCAATTATTTATTTCGTTCGCTATTTTGCTTATTATCTAAAAACACAAATATTTACATGCAATCAACATCTCCGTGTTCATTCCATCACTCCCGGCACTTTTTCCTTTCTTCATCGTATCTAGCGCCCTCTCTATTTCCTTTTATTTGATATTTGGACCTTCGTTTGGTACATTTATTTCGGGTGAATCTTCCTGATTGTCATAAAATAATTATTCTCCTATATACACCTCCCATCTTCCCAACACATCTTTAATTGCCATTGCAATATTACCATCTTTCGCTTTTACTGTGTTATCCCTTCGACTGTCTTTCCCTTCCTGTCAGCTCGTTCACATTCTCATGCATTTTCCTTGAGTTTCTTCTTCATCACACTGACTCTTTAGCAACTCTTCCTTGGCCTCTGCACATATAGCTTTTATCTGTCTGTTCTACTCGTTGTATTGTTCTTGACTACGTTGTTTTTCTCTTTTCCTTCCATCCATTAGCTGCAGGAGCTAATTTGGCATTCACTTCTGATGTTTTTGTTTGTCTGCCTTAGGTACTATTATGACCCTCATAAACACTCACATTAATCTTATACTCCTCCACCACGTAACTACAATATTTATATAATTATATTTATGTGACCATGAATCATCATATTTTTTCATATGTATTGAACTATTACTTTATATAGGCCATTACTGATTATTATACCTAGCCAACTTTAACCTTCAGTATTTCAATACACATACTGTAGGTTGTTATGTGATTATAATACTATCTCATATCTGTATATTTATTGTAGTGTCTAGGATCATTCCTGTACAACACTTTATTCACCTTTCCGGTTAACCAGCCAACACACATTTCACATAATCAGTTACTCCCTTCCGCTCTCACTTCCTGAGTTCACATCCTCAGTAGTGGGGCGAGAGCCAAGAGACACTCCTGACCAACTCCTCATTGGGGCAACTCACCCTGCCCATAGTTCTATCAATATTGCGGCGTGTAGAAGGAGATTGTAGGGAACTATTAAGAGGAAGTGAGTTGATGAGGCGAAATGCTTTGGACTCTACTCTTTCGAGAAGTGCGGTATGGCTGGAATCTCCCCACACATGCAAACAATACTCGATGCATGGGCATACTGTGCCTGTACACTGACCAAGAAGTTGTGCAGGGATGAAGAACCCACGGAGACATTTGAGCACTCCTAACTTCTGGGAAGAGGTTTAGCAAGACTGGTAATGGGATCTTTCCAAGAAAGGTTGGATGAAAAAGATACAACACAAATATTGAGACAAGAGAAAGGGCTGATCTCTGTATTGATGAGGAGTAATTGATAGTCTTGCGGAGGATTGCGATGGGTAGATAGAGGGAGTAATTGGGAGGCATTGAAAGTAACAACATTTTCTCTGGCCCAGTCATAGATAATTGATAGATCAGAAGTTAGGTGTGCCTTGGCCTCTTCACGTGACTTTTGAAGTGATTGCATGCTAGGTTGTTGTGAAAAAGTAGTTGAATAGTGTAAGGTAGATTCATCAACATATGATTGGATGGGACTAGAGGTACAGTTGAGATCATTAATGAATATTAGAAAGAGAACTAGAGACAAAACAAAATCCTGAGGAACACCGGAGTTGATAGGTAGAGGAAGTGAGCAATGACTATCCACAACTACAGCTATGGAACAGTCAGAAAGGAAATTCGAGACAAAGGTACAGATAGAGGAATAGAAACCGAAGGAGGGTAGTTTGGAAATTAGAGATTTTTGCCAGACTTTATCGGAAGCTTTCATTATGTCTACGCGCAATAGAAAAAGTCTCACTGAATTCCCGAAAGATGGATGACCAAGAGTCAGTACGATAAAAAAGGAGATGACCAGTAGAGCAACTCTTAAGGAAACCATACTGGCGATTTGAAAGTAGATTATGAAAAGATTAATGCTTAAGTCAGTCAGTCAGTAGCCAGCCCTTACTCCCACACGGGTAGGGAGGATCAGCAAGAGACACAAGAAAGGAAAAAGAGGTGACAGGAGAAAAACACATACAACAGTTCGCCCACATAAAACAAGCACACAAGCATTCAGAAGCACTAATCACACATCAGCCCCAAAATAAATGGCTTCTCCTCAGATGTTATACTTCCGGACAACGTCTCTTCACATCAACATCTGGGATAAAGACCTTCCAGGTTTTTCATTTAAAAGACCTTCATGTACTCTCTCTAACAAACTTCCTCCATTCTTTCCTGTCATTTGCTAATTCTTTTGCTTCAATCATTCCCTTTTAACGCTTCGACACACATTCTGACACCATATCATACCATCTTCTTCTCGGCTTTCCACGCCTTCTTCTTCCTTTCGCTTCACTGACATAGATCCTTTTAACTATTCTGTCTTCAGGCATTCTGTTCATGTGACCATACCATCTGAGAACACTTTCTTCAACCTTTTTCTCTACCGACTTCTTAACACCACAAGACTCCCTTATGTTCACACTTCTTACTTTGTCTGTTCTTCGAACTCCACACGCAATACTTAGCAAATTCATTTCAACTGCTCTTACTTGTGACTTTTCGTTTTTATACCATACCAGAGTTTCACATCCATATATCAATGACGGCATCAACACACTCTCATGTAATCCTCTCACTGCTTCCATACTTAGGTTTCTGCTCCTAAACAAGGCTTTCATTGCTCCAGCTACTTTTCTTCCTTGTGTTTTCTACTTCTCTTGCAAAGTTTCCCCTTTCCTAAATCATGGCTCCCAGATACATACACTCTTCTACTAGTTCAAGCTGTTCTCCATTAATCCTTACATTATACACAGTGTCTCCTTCTCTTTCTACTACCATTAATTTGTTTTTATTAACATTTACTTTGAGACCTCATATTTTAGATACTTCCACAAATATTTTCACCATCTGACGCAGGTCATTCTCGCCCTCAGCACATAATACAGGTTGACAGGTTGAATGAGAGCAAACTTCCAGTAAAAAGAAAAGATGTTAGAGGAAAGGCAGAGACAAATGAGTTTGCCTAGGCAGAGAGTCAGCTCGAAAGAACAGTTTTTGAGTACAACAGGAGGAACACCATCCTGTCTGTATGCCTTCTTATTATTTAGCCCAGAGAGGCCAGAAAGTACATCCTGAGCAGCATTTATGATATTAGTAAGTGAGAGGGAGGAATAACACTGGAATCATCTAAGGTGGAGTTTTTGGCAAAAGTTTGAGCAAAGAGCTTAGCTTTGTCAGAGGAAGACATCAATGACGATAGTGCCGTCAGAGTGAAAAAGAGGAGGGAAAGACGAGGAAGTATATTTGTTGGAGAGGTTTTTGGCTAAGATGCCAGAATGCTTGGGAAGAGCTAGATTTGGAAAACTCAGAACATTATTTTGTTATTGATAATTTTTTTTTTTTTGGGGGGGCTAGTCAAGGAACAGATTTGACTTGATTCTGTCTAGAATCATAAATTGCACGCTATTCTTGAGTTTGAATGCAACAGTACCGTTTGAATGCTTCCTCCTTATTATAATGTTTTTTCTACCAATCAGCTTCACCTCTAAACTCAATTAATGAAATCAACAAATACATGTGGATAGCAGTAAATCATGCGTAAGTAAACCAAGATATCTTTGTATTAGACTGAGAGAAAGAAAATGGAATGTATGCTTCCATGCCCGAGATAATTACCTCGGTAATGCTTTCAGCACTTTCCGAGGGTCCCCGGCCATGGAAGCAAAAGTCATTCCAAGGGAAATCAATGAAGTACTGCCAAAGAGTTGTATGGTCACCTCCTCAACTTCCTCTCCAAGCTAAACCTACCTAGTCGTCTTTCTACTATCTATCGAACTCTTTCCTGAATTCCTCCTATATATATATATATATATCTATAATCTATATACTATTTTCGATTGTCTGTGTGTGTGTCTGTTCTTTATAGGCGGCCGCAGTTTTTAAGCTAGAGCGTTCATACTTGGTATGCATAGTAAGGGGGTCCCTAGGCAGGTTTTAGTGAAAAAATATAATTCCCCAGGGTGAAAGGAACGGAGAAAATGGGCGCGAAATCGGAAAAAGGGCCGTTTGGGGCAGAAGGAGGCCTCCGATCGAAAAGGTGTATGGAACGAAAGTTTTTCGCAGCCCCCCAAAATGGGGGTACGGATGAGGTCAGATCCAAAATCGGAGGTCATTTAGCGGCCGAAATCGAGGTCGCCGTTTAATGAGGCGCAGGGAGGTCGAGGCCGGTGATTATGGTAGTAGTGATTGATGATGGTGATTATGGTAGTAGTAATGGTGGTAGTAGTGATGGTGATTATGGTAGAATTTAAACCCGGGCAACGCCGGGTACCCCTGCTAGTACTGTATATAAACCGATTTTACCTAAGAGATTAAATACTACTTGCAGAATTCTAGGTCGCAGAGTTGTGTATGCAGTTTGTTTTTCTTCTTTTTTCGGTAATGCGAAAACTGCTCACCTACTTTATCAATAGATAACAATATGCATATACTGTACAGGAATATATATACCTTCAATACAACAAACCGACAGAGGTATAAGGAGTATTAATGGTGAACAAAGATCGATCACTATTCTCATTAATGATCTATAAATAGCTATTCCTTGGGGCACACTTGAGACGCTTTCATCACGTATACGCGTGTACGTCGTTTAGAACCACGTTCACAGACACGAACACAGAGCCAGGGGCGGCGCATGTTTAGCGCTCGAAACTCTCAAAGGACGTTAATATGTTATCATACGGTAGGTGATAGCTACTTAAGACACAGGGGGCGGAAGGTGTGAAGACGCCAGGTCGCACTTATAATATTTAAATATATAAAAAGGGGCAGTGGAGGTCTATGAATATCTCAAGAAAAGGGTAGAGCACTGGTTTACATTAATTCAAATACTACTCCATGTAGACCATCAGAGTTATATTTCTTATACTTCGATCAGGGACAAACAATAAAAACACATTGATTTATGCAGACACCATTACATATACAATTACACACACGAGCATACATCTATAGATCTATCTATCTATATATAAAGATATAATTACGCCTCTTACCTTAAGAATATAATAATCAAGTGCCTACCCAGGGGGTAAGGGGTTTAAATATGCACCATGTGCCTCCAGCAAGTTGGAAAAGGCAACTAAAGATGTTGGTTTGTTGGGCTAGCGACCATCCGCCATATACCACTAAATACGAAAACGATAGAAAATCCTCGGACACGGATAGGTCCTACTGTTAACGACCACCGACCGAATTGTAACTTGGAATGTGAGAAGCGTATATGATGGCACCAATAAAAAAGAAGAAAAAGAGAAAGGTCCTGGGGATACTAGTGAATGCAAGGCTAGATGTAGGCCTATGCAGAGTTACATACAAATTTGCTGGAGTGAATGAGAATGAGAGCGCGAAAGAAGGTGTATGCTTGTTTGTAACAAATGGAAGCAGCGTCTATGGGAGTATGGTTCTGTGGGTGAAAGGATTGTGTGGGTGAGAATGAAAGTGGGAATACAAACATGGGTGGTTGTATTTGTGTATGCGCTTACAGAAGATAACGCAGAAAGAGTGAAAGAGGAGTTTTGGGTAAGTGCCTGGATAAATTTGGTAAGAGTGAAATCATGTTTCTGATTGGTGATATGAATGGAAAGGTGGGTGGCAGGAAAGTAGATGGGGTGGCCGGAGAGTGGGGTGTACCGTCAGAGGTAGATGGGAATGGCTGTCTATTTGTGGACATATGTGCGGGGAGGAGACTGTCAACACCCAAAACCTTCCGACACAGAATGATACACAGGTACACATGGCAAGTGGAGTGGAGGAGGGAGGGAGAGACAGTGGAACGAAAGGCAATGAATGACTATGTATGTATGGATGAACGAATGAGGAAATCAGTGTTAGATGGTAGGTTAGATGAAGTTGAGATTCCCCAGGAACCTTCCCATTTCCGATACCTTACGACGACGATATGGATACCCGGCACTCCAGGGGTTCAGAAAGGCCGAACGTGCATCCAAGAAACTCGCAAAGAAAGAACTAGATTTACAATTCCTTAATTGCTGCAAAGTATATGCAGTAATTCCCAATTTTTTAAAATTCAAACTATATCGTAAATCATTGCATTCAACTGAACAGTACAAAGCATGGCAGCAAAAATGACTGAACCTATAAATTCGTACCAAAGAAAAGAAAATGCACGAAGCAAAATTAAATGTATCTCTCTGCAAAGAACTAATTCGATCATTAGTGTCTTGTTTGGATTTCATTTGACTAGAAAAATTCATAAGGAGTAAAATTTATGTATTTAAGAAAAACGTATGCAAAATTAATGAGAGAAAACTTAATAAGATTGGTGGTAAACATGCCCTGTCTTCTTGTGATCCAGATAAAGTTGTATTTAATTATAAAGTGCTATTTTGTCTTATAGGGAAAAAATTCTATTCAGTTTCGGCCTAGAATTTGGCTTGCCTGTTTACAAACCTTTCTACAAGTATTTTTTGGACTTTGAGAGTATAGTTACACGCTTAAAACAGTTTAAACTACCCAATAGCTATTAATTTGGTGATGTACGATGCATTCAGAATATTGCTAGGTATCATTTTCATGGTTTCAAGTTTTACAAAGTGTTTTCCCCTATTATATCTCGCTCTGTTCTGAAGCTGCTAAAGTCACTTGGTAGTAGAAAGGACCTGGTCATCTGTAAACCTGAACAAGGGAGAGGCGTAGTTTTGCTTAATAAATTAGACTACATTTCGTAGATGAAGGATATTTTACAAGACGCCTCTAAATCCACCAATCTAATATATTCAGATATCCACAAACTAACGACTAAAATCGAGGATAAAGTTTCACGCTTTGTGTACAATTTAGTTTCCCTGAACGCCATTGATCTCGTTGAATCCCGATCCCTTAAGCATACTGGTTCATCTATGTATGGTCTCCCCAAGATCCATAAAGCTTCGATCCCCCGTAGACCGATCATGGCAGCATATAATACAGCCTCATATAAATTGTCAAAATTCTTACTACCTATCCTGAGTCCTTTCACAACCAATGACTATACTGTTTAGAATTCGTACGATCTAGCTCAATAATTGTAAGAATATAAATGGCCTGAGTCATGTTTTATGGTCAGTTATGATGTCAAGTCACTTTTTACGAATATCCCACTCAATGAAACAATTGATATATGTGCAAATTTAGCTTTTTCAGGAGTCGAACAGTTTATAGGAATGACAAAGAGAGTTTTTAAGAATTTAATATCAGTCTGTGTTAAAGATAACATGTTCCTATTTAATGGTGACCTATACAGACCGATAGCGTAGCCATGGGATCTCTTCTGGGCCCCACTCTTGCTAATGTGCTCATAATTATGCTTCCATGAAAACAAAACTGGATTAACAATTGTCCCATTGCCTTTAAACCACTTCTCTATCGCCGCTATGTCGATGATACGCTAGTATTTTTCGAGGAGAAAGGTCACGCTATTAAGTTCTTAGAGTACCTTAATTCACAACATAATAATATTTATTTTACCATGAAAGAAGAAAATTATTCCAAACTCCTTTTTTAGACCTTTCAATTAACAAGAAGAATGGCGGTTTAACTCTCTCGGTTTTTAGGAAATCAACTTTCTCGGGTTTAGGCACTTATTTTTGTTTTCAGTTTCTGTCATTTTAATTTTAAATTAATAGCATCAAGACTCTTCTCCATCAAGCGTTTAGCCTCTCATCTAATTATTTTATGTTCCATAATGAAGTTAACTTTTTGAGGAAGTATTTTAGTAATAATGGATATACTGGATCATTATTTGATATACTACTAGGCAGGTTCCTAAACAATAAATTCCAACCTAAAATGTCTATTCCCACAGCCAGTAAGGAGGTCATTTATCTTTGCATTCCTTATCTAGGGGACTGGACCAAGAAAATAATATTGTCTCTTGAGATTAACTTACTTAGATTTTACCCAGACAAGATCTTTAAATTCATACCTGTTAATAAGTTCACAATTGGTTCATTTTTTCATTTTAAAGACCGCCTGCCAGACAACCTACGCTCGTCAATTGTTTATAGTTTTAATTGTCCCAGTTGCCAAGCGGGATATGTGGGCAGCACTGTTCGCTCACTTAAGACTCGAGTTGATGAGCATTTAGGTCAGTCTTACAGGACGGGTCAACCACTCACAAACCCTCCTCACTCTGCTGTGAGGGACCATTGCACTAAGGTATGTAAAATTCCGCTTAGCAAGGACAACTTTAAAATCATTGATAGTTGCTCCTCTGTAAACTTTGAGAATTTTAGAATCCCTTCACATTAAGAAAATTCAACCTAAACTCAATATTTCGACTTCTGCTTTCCCCTTAAGTGTTGCATACTCCCCCATATGTTTTCAAATTTAAATGTTTAGTATCTATACCTTTTATTTATTTAGTTTTAGGTTTAGCGTTACTCACATTTAAATCTACGGACTTTATATCCCTCAATAAATTAATGTTTTAGTTTTTGTTTACTTTTAGGTCACTGATGATGGCATACACTATATGTCGAAACGTTTGAAAATGGGTGTAATAAAGATGTTGGTTGTTACGTCCCTCGCCATTCTTTTCCTCCTAATATATATATATATATATATATATATAAATATAAATATATATATATATATATTCTTTAATACATACGAGGTTGAAAGAAATGGCTTTTTTTTTTTTTTTTTTTTAAGAGACAATGAACGGAGGAAGGAAAAACACAGATAAAACAAAAAGGTCCATGTGCCTAAAGGCATCCTCCATTCATAAAATGTTTGTAACAACTGGATTTAAACATTTGTAGATTGTAAGTTTGTGGAAAGCAATTCGAGGGAAGTGAATTCCAAAGAGTAGTAGCTCTGGGGATAAATGAATTCTGATAAGCAGAAGTTCTGCATTGTGGAGGAGAAAGTGTAAATTCATGGGCGCTCTCAGCTGCCCTAGTTCTACGGGCAAGATGTGGAGAGGCGGCACAACTGAAGCAAGTTCCTCGGAACAATTGCTGTGAAAATATCTGTAGAATAATGCAAGGGATGCAACGTTTCTTCGTATGGATAATGTAGGAAGGTCCTGTGTGATTGCAGGGTATTGATTAACACCTTACGAGCGGCCTATGCGGTTTATTTATGTGTACCGCACAGCGGGTGTTTTTAGCCAAAATAGGGCTGTTTACGTGATCATTTTCATGCCTAAATAAGACCCAGAACGTAAAACAAGTACCTATCCCTGAAAGGGCATAAACAGAGCTTTCGAATGACACCATAACGATCCTTGTATGATGGATAGTTTTCTTGCAATAACCGTGCAACGCGAGTGCAAAAAGCAGGTAATTCGGTACTTTCGGTACATAATTGAGTATGTAGCGAGTGAGAGAGGGAGGGAGCTGAGATTTGTGTCAGTAGGTTCGCCGCGGTGGTCTGGAGCAGTCATACGCTCGCTAGTCTCCTGCCACCACTTGTCTCTCTCTCTCAGCCACATTACGTGCTGAAATTGCCACTCGAGTTATGTCGAGCGCCGCCACATAGTCCAGCTTAATTTAACTCGACTTATGTTGCTCGCCGCTAATTAAGGGTTAATCTAATAGCTTTATTTTGAATTTTGTCCAACTGCCTCAATGCAACCACTCCACTTCCACCCCACAGAGGTGAACAGTAATCCATCTGAGAACGCACATGACTTTTATATATCACGGCCAACTGCTCGTCAGTGAAGAATTCTCGAACTCTGTACAGGAGTCCCAGTTTTTTAGAGGCATTCTTAGCAATGCTTCTAACATAATGTGTCCAGCTCAAGTTAGTAGTTAATGTTACACCGAGAATGTCAATACTAGGGGAAATGGGAATATTTACATCATTAAAAAATATATGGGAGTCAGTGAGATTCTGTCGGTTAGAAAATTGAATGTACTTGGTTTTCTGTGCATTAAAGGAAACTAGATTCTTTTGTCCCCATCCATTAATTCTAGAAAGGTCCTGGTTCAGAGAAATTGCAGTGTTTATTTTTGAATTTATAAGATCGGGTTGGGTGAAAGAATTGGTAAATGTGAAGGAACTGTGGAGTGTTGAGTCATCTGCGTAGGAATGTATTGGATTATGAGTGGTAGATATGAGATCATTGATATGAATGAGGAACAGAATTGGGGCCAAAACTGATCCCTGGGGAACACCAGCATTTATTGAGTGAAATTGAGAATAAAGGCCATCTACCATTACACGTATTTTTCTGTTATGAAGATAAGAAGAAATTAGTGGAACTAATGATGCAAGGCCGTAGTGTGACATCTTCGACAATAAGGATTGATGCCAGACTCTATCAAATGCCTTTGATATATCCAGTGCTATTGTATGTGTTTCACCATGTTGGTCTGTAGCTTGGTTGATTTGATGCGTAAGAAGGCAAAGAATGTCTGCAGTTGATCGACATCGTCTAAAACCATATTAATTTATTATTCTCAAGATGCTTAATTATGTGATTATTTAATATAATTTCAAAGACTTTACCAAGAGTGGAAGTTATAGCTATTGGTCTGTAGTTTGATGGATCTAAAGAGGCACCTTTTTTAGGAACTGGATGGATGTTTGCTCCTTTCCAGGGTACTGGGAAGCATGAGTATGAGTACACAGACGGAAAATTTTGCCAATACAGGAGCGAGCACCAAGGAGCAATTCTTAAGTACTATTGGAGGAATTTCATTTGGACCAGAGCCTTATCTACCGAGAGATTCTGCAAAATAGTTTGACATGTCTGGTGTGGATCTTAAGTGAGGGAATTTCAGGCGAATTAAAATTAAGTACAGGGACATCTTGATTTATTTCATCTAAGGTTGAGTTGGTGGAGAAAATATCCGCAAGAAGGTTAGCTTTACCTCGTGGGTCACTTACAAGATTGCCAGTCGGAGATTTTAATGGTGGAATGGATGAAGCAGTAGTGAAGTTGGATTTAAATGAGTTAAGAGTAGACCAAAATATTTTGTTATCATTTGGATTATTTAGAAGTTTATTTGCCTGTTTGTGGAGAAAGTTTGATTTAGTTAGGTTTAATACAGTTTTGGCATGATTTCTGATGTTCTGCGTTGGAAATGTTATTATTCAAAGTTTCCAGGTCTCTGATGAGTTTTCGCTGGGTGGCAGGAAGTAGATGAATGAGATGAGCAAAATTCATGGTGGTACCGGGTTACATAAATGTACATGAAGATACAGGATATACGACGCGTTTCACTGGACAACCAGCATTATCAAGTAAGGGTAGAATGATATAAAAGGTAAACAGGAAGGGTATATATAGAGGGTGGAGGATCAGAGGAGGCGAAAATCAGGGGGCAAAAGTCTCCTATTGGTGGAGGGGTATTCTAGGAGTGCAAAAGGGGGAACCGCTTCACGCAGGCGCACTGGATGCGGGATGGTGTTGGTCAGGTGGTGGGGTCAAAGCTGATTGGCTGTGTGTCGAGGGGCGTGGCCTAAGTTGTGTGGTCCGTGTGGCGCCGGCAGATGACGAAGCTGAAGGAGGTAGCGCGGGGGGCTGCATCAAGGGCACTGGGGGGCGAGGAGGGGCGTTAGGTCCTGTAGGGTAGTGCCTTTTGGCAGAAGGAAGGATCTGAAGGTCTAGAGTTTGGTTGTTGATGTTAGGATGTAAGGCTTGGATATATAACGCTTCGAGTATAGGTAATCTCCTTGGGTCACTTTCTTTATCGAGTATGGTGGTGTGTTTCTCTAACTCGTTGCGTGTGAGGTGGGGGTGGTTGGGGGTGAGATAGAGGTCTTTGATGGCTCCAGCCTGAAGGTGAAGAGTTAACCGACGTGAAAGACGAGTCTGCGTCATGCCAATATAGGAATGAGGTCCACAGTCCTCATAATTACAGGTATGTTGGTAAATGACGTGATCGTCGGTCATTGGGCTCTTTATCTTGGTGGAAGCTGGTTTGTTGCGAAGAACGAGGTTGGAAGTCTTGGGGGATTTGTAATAAATTACTAATTTGATTTTGTTTTCCGGGTTGGTTGGGTGGACATGCTTGGAGATTATTTCTTTTAAGACGGCCTCGTCATTTTTGTGTTCAGAGGACATGTAATTGCGGTAGAAGATCTTAATTTCATTGTCAATGTTGGGAGGGCTTTGGGTGTACCATTTTTCAAGATGGTGGTTGATGGTGCTGGAGATGTCGGAGTTGGAGTATCCATTATTCACTAAAACTTGGGATAGTCTTTCTAGTTCCTGGTGGATGTCGGCCCAGGTAGAGCAGTGCGTTTTAGACAAAAGACAATTTTTTTTTTTTTTTTTTGGTGGCTGAAGGTAAAATATTTCGTTTTTCGGGGGGCGTGGGCGAACCCCCGCCCCGGGGGGTTATGGATGCGATATGTTTTTTTGTTCCCTCCTATGCTATTCTCCTATGTTGAAAGAAGCATTCTAGAAGAACAAAAATTGAAATGTTGACTTCTGGGCTCAGCCGAGGTTCAGCCTCCCCTTATTAATCACTACTATCATCATTGATACTACAACTATCAACCATCATTACTACTATCATCACCACCATCTTACAATCATCATTACTTCTGTTTACATCATCACTGCTACTATAAACATAATCATTACTACTCACAAGTATTACCATCATGTATCCTACTGTCACCATCATCACTACTAATGCCATCATCACCATTACTATGATCTTCATCATCACAACTATTGTCATCACTACAACTTTCACCATCCTCAATACTACTCACCATCATCACTAATACTCACACCATCGTCACTACCATCATCACTACTGTCATTATTATCACTACAACTATCATCATTACTTGTCACCATAATCACTACTATTATGACCATCATCACTACTACTAGTACTGTCACCATCATATCTACTACTGTCACCAGCATATCTACTACTGTCATCATCATCAATACAACTACAACCATCATCACTACTATTATCACCATCATCACTACTATCACCATCAATCCAAATATTACTACCATCACTTCTAATGCCAACTAAACTAACTTAATTAACCTAGCAAATGCGTAGCAAGATGTTTTCGCCCCCAGAACGCCATCATTGCTGGGGGGGGAGGGTCCGGGAGGTGGTGGTGGGGGGGGGGGAACCATATTTTGGACCTAAAATCATAACTATTGCATAAATTCAAAACATCTTTTTTGACTAACGTTCGCATTCACGCAACAAATGTCCGTGTGAAATTAGGTGAAAATCCGTCCAACGGTATAGAAGTTTCGAGACAGACGGACGACGACGACAACAACAACGACGGCGACAGACATTTTTTCCGGTGGTACCCACTATACGGGGGGGCGATACCAAACTCTGCTTACGCAGAGTTGATAATAAGGTCAGCGTAACACTATTTTGTAGCATTTTGAATATGGTGTAATTTAAATTTAAAATATATATAAGAAAAAAATAGTGACCATATTCTGTGACCTTCACCATTCACCTTGACCTTTTAATAACAAAAACACAAAATTTGGACAATTGTTGCATTGACCAACCGAATTTGCCAGCAAACTTTGCAAAGGTTGGTGACGATATGTAACCCGTTCATTACAGTTCTGTCGGTTTCATTTCACACTGGATATTATGACTATTTTATTTAGTTTATGAAGGGCCTCCATAAAATTAGCAAGCTTTCAAATTATTAACCATTTTTACTACCACAGATCATTCATAAGCTCCCCAAAATTGCCTTATTATAGCTGGAATACAATAAAAAAGACGTCACAGGTACACAAAGGGTTAAACAGTCTAGGAAGAGTTTAAAGAAAATTACTAACGCTCTTCTTTTGTTCTTTGACCTTGACCTTTAACCTTAAGTATTATGATATATATATTATGATTGAAAGATATGTTTTTAAGTAAATGCAACTAACAGTCGTCAGCTTATCGAAAATTGAGTGTTTTTATGCTAGTTAACTTTCGACCTTGGCCTATGACCTTTACCTCTATGTAGGATTATATTTTTGTTTGCTTTGATGTAACCCTAGAAAATCAAGTAAGTGTGTCAACTCTTACTAGTCCATGAGCCAGGCCAGATATCGGTACCACCTGGGGTGACTAAACACGAATGGTACTAAAATGTTTATAGAGTGACTGTAAGTACATTAAGATATGATAGCCTTCTCGCACTGGTAGCTTAGTCTAATTTTTTTGATGCAATAGGGGCGCTACCCAAAAATAAAGATTTTTAGCGTGACGCTCGGCGTTTTCCTCATTTTCTTTAAAATCCATCACACAATCATCGCGAAACTTTGAACACCTATGTAGAATTATATTCTCTACCAGAGTTGTTCCTAGGTATTTTTCAAATTTCCTCATATTTCGGAATATACTCTATATTTTGGGTATTTTCCTCTAAATCTAGAATAAATCCTTAAATATGGGGAACATTGAAAATATATTCTAACAGCTCTTGTAGCTTATTTGATTCTTTACAAGAATTATTCCGATGTGTATTTCAAGTTTCTCCATATTTAGGGGTTTATTTCATATTTGGGGATTTTTTGTTATATTTTGGGGATAATTTATTATTGGAAGGAGCAAACATATGTAGAGTGGTTTCCATGTAATGTGTTTGTTTGTTCATGGTTTAATGGTGATATTTTTTGCAGGTGTGTGTCGACTGTTTGACGGCAGGATGGAACCATCTGCGAGGAAGAGAGCACGGATCGACTGTATCATCCACTGCTCTGATGATGACAGCGATGCTCTGGTGTCACCACAGGATTTGGACTCCTGGAACACATTGCTCAGGGCTGCAGAAATCAGGCAGCATGATCCAGTCCTGGAAGCAGCCAAGGGCCTTGAAGAAGGAGGAATACCACACATACATTATCACCGTAAATGTCGTAGTCTCTTTACAATGAAGAAGTCACTGGATTCTATCCTTGCCAAGGGTGTCAAGATAGAATCAGCAAGCGTCGACCCCAGGAGGAGGGCATCAAGGGATGCCCCTAGTACTAGCAGGGTGTATGCCAAAGTATGTATCTTCTGCGAGAAGTCAAGCAAGTACATAAAAACAACAAAGACAAGGGAGCCACTCATACAGTGTGTTGAGCTACGAGCAGATGAGAAGATTCGCAGAGCAGCAATAAGGAAACTCAACCAGAGAATCCTTGGTTTAGTTAGCAGAGACCTTGTTGCTGCAGAGGGTCACTACCACAAGTCGTGCTACAAACTCTTCACAAAAGATGATTTCCCAGCGGCCGCCAGGTCGGGTGCAGGTGAAAATCAGGAAGAAAGCGAGGAAGCACGCTACGAAGAGGTTGAGACAGAAGCCCTCGAGGAACTCTGCTTGTATATAAGGACCAAATTATTCCCCAACCCAGAGGTACTGCCTATGACAAACCTCACATCTAGGCTTGAGAGATCCATGATGTCCCGTGGTATTATCCAACTGAAACCAGCGACAAAGAAACATGTTCGCCGAAAGATTGAAACCGAGTTTGGAGAATCACTACGCTTTGTCCCAGATGAGAAAGGAAAGCTTCTAATCTATCCACGCAGCCTCTCAATGGACGACCTTGCCCGGCAAGCACACAAAATGGCAAAAGACCTGCAAGAAGCAAGAGCAGCTAACTCTGAAGATGTCTTAACCAAAGCAGGAATGCAGCTGAGGAATGAGATCAATAAACAAGATGTGAGTCAGCCATGGCCTCCCGATACAGATCAGAATGTCATTCCTGCAGCAGTCACTCAATTCCTGCACACCCTGCTGACAGGAGAGTGTGAGTGTGAAACTCCCTCTGAAAGAGCTCAACGTCTTGCCACTTCCTTTGGCAGTGACTTGGTCTTTGCTGTTACCAGTGGCAAGACAAAACCACCCAAGCACGTACTGCTGACCAATGCTGTAAAGTCTTTGACAGGAAACACAGAACTGATCCGAACTCTGAATCGTCTTGGTCACTGTGTGTCTTACTCAATGTTTGAGGAGATCGATACAGCCCTTTGTATCCAGAAGCTGGAATGCTCAAAGGATGACATTCCACTGCCAGCAAACATCTACCCTGGTGTGTTCACAACCCTGGCCTGGGATAACATTGACCGACTTGAAGAGACCCTAAGTGGAGCAGGTACTTCTCATAGAGTCAATGGCATTGCTGTCCAGTCCAAGGTTGCAGGCTCTGTGCCAGAGAAAGTCCTGCCAGAGATTACCAAGTCCAAGATAAGAAGCATCACTCAGACATCATCAATGCTGCCAATATACAATGTTGGGCGGCGGGCAGGGCCACCTAGGATTGAGACTGCGTATGTCGACACTACCAAGGAAGTCCAGGATTCAAAGACAAAGAACCATATCTGGCTTCTTACTCGAATGTCAGACCATGAGGACCAGTCCATCAGCAGTTGGACTGGGTTCAACATCAAAATGCGCAGAGACATTGCAGTGGTTCAGGACACTGTAAGCTACCTGCCCACTATCAATGCTCCCGCAACAGAAATGTCCACCGGTAATGAAATCTTGGAACAAACGCATGCTATCATGCAGTCCTTACAGCTTAACAAGATTGTGTGCGTGTTTGATCAAGCACTCTATGCCAAAGCTGCCGAAGTTATCTGGAAACAAGAGAAGTTCAAGAACATTATCATCAGGATGGGCGTCTTCCACACAATCTGTAATCTCATCTCCACCATAGGAAAGAGGTTTCAAGATGCAGGTCTTAGAGATCTGTGTGTGGAATCAGGTATCATCGCAGAAGGATCAGTGTCAGGAGTGATGAACGGCAAGAGGTACAACAGAGCAGTGAGACTACACAAGCTCGTGTATGAAGCACTGATGAGGCTTGCATGGAAAGGCTTCCTTTCATGGCTAGAAGAAAACCATTCAAGGGACATACACCATCTAGATGAAACACTGAAGGACATCAACAGCTTTCACAGCAATGTGTCTCAGGGACTCTTTCAAGAGCTGATGGAGAGTGAATCATGCACACATATCATGAAGCTTTTCCAAGTTTATCTTGAGACCCTCAGAGATGAACACAACCTCTCAGCATTCTGGATGTCATACCTGGACATGGTTGAGATCATGCTGGACTTAATTCGAGCCTCCAGAGAAGGCAACTGGATGCTCCACCTAGGAGCAATCCGACAGATGATACCGTGGTGTTTTGCCTATGACAAAGTGAACTATGCCCGGTTCCTAACCTACTACTATGCCTTGATGTCTCGACTGCCCATTGAACACCCAGAGGTCCATGAACACTTCATGCAAGGTGGCTTTTCGGTCCAGATCGGTAGCAAGAATCCCTTTGGACGGATCCCTGTGGACCAGACAATCGAAGAGACGATCAACAAAGACACCCAGACACCAGGGGGCACAAAAGGCTTCAGCCTGAAAGGCGGAGCTGTCGCCAGGTACTACCTGACATCGGAGTATCGCAGCAGGTACTTAAGGCAGCTCAGGACTATGGTAGTAGGCCAAAAGTATACTGACTTCAGCCACCCAGACCTACAGATGCCCAGGATTAGAAGAGATGAGGCCGATGTCCAATCTTTAGTTCAACTGATGGAGACCAGCTGGTTGAACCCCTTCAACGCAGAGCAAGAAGATCTTGTCAGTTTGTCAACTGCGACTATGGCACCACCAGAAGTTGTCAAAGACCTTCTAGGGGCCTACAGAATAGGAGAGGATGCATATCAAGCCTTCAAGGAAGAGCGCCTGGAGATCGATACGCCAACTATACAGTTTCATGACACGATGACGAAGACGAAACTGAGAACGTTCACTAACATCAGAATGAAGCCACGCTCACAAGACCATGCCAAGGAGGTTATCTTAAAGGCTGACAGGAACCTATTTGGCCAGATGATCCTTGTTGCCGAGAACAGAAAGCTCAAAATGAGTGATGTCTTGGCTCATCCCCTGGGGCCTTTGCCTTGGGCACTTGCCAGCGGTGATGGGTCTCTCCGCAAGACCAACAAGGCTGCCCTCGCAAAGGAGTTAGAGAGGAATGTTTCTCCTGCAGAAGTGATACCCGAGCCCTCTGCTACCATAATTGATGGGATGAGCCTGGTCCACAAACTGAAGGGAAACGACAAAACTTTTTCACAGCTTGCAGGTACAGCACTGAGTCACGCTGTTCATGAAGGTGCTAAGAGCAGGCGCATTGATGTTGTGTTTGATATCTACAAGGAGACATCCATCAAGGATGCAGAACGAGCCAAAAGAAGTGCAGGCACAGGAATTCATTTCAAGAACATTCAACCTGGGCACAACATCCAGCAGTGGAGAAAGTTACTCGGTAGTTCCTCCAACAAGGCAAGTCTTATCAAGTTCTTGGTAGAAGAATGGAAGGCACCACAGCACAGGGAGAAGCTCAAGGACAAGGAGCTGTATGTCACATGTGAGCAGCGCTGCTTCAAGATCACCAAAGAGCAGTGGGAAGAGGCTCCTGAGCTTAAGTCAACTCAAGAAGAAGCAGACACACGCCTTCTTCTCCATGCACTTCATGCAGCAGAATCTGGGAACAAGTCTGTCATCATCACTGCAGAAGATACAGACGTCATGGTGTTGTGTCTTGGCATGTGCCACAAGATCCCATCCCATCTGTTCCAGAAGTGCGGGACGAAGAACCGGACAAGATTCCTGGATATCACCACACTGAGCCGCACACTGGGAGGCAGCGTGTGTGATTCATTGATTGGTATGCATGCCTTTACAGGCTGTGATACCGTCAGTGCATTCGCTGGCCGAGGGAAGATGACGACACTCAAGCAGGTGAAGATGGACAAGACATACCAGCATGCTTTTCACGAACTTGGACGCTCATGGGAAGTGTCTCCTGAACTCTTTGAGAAGCTACAGGAAATCACCTGCCACATGTACCTACCATCTACCCACACAACTAAGGTAAACAAGCTTCGGTATGAGCTGTTCTGTGCAAGACGTGGAGAGGTAGAGTCAAGTCAACTCCCTCCTTGTGAGGACTGCCTCTTCATGCATGCACTGCGTGCAAACTACCAGGCTGCGATCTGGAGGAGAAGTCTTCAGAGCCAGCCATTTGTTGCGAACCCAACAGACTGCGGTTGGATGACAGATGAGGACGGTAAGCTTGCCGTCAACTGGATGCGAGGCTCACCAGCACCAGATGCTGTTATGCAGCTACTGTCTTGCAAGTGTGTGCGGTCATGCGAACTCCCTAAGTGTACTTGCCTCAGCAATGGTCTAAAATGCACGGACATGTGCAGGTTACAGACATGTCAGAACAAGGCTATTGAAGAAGAGCCGGTGGCACAACAGTCAGATTCCGAGTCTGACGTAGATGATATTTAGGAGTAGTAATTTGCCATAATAGTATGTACAAGCCCATGGCATGCTTAGTGTGTATTTACAGGACTTGTATTAAATGTGACAATTACTATATGCATTTTGTTGACATTTAGGCATTCCTGTCCCCAAATTTGACATTTTAAAAAATTTCGGAATTTTCGGTAGGGTATGTCTATTCAAGAAGTGATAACGACCATTAAGCTACCAATGTGCAAGGGCTATCATATCAAAACATAAACTAGAGACATGTAGCAAGCTAAAAACACCTAAGAGAATTAGTCACCCCGGGTGGTACCGATATCCCAAAATTCGGGTCTTGGCTCATGGACTATACACCTTAAGAGCGGCCTATGCGGTTTATTTATATGTACCGCCCAGCGGGGTGTTTTTAGCCAAAATAGGGCTGTTTACGTGATCATTTTCATGCCTAAATAAGACCCAGAACGTAAAACAAGTATCTATCCCTGAAAGGGCATAAACAGAGCTTTCGAATGACACCATAACGATCCTTTTATGATGGCTAGTTTTCTTGCAATAACCGTGCAACGCGAGTGCAAAAAGCATGTAATTAGCCACTTTCCCGATACAATTCCTTATATAGCGAGTGAGAGAGGGAGGAGGGAGCTGGGATTTGTGTCAGTATGTTCGCCGCGGTGGTCTGGAGCAGTCATACGCTCGCTACTCTCCTGCCACCACTTGTCTCTCTCTCTCAGCAACATTACGTGCTGAAATTGCCACTCGACCTATGTCGAGCGCCGCCACATAGTCCAGCTTTATTTAACTCGACTTATGTGGTGAGCCGCTAATTAAGGGTTAAAGATCATCAGTTAGTTTCAGAGGTATTAACCCGTAGAGACCTAGCGACGCACGTGATGCGACGGCACTATTCGATCACCAGCTCCCAGCGACGCAACACGTGCGTCCGGCATATTAAAATCAGTTACGCGGCAGGTATCGTAAGGAAATGCCTAATAATGGTACCACGTACACTCTAGGGTATTGGAAAGGCGGGACTGGCGGCCGAAACGGGTTGGTGGGTCGTGCGGCTGAACCAGGGTGGATGAGAGGCATGTATTGAACCCCCTTTTTTGACCGCAACTTTGGACCTTATTTACTCGGGTCGTATTGGTTGATTTTGCTTGAAAATTGTGTCAGAGCCGTGGGATGTCATTGTCTACACGTATTATTGGTGTACATGAACATAGTCTGAGCGGGTGATGGATAATAAACGGATTTACGTATACCCGCATATTGCCACACGACTTTGGACATGATTTACTCAGGTGGTATGGTAACTATTGGCCTAAAAATGATACAGGGTATTCGATACAATATGGGAAACCAGTGGTTGGCGGGAAAACGAGTTGGTATGGTGAGCGGCTGGATGGTGGGATGGATTAGGGGCGCGTAAATATCCACCTTTTCGCTCCGACTTTGAACCTTAGTTACTCGCGTCGTATGGTCGGGTTTGGCTTGAGATTTGTGTTAGACACAGTTTGATGTTGTTTGAGAGCTTTGTATGGGTGTACCTGACCATGCCTAGTATTGCCTAGAGGCTACAGGCTGTGTGAGAAAATCCTATATGCGGATATTGCCTCGTTACTTTCAACCTTATTTACTCAGGTTGTATGGTGTGGTTTGGTCTAAAATTGGTATAGGATATTCCTTAGGATGTTTTTTTTTTTTGGAGCAGTTGTCAAAACGACTTTGGACCTTATTTACTACGTGCATATGGTAGGAAGTACCTGGATGAGTTGTGTATATGATAGACTAATCTATATTTCTGTAGGTGTGACATTCCTTAGTCACGCGACTTTAGACCTTATAATGTCTTGTCCTATGTCATATTGCCTTGAATTTTGTAGTGAAAAGTTCGGTGGCTGGTAGATATGATAAGACCAAAGGATGCTCTGGGCTTGACCTAGTGCGTGACAAAGGACATTCAGTATACCCGTTGTCTTCCGCGAGTGATCACCATGTCCCAACAACCTCCACGCCGTAACCCATCCCGTGCTAAGGGCCTTACCATTGATGAAGCCCACGAAATCCTATTACAAAGTGACGAAGAAGACTCTGACACCGAATCCTCATGCCTCGATGATTCAGAAGAGGAATATTTCCCGAGTAGGGAGGAATATGCCGCTATGAATCTGGAGGCACCTTACATCCCTATACGAGAACTCCCTCTCAGTTTTGAACAAATGAGGGAGAGGGAGGCTAGAAATTACCATTCCCCCATGTCTCCCAGGGCAAGGGATATAGAGGACTCCCCACCAAGTGGGGAACAGGTCGAGCTACAGGAAAAAGTAGACGACCCAATGGCGTTCCTGGACATTCCCCTACACCACAGCCAGCCTACCCCTACGGCCGCGAGTGTGAGAGGCCACGTTCACGCTCTCCCTCCTCGCCGCCTCCCATCACCACCACCACGGAAGCCCTCACCTCTCAAAGGTGTAAAGCCCAAACATTTTTATGGGCTTCGCAGGAGACATGCCGCACCACCATCTAGTGAAGAGAAAGAGGAAGAGGAGGTTCCCGACACACCACCAAGGGAAGTGGAAAGACGTCGGATGGTTGCGAGGCGTCTCTTCCCAGTTATGGCAGCCCGGGAAGACGCCGCCGCAGCGGCCAGGGGAGACCCTCGCATCACCACACCACCACCAGCACCATCACCAGACTACACCCCACCATCACCGGGTTCACTACCCTACACCCCCACCGGAACTCCTAGACGAGTGCCCTACCACACACCAACACCATCACCACCTCCATTCGATTCTCACGCAGAAGTGTCAGCTCCCGGGCGTGGGGTTGTAACTGGGCGTCCAAGACGGGTGGGTTAGGTGACCCTCGCTAGAGCCCCCCCCTCTGGCAGTTCGAGAGGGCCAGGAGGGTCCAGGCGGCCGTCAGGAGGCAGGCCAAGGGCAAGGGCAAGGGCAAGGGCAAGGGCAAGGGGTAGGGCAGTGGCAAGAAACACGGTTGCGCCCCCTCGCCACCCTGGTGACCCCGATCCAGACGACAACCCTGATGCCGACGAAGACGAAGATGCCGGCGAAGTACCTGATGTTTGGGATTGGCAGGATGGGGCACGGTATCAGCCCACCGACTGGCAATTTGTGGGCGCCGGGATTGCCGGCCCTACGTTCCATCACCAAGGACCTGACACCCCAAGACTGGACATCTTTTTACATTTTTTTACTGCCAACCTGATGAGCCTAATTGTGGACCAAACAAACTGGTATAATTGGTACTTTATGGCTGGTAAGGAACAATCCAGGTACTCGGCCAGGCTGTCATGGGAAACACTCCAAATCCCAGAGCTCTACTCCTTCTTGGCGATCGTGATCCTGATGGGGGTGACGACGAAATCGTCAATAAGAAAATATTGGTCATGGGATCCCCTCATCCGCACCCCTATCTTTGCCAAGATCATGAGCAGGAACAGATTCTCTGCAATCATGGGGAACCTGCACTTCATTGACAGCCTGGCAAGCCATACCAGAAACCAGGACCTCCCCAGAAACACCAAAGACCCCATGGAGAGGATAAGACCAATTTTTGAGTACCTCAAGCTAAAGTTTGCTGCGGCCTTCAAACCCCATCAGAAACTCATAATTGACGAGAGTTTGTTACTGTGGCGGGGAAACATCAGCATCCGACAGTACATCCCCAGCAAACGTCATAGGTATGGCTTGAAGACCTTCGTCATGTGTGACTGTTTGACTGGCTACATCCAGGACATCATTCTGTATATGGGGAAGAAGACAGAGTTGGTGCCATTGAGGACATATGGTATATCAGGGGCCGTTGTCATCACCTTGATGGAGCCATACTTGGACAGGGGCCACATACTGTACCTGGACAACTGGTACACCAGCCCCTCCCTTGCCAAGTTCTTGTATAGCCGCACAACAGGCGTGTGTGGCACCGTCAGGAGGAACAGAATATTCATGCCCAATCTACCACCCAGGCGGGAAAAGGGCTCCATCATCTACCTGCAGGCCAATAATGTCCTCCTGTTATCCTGGATGGATAACCGGGACGTCAACGTCCTCACAACAGTCCACCAACCAATCTTCCAAAACAGCCGACGACGTGACCGAGCAACAAGGGAAATAATCCGGAAGCCTGAGGCAATCTGTGATTATAATATCAACATGCGGCTGGTTGACAAGTCCGATGCTGTCATCGCTTCGTGTGAATGTGCGAGGAAGACTATGAGGTGGTACAAAAAATTGTTCTTCCATCTCCTAGACATCACCCTGTACAACTGCCACATTCTCCACCGTGAAATTACTGGCAAGCGAGAGACGATGGAGGACTTCTGCATCGAGTTGAGCAGAGAGATGTTGCATACATACATGACTCAACCCCGCAACCCGCAACCACCAGCACATCGTCAGCCAGCAGCAGAAGGGATTGCCAGACTCACTGAACGCCATTTCCCCACGTATGTGCCAGCCACTCAAGCCCAGGTGAGACCCCGCAGGCGGTGTCGTGTGTGTCGCAACACGACACGAAGGAGCCCTATGCGTGTTGACACCAACAATTTCTGCAGGCAGTGTAATGTTGCCCTGTGTCACCCGGACTGCTTCATCCAGTACCACACCCTTGAACACTTCTAAGTGTATAAAAAAGACTGCGAAAAAAGACGCTAAACCAAGTGTAAATACTAAGTGTAAATAATATCTGTATAAAGTGATAAACTATAACTTCATAATAACAGTGAGATACAGGTTTACTTGTACAACTAACAAAATACAATGTGAAAGCCAATATTTCTAACTAAAAAGTGCCTACAAATGATATAATATAAGTAAACTATACGGTAAACTATTCTATATAATAAAGTGACAGTGTGTAAAGTGCTGGACTAATGTACAGTTAGACAGAGAGCGCGGGAGTGAGAACTGTCACCTGGTGTCCGTCTGTCTGTATGTAGGGCGGGAGTCGTTGCCACGAGTGAACACTTACGTCATTACTTGCATATGTGCACTTATTACACTTGAACTTTACTTATTATGACATTATTGATACATACATGGCATAATATGAACTATAAAGGCACACAAGATACTCGGGTGGTATGCAAATGCCCAAACACCCGAAAACTCGACTCATCGTACATCTGGCTGCCGGGCTCCTCAGCCTGCCCGCGCGGGCGGGATATATGAACCGGGCCAAACTGCAGCTGTCATCTCAGGACCCCCCACCCCCTTAGGACCCCTAAAAATCGTCGGTAAGCAAAACAATTTTGTTTTCCTTATTTTCTCTTCATTCTTAGTTAGAAAAAAAAAAAAAAAAAAAAAGTCAAATCGCTTGGGACTGGGGTGAACAAAATTTTAAAACTGGCTGGGGCTCAGCGGGTTAAAGGAAGAGTTGACCTTGACCTTTGACCTTCATCTTGATCTTCATGTCTGAAAATTTAACATTTTAATTTTCCCGTAGAGCATAACTGTCTCAACTAATTTTGTGAAGTTTACATGCATTTTAAAGAAATGAGCATATTGAGCTTATATTTGACGTTGACCTGTGACCTTGACCTATCAAATGGAATTATGTTTATTCTTGTATGACCTAGCATGGTCCAGGCATTCCGAATATGCATGATATGCCTCATGAGAATCTTACATTAAATAGGAAATACTAGCAAAAATCATATTTCTACTTATAACCTTGACCTTTGACCTTGACCTTCGACCTTAGAATTTCTTATCGAAGATTTAGTTAGCTTAACAGCAATGTTCGTATTAACTAGCATTATGAATATGGTGTAATTCGTATAAAAACTTATTGATTACAAATAGTGATTATATACTGTGACCTTGACCTTTGACCTTTAACTTAAAATAAAATACATATATTTGGATGGTCGTCGCATTGACCAACTGAATTTGCCTGTGTAATTTGGTGACAATACATTAAACAGTCTAGGAGGAGCTTGAAGAAAATGACAAATACTCTTGTTTTGACCTTGACCTCTGACCTTAACTATTACAATATTTATGTGAAATTTGTTATATATGATATTTAAGTAATAAGCCATAACACAGCCAGTTTTCCAAAATGTGAGTATTTTTTTTAATAAATAATAAAAGTTGACCTTTGACCTTGACCTTGACCTTTATGTAGGAGTACATTTTTGTTTGCATTGACATTGCCCATGAAAATCAAATAAGCATGCCTAATTTCATTAAAGCCCATCAGTTAGTTTCATATATATTAATATAATAGTTGACCTTGACCTTTGACCTTTATCTTGACCTATATATGTCTCAACATTTATTATTTTCCTGTTCACTTAAAGTACAACTATCTCACCAAATGTTGTGAAGTTTGCATGACAAGTAAAGAAAATATCATATTAACTTTTTTTTTACCTTGACCTGTGACCTTGACCTTTCAATAGTTTTTGTATGACATTGGCCTAGGTATTCCGAATATACATGGATAAGCGTAGTGAGAATCTAACAGTTAGTATAAGAAATACTAGTAAAAAACCTATTTTGACCTTTGACCTTGGACTTTGACCTTACCCTCTAGAATATGTATCTAAAATTTGGGCAATACGATATCAAGGTTACCAGTAACTTGTATAGTGAAAATGAAGACATTTGAATACAAACTAATTATAAATAGTATACATTGACCTTTCACCTTGACCTGTGACCTTGACCTTTATGTAAGAGTACATGTTTTTGTTCATTGATTTTGCCCAGGAAAATCAAACAAGCATGACTAATTTCATTAAAACCCATCAGTTAGTTTCACATATATTTATAGAATTGTTGTCCTTGACCTTTGACCTTGACCTTCATGATGTGTCTCAAAATTTAATATTTTAATTTTCATTTAAAGTGCAACTATATCACCAAATTTTGTGAAGTTTACATGAAAGTAAAGAAATTAGCATATTGACCTTTTATTTGACCTTGACTTGTGAACTTGACCCTTCATTTGGAATTGAATAGTTTCTTGTATGACCTTGGCCTAAGTATTCTGAATATACATGGCAAGTCTAGTGAGAATCTAACAGTTAATATAAGGAATACTAGTAAACAAAATATTTTGACTTTTGATCTTGACCTTTGACCTTACCCTTCAGAATATTTATCTAAAATTTGGTCAATATGATATCGAGGTCACCAGTAACTTGTATCGGGAAAATAAAGAAATTTGAGTAAAAACTAAGACACATGAAATATTGACCTTATTTTTAACCTTGACCTTTGAATATTTAACTTACCTTTAAGTTAAATTGAAAATTTCTTTTTGACCTTTGCATTGACCAAATAAATATACCTGTAAAATTTGGAGAAAATCTATTGAATGGTCTAGGAGGAGTTTCCAGACGGACGACGGACGACGACGGACAAGCTGAATATTATTGTGGTAATTGTGGTGCACAGTATACGGGCGGGATCTGTGTGCGCGATACCACTCTGATTCGCAGAGTTGATAAATGAAGTAATTATCAAAGGGAAACTCTTCCAATATTAGTAGCTAAGAAAATATAGATATTATATTTTTATCTCATTGTAGTCTTATATAATTAGCCCGTAAAACCGATCTATGGACCCAATCTATGCTTCTGCAATAGCCGAAAAAGAACATTTTAATGCAATTACACAGTAACTTTATACAATACTATTTCAAAAGATATTTTCATCAAAATCAAAACCCCAGGGTTAATTTATTTTCAAACGAATGTTACGACCGGCACTACGAAATAAACAAGGGCACTTAATGATGGACTAGATGATAGGCTATATCTGCAACAACGGTACGCTAATTCCAAAACCCTCGAACTATTACGCCGGTGAACAAAAACACTTAAAACCCTTCAGAGTTAATCTACTGGATAACGGGGTATCAATTAACTAGGTTTTAGTGTACTTCTACAAAGGCTTTCCGGTGACGGTAAAGCCAACTCACAACAGGAGTACTTATGTTACGAAAATGCTCTTAAGTAATAACAATGCTTGAATAAACTATATAAGATTTAATAAAGGAATATATGCTTACGTTAACTTTAGTGCGAGTCTGTACTCAACACTAAACTCTACAATGCTCTATGAAAACACTGGAACTCTAGTCCTACAGCAATCAGATAAGGAATCTTCTGAAAAGGTCTGATGCTCTAAGATGCTCGTTAATATAGAACATAAATAAATGCAGGGGCAGGACACCAAAGCGTGTATCTTAAATACACCAATAAGTAGGATACATAAATATAACAAGGGAGTGCAACAACTCTGTGACAGCACTAATAATAACCACTCAGAAACAGTACTTCCTTAGCCAACGTCACAGCCAAACAGGGTTGTGCACTATGCATCAACCAAGGCTAAAATAAGGCGTGAATAATTCCTAAATCATACACAATGAAAGTTAATAAACACAATGCTGTCTTTCTCACTAATAAAGTCTAGCAGTGGCAATAAAAAGGTACTAGGAAACTAGGCAGAGCGCAAGCATGCTCGTAGCCTACTGTCTTCCCTTGAACAGATTTCCCTTATTTAACATTAAGTGACTTGGAGGCTCTCTTGGTAAGTCCAGATCTCTAGTATCTGGTCTTAACCTGGCACTCCACAAAGGTCAACAAAATGAGGTAGCAATCATACAGGTAAGAGTAGGCAAAAGCCCTTTACCTGTATACTGTAACACTCGCAAAGGAAAATATGCACAAGGGTTACAGGCTAGCTAGCTTCGTCGATGTTGTACAGGCTCTGACTTGCCACATACATAACTCAGACAATGACCAAAGATACCTTCCACTGTCTAGCATTAAATAATGGGAAAGAACAGCTCAATAATTAGAAGCACCCCAACACTATGATACAATTTGACTATGACTCTAATAATCCCTAAAACTAGTGCAAACATATATGGAGAGCTGGTGCTGGTAATACGACTGGCCGACTATGGAAGTCGTATGCAGAACCAGAAGGGATAAGTATTTGAATAAAGAGAGAAGTATGAAAACGAAGAAGTTCAGAGAGAGAGAAAGTAGTATAGGGGGTTATATGGGGGACAGATTGCAAAGGACATGTAGGACCAAGCACGCCGTGCCAAGCTCTGCAGGAGAAACGCGGGCAGGAGCCCCCCCAGCACTAACAAAGGCAGCAGCACCCAATCACAGATGACTACGTCACGAGGAGCAGGCGTCACTTGACGCGTCAGGCCCGCCGACCATTCACAAGCGTGGGAAACTCCTCCGAGCGAGGGAGGCACACATACATACACACGCACATACTACCACCTCGCTCTTTCTCCTTTAACTTCACACAATGCATCTTATATTCTATCAATGATATAAAATACTTCCAAGTGTCACAGACAAGAATAAAGACCACCACTGATCTGTCTGTGACAACATGAACTCTATGAAAGAAAGAACATCATTCTACAATTATTGTAGCCCATTTCACTGCCCTGGCAAGCGCTAGCGAGTTCGAGTGCATTCTGGCAAGCTGGCCAGCGTAACACCCCACCCAAGATGTGGGACGTTTCAGCATCAGGTGAACTCCACATCTGACCAGACAGAATGCTCACCAACCCCGCATCACCCAGCTACTCTCCCAAGTTGTGAAAACAAGGCACGATCACAAACATAAAACACTGCCCCCGCATCACCCAGCTACTCTCCCAAGTTGTGAAAACAAGGCACGATCACAAACATAAAACACTGCATCATAAAACAAAAATCTGCACAACACTTCCCCAAAATAATAGCATCATAATAATTATGATGCTCACATGTGCAGCATGTGAGGAGATGTGTGGAGTGAGGAGAAGAGGGAGGGGAGTGAAAGGTACAGCATGGTGGACAGAAGAGGTAAGAATAGCTGTGGAAGAAAAGAAGAAAGCATATAGAGAGTGGTTGGGTAGTAGAGGGAATGAAGATTCCGAGAGACAGAAACGAGCGAGGTATGTGGAGAGTAAGAGGGTGGTGAAGAGAGTAGTGAAGGAAAGTAAGAGAAGAGTAGATGAGGAATTTGGAAGGAATCTGAGTGTAAAATGGAGGGAGAGTAAGAAACTGTTCTGGAAAGAAGTCAAGAAAGTTAGGGAAGGTAGCAAGGGAAACAGTAAGGGTGTGAAAGATAAGAATGGGAGAATGCTAGCCGAGAAGCAAGAGAGAGTCGAAAGATGGAGGGAGTACTTCAGTGAGTTGCTAAATGAAAGGAATGAAGAGCCAGCAAACATATCTGGATATGGTATGGGAGGGAGAAGAAGAGAAGTAGTGGAGGAGGAGGTGGGGATCAGGAGGTCAGAAGTGTGGGAAGCCATGAAAAGAGTGAAGTTGGGGAAAGCACCAGAACAGATGGAGTGTGTGGGAAATGTTGAGGTATGGTGGTGAGATAGTGATAGAATGGGTATGGAAAATGTGCAAACTAGCATGGGAGAAGGGGAGTGCACCCGATGACTGGAAGACTGGCATAATAGTCCCCCTATATAAGGGCAAAGGGAAAGAGGAGTGTGTGGTAACCACCGAGGAATATGTCTTCTAAGCGTAGTAGGGAAGGTATACAGTAGGGTAGTGATTGAGAGAGTGAGAGTGAGAACGGAGAAATGGATAGGCGACGAGCAGGGAGGTTTTAGGAAAGGAAGAGGATGTGTAGATCAGATTTTTTCCCTGAATTGTGTTGTGGAGAAGTATCTGGAGAAGAAACAAAAGGTGTATGTTGCCTTTATGGACTTGGAGAAGGCCTATGACAGAGTGGATAGAGAAGGTTTGTGGAAAGTACTTAGAATATACGGAGTAGAGGGCAAGTTGCTGAAAGCAGTGAAGAGCATGTATGAGGGTGCAAAGGCGGCAGTACGTGTGGAGAGTGAGCAGAGCGAGTTCTTTGACCTGAATGTTGGTTTGAAACAGGGTGTGTGATGTCCCCGTGGTTGTTTACTGTATATGGATGGAGTTATGAAAGAAATACTATCAAGAGCAGTGGATGTTGGTGTATCGCTGAAAAGGGAGGGAATTGAGTGGAAGCTACCTATACTGCTGTTTGTGGATGATACAGTTCTGATGAGTGATAATGAATGGGAGTTGCAGGGTCTGGTAAATGAGTTTGGAACAGTGTGCGAAAAACGGAATTTGAAGGTAAATACGGGGAAGAGCAAGGTTATGGTCTTCGAAAGGGGTGAAGTCACAGAGTGTGAGGTGAAGCTGAACGGTCAGGCTATGGAGATCGTCAACTCTTTTAAGTATCTGGGCAGTGTGTTGAGTAAAGATGGGACTATGGATGAAGAGGTGCGGGAGAGGGTACAACAGGGGAAGAGGGTTGTAGGAACGCTAAAAGCAGTAACAAGAAATAGGGTGGTCAGTATGGAAGTGAAGAAGTCCTTGCATGACAGTGTGGTAATCCCGACACTGACTTACGGAAGCGAAGCATGGACGTTGGTTGAGAGACTCAGACCAAAAGTGAGAGCAGTGGAAATGAATTACTTAAGGAGTGCATGCGGAGTTACATGGAGGGATAGACAGACTAATGAGGAAGTAAGAAGGAGGTGTGGTGTGGAGGTAGATGTGCTGGAAAGTGTGAAAAGGAACAACTTGAGATGGTTCGGCCATATGGAACGTATGGAAAGCGAGAATGACTAAGAGGGTGTACGAGAGCGAGGTGGAGGGACAGAGGGGGAGAGGTAGACCGAATATGAGGTGGAAGGATGGAGTGAGGAAGTACATGAACGAAGGCGGTGCTGGTTGGGGGGAGGGGCGTCGACTGACTGGGGACAGAGGTGCATGGGGGCGGTTCGTTCGTGGCCACCCCTTCGGGGATCACGGCGTCAGGCAATAGATAGATAGATAGATAATAATTATATCACGCTCAACGAGCAAGCTTCACCAAGCCTAGCCTACTAAGACAACAACTCAGAGTGTCTTAGATACTGGCTGTGATATACTGCACTTATATACTATAAAAAAGAAAGAGTTTTTAAGTGAGGTTTTTATAATTTGTTAATAGTGTTTTTGGCGGCATTGCACTACAGGGGCAAGCCTAATTGTTCTCCACTCCACCAAACACACCTGTGGTGATCTGCCCTGGGTCCTCCACCCTGGACAAACAGTCAGCTATCACATTGTCACATTTGCCCAGATTGACCACCAAATGAGCCTCACTTAGCTTCCTGAACAGTGCCCCGATGTGCTCGCAATGGCTCTCAAAGTCATCGTCATAAATTATCACATCATCAAGATAAACGGTGCAGTTAGGGATCTCCGCCACTAACTTGTTCATCAGGCATTGGAAAGTTGCAGGTGCATTCTTCAGCCCATACGGCATAACGTTGCAACGGTAAGTATTCCCATCCACCACAAACCCGCACACCTGCTTCGCCCGCTCAGACAACGGCACCTGCCAGTAACCCTTGACAAGATCCACCTTGGTGAGGTAACGTGCACACCCGATCTTATCAACACTGTCATCTATGCGGGGAAGAGGGTAGGCATTGGTGCGAGTTAAACCGTTCAACCGCCTGAAGTCAATGCAAAACCTGACCTTGCCATCTGGTTTGGGCTGCAGAGTAACGGGAGATGTCCACCTAACCGCCCCTTTTTCTATCAGTCCTCTCTCCAACATGTAGCCTAACTCCGCTCGGAGAGCCGGAAGTTTAATGGGAGATACACGATAAGGCACTGATTTAAAGGGGGGGTGGTCTCCAACGTTCACATCATGCACCGCATGAGTTGTGAGGCCTGGGTGCTCGGCAAACACAGTGGGGTATGAACAGAACAGGTGCTGGATCGCTGCACGCTGTTGCTCAGGCAGGTGCTCTAGTGCCTCAACAGCCACCTGCTTCGTGTTGCCCGCCCACTGATCTGCCGAGACATGACAATCCCAACTCTCCTCCACCTGTGCCTCACTGCCCCCCTCTCCTTCTCCACCTTGGCCGCTGCAAGCCAACACAGGGACAGTAGGCTGCTCAGGTGGGCGCCTCACGAACTCTGTTAGCAGGTTCACATGACAGAGCTGATTTTTCCTCCGCCTATCCGGAGTAGCCACAAGGTAATCTAGGTCAGACAACTTGCGCACGACCTTGTAAGGATCGGCAAACTTAGCCGACAGGGGATGGCCTATAAGTTTATTGGGCAATAAGACCAAAACCTCCTGTCCAACTACAAACTCCCGGAGCTTTGCCTTAGTGTCATATCGATCCTTCATCAAGGCCTAATTATCTACCAAATTTCTCCCTGCCAATTCCAGGCTCTTCAGCATCCTGTCTCTACTCTCGAGGACATACTTAATTAGAGAACAGTCCCTTAAATTAGAGAACAGACTGTTCTGCACAGTCCCTTCCCAGATTTCTTTAACCATGCTCAGAGGACCTCTAACCTGATGCCCAAAAACTAGCTCGTTGGGACTAAACCCAAGGCTCTCCCCAGGTACCTCTCTTGCCGCAAACAAAACGTACGGTAGCCCCAGGTCCCAATCCTTGCCGTTCTCCAAACAGTAGCACCGCAACATGCTTTTCAAAGTGGAATGCCATCTTTCCAACACCCCTTGACTCTCTGGGTGATAAGCTGAAGAGACAACCGTACGAATCCCATGCTGCTGCATGGTCTGTTTGAAGAATGTGGACGTGAAATTCGACCCTTGGTCCGATGAATTTCCTGCGGGTACCCGTACCTCGAGCAATACAACAGCAAATTTCGCACAACAGTTTTAGACTTGCCATTTCTCATAGGGTATGCATCAGGGTAGCGAGTGGAGACATCCATGAGGGTTAGCAAAAACCTGTTACCTGCTCTAGTGGGAGGCAGAGGGCCTACCATGTCGATGATAACCTTGCTGAAGGGCGGACCAATAGCAGGCGCTGGGTGCATCGGAGCCTTAGGTATGCTCTGATTGGGCTTTCCCACCCTCTGGCAGGTACCACACATCGCCACCCATGCCAAAACTTGGGCTTTAATACCTGGCCACCAGAACAACCTAGATAACGAAGCCAACGTTTTTCTCACACCCAAGTGACCTGCCAATGGAACATCATGCGCCAACAGGCTATCACGACACTTCTCAGGAACCACCAACTGGTCAACCACTCTTGCCCCACCATCCCAACTTCGTCTGGGATCCAAAAAATGGCGGTACAGGATTCCCCCAACATGAAAAAAATCTCCCGACTTTGCATCCCCGTCCTCGTCGAGTTCAATCGCCCCGTTCCCACAACTCTCAAGCCCAGGATCTTCTGCTTGCAAAAGACATATATCCGAGGGTGCCAACCTATCTAAGTGCTCCTGAAGCAACTTGTGGCCACCCTCAATACTATGCTGCTCAAGCTTTGCCTGCTTCGCCTGGGAACGTTTCTGTCGCGGAGTGCTATTACGCCCAACCATGTCACTAGGGGGGACAGGTTCTGGGGCCACTCCGGACCTCATAATGGGTGCAAGTACCGAGTCACCAAGGAGTGTCGCTGGATCCAAACTCTCAACCCGATCAGCCTTGACGTTCTCCTTCCGACCCTTCCTCCGCTGGCCTAGAACTTAGGCTGTGACACCTGAGCGGACTGAGACCTGGTGACAGCACAAGCCATCTGCGGCATCTGACACCTCTCCAGCCACTCTTGCCCCTCCCTACTCGTGTCGGCCGCCCTCTCGGCAACAACTAAGGGTGGAACCTCGGAAGTGGGCACCGCAAAGTCGTTGCCGAGAAGGAGGTCGACCCCCTCAACTGGCAATTTCTCCACCACACCCACATCCAACTCCCGTGTCACACCGTCTACCTCAAGCTCCACTCTGACCAGCGGGTAAGACCGCGTAGCATTGATGCCTTGAACCACCACAACCCGAGCCGCGTTAATTGGCTTGCCAGTGAAATTCTTAACAAGTGTTTGGGAAGCGCCCGTATCACGCAACAACTCAAGCCTATGCCTCACACCAGCCCACCTCACAGTGCCGTGCCCCCTATGACCACAAAAAATATCACGGACGGGTGACGAGCCCTCCTGCTGCTTCTGCACCGGCGATGACTTCGCAACCGACTGTTTACCCCGGGCAAACGCGGAAGACCTCAAAGACACGCCAATGTTGCTCACTAGTGACACCACTGCTGTAGGCGGTGCGCTCGGACCTGAGCGCATAATATGCCCCTTCTTATGACACTTGAAACATTCCACCTCACTCTTGGACTTCCCCTGAGATGGGTAAGGGCCCTAGCCTTTCTTTAACGGGAAGGGTTTCGACTCTGGATCATAATTGGCAACAGTACTCTTGAATGAATAATTGTTTGTGACATTAATTCGGGGGGGTGGAGTGGTACGCCACTTGTTACCTGCTTCAGCTCTCTGTGCAGACCCGCACCCGCGAATCAATGACAACCTGAGGTCAGCCAGCTCAGCCGCCTCTTGTAGAGTATTCGGTCGCTTTTCTTTAAGGTTAAGAGTCAAGTCACTGCCAGTACATTTAAAAAATCGTTCCAGCAACACTAGTTGTTTTACTGAATCAAAAGTAGTTGCCTTCTCCGACCTTAACCAATTTTCAAATGCATCTGACAGCTCTCTAGCGTGTTCCTGGAAAGTACTCTCCTTTCGTTTTGGAACAGCCATAAACTTCAGCCTATAGGTCTCTGGCTGTAGCTCATATGCCCTCAGGACAGCCTCTTTCAACAACTCGTAATCCACACAGGAATCTAGGGGCAAAGCATCGTACGCCTTGAGTGCTTTCCCCGTCAATCGTGAAGAAACAAGGGCTGCCCACTTCTCCTCGGGCCATTGGTGCTCCTGGCACTTTTTCTCGAACCGGAGAAAACATTCTGTAACTCCTAACTCATCAAACACTGGAACCAACTTAACACCTTACGAGCGGCCTATGCGGTTTATTTATATGTACCGCACAGCGGGGTGTTTTTAGCCAAAATAGGGCTGTTTACGTGATCATTTTCATGCCTAAATAAGACCCAGAACGTAAAACAAGTACCTATCCCTGAAAGGGCATAAACAGAGCTTTCGAATGACACCATAACGATCCTTGTATGATGGATAGTTTTCTTGCAATAACCGTGCAACGCGAGTGCAAAAAGCAGGTAATTCGGTACTTTCGGTACATAATTGAGTATGTAGCGAGTGAGAGAGGGAGGAGGGAGCTGAGATTTGTGTCAGTAGGTTCGCCGCGGTGGTCTGGAGCAGTCATACGCTCGCTAGTCTCCTGCCACCACTTGTCTCTCTCTCTCAGCCACATTACGTGCTGAAATTGCCACTCGACCTATGTCGAGCGCCGCCACATAGTCCAGCTTTTTTTAACTCGACTTATGTTGCTCGCCGCTAATTAAGGGTTAAGTAGATGCAACAGGGACTGGTCATGGGCTCAACCCCCCTGGGCGACCCGGTTCCTCGTCACCTCTACACGAGTTTTCTCTAGATCAAATCGGCACAATACCTTTCAGACTCAAACTTAAGCTCAGCCTCTCGCTGCTGCTGCTGCTGTCTGAGCTCAGCCTCTCTCAGCTTGAGCTCAGCCTCATACTTCCGTTGCTCGAGCTCGAGCTTCTGCTGCTCAAGCCGAAACAACATCTCGGGAGTCAAACCCTGAGGAGGGGTTGCTACTATTGGGGACTCACCCCGTGAATCACCTAGAGGCATACCCAACCGCCAGCGGGCATCGGCCTGCGGGAACGTACTCGGCTCCGGAGCCCGAGGGGGCGCCATGGCAGGAGTCGAGTGGAATGGGGGCTGGGCTGAAGGTGCCCCAGCTCCCGCTCCACCCGAACCCCCATGCACCCCACCCAGCACACAGGCAACCAGCTCACTTCTCGACAAACCGCTAGTACCGGGAAACCCTAAGACCGTGGCCACACACTGCAGTCCGTACCGGTCTAGCCCCGACACACGATCCGCTGATACAGGCTCCTCCAAAAATATCCGAGCATCCTCCTCATTGTTCACCACCCGAACGCAGCTTAACAACTCCACCTTCTCCACCTCCTCGCCTGCCTCTTGCACTGTGCCCTCACTATGCTCAGACCCGTCCAGTGACATGATGGAGTCAACAACAAAAATTCTCAGTCAAGACAAAAGTAGCCAAACTTTCGTGTAGCTTTATTCACCAAAAAATATTCGAAGATGTTCTTGAGTGCAATACTAGGTCACCAATAACTCCAACAAGTTCTATATATCCTCAAAACAATGTCTACTGCCAACAATGCGAGAAATAAATTCAACCCCAAATGGCAATAAGATTTCTCCAAAAAAAAAACTGCAATATTCAGTTCACTATATTCTGGTCTAAGGTCGCCATTTGTTACGACCGGCACTACGAAATAAACAAGGGCACTTAATGATGGACTAGATGATAGGCTATATCTGCAACAACGGCACGCTAATTCCAAAACCCTCGAACTATTACGCCGGTGAACAAAAAAACTTAAAACCCTTCAGAGTTAATCTACTGGATAACGGGGTATCAATTAACTAGGTTTTAGTGCACTTCTACAAAGGCTTTCCGGTGACGGTAAAGCCAACTCACAACAGGAGTACTTACGTTACGAAAATGCTCTTAAGTAATAACAATGCTTGAATAAACTATAAGATTTAATAAAGGAATATATGCTTACGTTAACTTTAGTGTGAGTCTGTACTCAACACTAAACTCTACAATGCTCTATGAAAACACTGGAAGTCTAGTCCTACAGCAATCAGATAAGGAATCTTCTGAAAAGGTCTGATGCTCTAAGATGCTCGTTAATATAGAACAGAACTAAATGCAGGGGCAGGACACCAAAGCGTGTATCTTAAATACACCAATAAGTAGGATACATATATATAACAAGGGAGTTCAACAACTCTGTGACAGCACTAATAATAACCACTCAGAAACAGTACTTCCTTAGCCAACGTAACAGCCAAACTGGGTTGTGCACTATGCATCAACCAAGGCTAAAATAAGGCGTGAATAATTCCTAAAGCATACACAATGAAAGTTAATAAACACAATGCTGTCTTTCTCACTAATAAAGTCTAGCAGTGGCAATAAAAAGGTACTAGGAAACTAGGCAGAGCGCAAGCATGCTCGTAGCCTACTGTCTTCCCTTGAACAGATTTCCCTTATGTTACGTTAAGTGACTTGGAGGCTCTCTTGGTAAGTCCAGATCTCTAGTATCTGGTCTTGCCCTGGCGCTCCACAAAGTTCAACAAAATGAGGTAGCAATCATACAGGTAAGAGTAGGCAAAAGCCCTTTACCTGTATACTGCTACACTCGCAAAGGAAAATATGCACAAGGGTTACAGGCTAGCTAGCTTCGTCGATGTTGTACAGGCTCTGACTTGCCACATACATAACTCAGACAACGACCAAAGATACCTTCCACTGTCTAGCATTAAATAATGGGAAAGAACAGCTCAATAATTAGAAGCACCCCAACACTATGATACAATTTGACTATGACTCTAATAATCCCTAAAACTAGTGCAAACATATATGGAGAGCTGGTGCTGGTAATACGACTGGCCGACTATGGAAGTCGTATGCAGAACCAGAAGGGATAAGTAATTGAATAAAGAGAGAAGTATGAAAACGAAGAAGTTCAGAGAGAGAGAAAGTAGTATAGGGGGTTATATGGGGGACAGATTGCAAAGGACATG
This sequence comes from Paralithodes platypus, assembly GCA_032716605.1. Taxonomy (NCBI): domain Eukaryota; kingdom Metazoa; phylum Arthropoda; class Malacostraca; order Decapoda; family Lithodidae; genus Paralithodes; species Paralithodes platypus. The sequence continues at coordinate 69,790,087 of CM064513.1, read as the reverse complement.
TAGGACCAAGCACGCCGTGCCAAGCTCTGCAGGAGAAACGCGGGCAGGAGCCCCCCCCAGCACTAACAAAGGCAGCAGCACCCAATCACAGACGACTACGTCACGAGGAGCAGGCGTCACGTGACGCGTCAGGCCCGCCAACCATTCACAAGCGTGGGAAACTCCTCCGAGCGAGGGAGGCACACATACATACACACGCACATACTACCACCTCGCTCTTTCTCCTTTAACTTCACACAATGCATCTTATATTCTATCAATGATATAAAATACTTCCAAGTGTCACAGACAAGAATAAAGACCACCACTGATCTGTCTGTGACAACATGAACTCTATGAAAGAAAGAACATCGTTCTACGATTATTGTAGCCCATTTCACTGCCCTGGCGAGCGCTAGCGAGTTACGAGTGCATTCTGGCAAGCTGGCCAGCATAACACGAAATATCCAATATTAACCCTTAAAAAGCGGCCCACCACTTAAGTCGAGTTAAATAAAGCTGGACTATGTGGCGGCGCTCGACATAACTCGAGTGGCAATTTCAGCACGTAATGTGGCTGAGAGAGAGAGACAAGTGGTGGCAGGAGACTAGCGAGCGTATGACTGCTCCAGACCACCGCGGCGAACCTACTGACACAAATCTCAGCTCCCTCCTCCCTCTCTCACTCGCTACATACTCAATTATGTACCGAAAGTACCGAATTACCTGCTTTTTGCACTCGCGTTGCACGGTTATTGCAAGAAAACTATCCATCATACAAGGATCGTTATGGTGTCATTCGAAAGCTCTGTTTATGCCCTTTCAGGGATAGATACTTGTTTTACGTTCTGGGTCTTATTTAGGCATGAAAATGATCACGTAAACAGCCCTATTTTGGCTAAAAACACCCCGCTGGGCGGTACACATAAATAAACCGCATAGGCCGCTCGTAAGGTGTTAAAGATGAAAGGTGATGGGTCCGGGAAGTGTTTTCCCTTATATTCCTCATCTTATATATATATATATATAATATGTTATGCCGGGTTATAATACAACCTAGCTTAGTTCTGGGTCTTTACTCAAATCCAACTCTGGACTTTTAGACTCAATATTCTCTCAACAGGGTCACATCGAACACGTTCTTATTCACAAATTAGGTACTCAATCAGGTTAAGATGACACAATAAATACACACTGGCAAGTATACTCTCTTGTTTATTCAATGGACATATATGTATGATGAAATACTCTTTGACTATTGTGAGGGAATAGCAAGGAATGTAGGGGCAAAGACATACGCAATATGACAGGTACTTTACGCAGGTAAATAGGACGACAGTGTGGAGAGATGATTACCGTACTATTATAAGGAACAGTCAGTGATCAAGTACTAATGGTTATCACACTCTAAGGTCGGGCAATGACACACAATGTATATATATATCAAGGAATAATATTACGATGGAAGTATGCAATAATAATCAGACAAACATACACATAGATAAAACCCTTGATAATTATATATATGAGAGTCGAGTATCTACTGTGAATTATTCTGAGCAAGTTTCAGACAGGTTGAACAAAGTGTATGGCTGCACGTCAATAAGGTAAGGCAGAGCAAAAGGGAAAGTGAATGAGGGGGTGCGGGGCAGATGCTCGCTCGCGGTTGGGGGGGAGTGAAGGGGGGAGATATAAAGGGCTCCCGCACAAGGGTTAATTTTGGCTAGGTAGGTCGCTCAGGTCATAATTATGTTTGACTGCGATGGTCAAAATAGTAAATATAGTTAGCCCGATATTATTCTGATGAAGGGGGGAAATGTAATGAACTTCAAAGGGGTGGGGAAGTGAATTATTTTACTATTAATGGTATACTTAAATTAGCAGGCGAGACTTTATCTCATGCGCTCACGATTAATTACTTCTTATATGAAAAGATAATCTCAAGGGTCGAGGAAGTCAGAATTAATGATTTACATCTACTGAACTATGCTCGAAGGTTGGAATTAACCTAACTGAATCAGACAAGAGTTTGATTACCGTAGATTAGAGAACGCGTCAATAAATTAGTGTATATGAGTAGTAACAATAAGACTACAAGGTAAATATGGCATACACGACGAAGTTGTACTTATATGGAAATACCTGATAAGGTATGAAGGAGGTCTGAACTGGTTAACAGAGTCCTATATGGAATACAGAACAATTGGCGTTGTATTCGAGTTATTAATTAGACAATAGATCTACACAGAAACTAGAATTCCTAGACGAGCAGGATCGAAATTATCTATTTCATAAGAGAATAAACTAATACACGTTATTCACAAAGTACACTATTAACGCACATCAAATTCATCCGTAATAGGGGGGGGGGGGGGGCCCCCGGGGGGGTGAGGAGAAGACTGAGTTCAAAAATAGGTATGAAATTGAGCTTAGGTTCTAGGTAAAAGTGAGGGTCTTAGAAGGGAATCAATTCACAGTATACACTTCAGCTTCAACTTGGTACATACATAAAAGAGAATGGACATACACAAGGAAAATCTGTGAGTATTCGGCTTGATTATGAATTTACACTATTATGTAACGTATGCGTAGAATTAATGAGGATTATGAGTTTAGTAGAGAAATTAACACTAGATCTTGGGCACAGATCTACACAAGGTTTAATCTAGTTACTACAGGATTAATGCATACGCAATAAAAGAAGGATATTAGGCACAGATCAAGCACAGAGATTAACCACGAATATTCACATATTTTACCTTACCTTCACATCAATAATCACAACGTAAGATACTCAGAGACACTTAGGGGGAGCTGGAGGGGGGGGGGGGGGGGGTTGAGGTTCGAAAACAAGTTCTGGCCGACGTAGAGCGTAGGTTCGCCTGGCCAGACTTCAGGGCTGCTTCGCACCGTCAGGAATCCCACGTCCAGACGTCAGAGGCACACAACAGGGCTCGTTGTAGGCTGCTTTCTCAACAATTTCGTTGAGTACATGTTCGGATATTTTCTGAGCTTCAACTTATAGTAATTCAATGTTAAAGGGATATAGTGAAATCGTTGTGACATTAATAGTGAAGTAAATACTTAACTTAACAATACATGGTGGTTATCAGAAGGTACCTAATCATCCAAAGTATTTTATTTAACACTCCGGGGGGAGTTACTAAGTCTAGGAAGGATATAATAGCAGTTCTAGTGATTTTATTATAATTGGGGGTTATTTGTGAAACTGGAAACAACTCTGGTTTCCTCTAGGTTTCTGGTTTGGTCCAGAGTTCTTCGTGACAGGCTTGTATTGTAGATTCTAATGTCCCCACTTATATCGGTAACACTCAGGCCTTTGATGTGGAATTTGCATAAACATTTGTTCTGTGTACTGCAAATCTGGCTGCTGGTGCAAGGAAGGTTGGTGATTGATGGGTGTGGTATAATATCACTGGAAGTTAAATATCTCTAAGCTATAATTCAAACAAAATCAATCTAAATTAAATTACTCCAAGTCTAAATTGAATTCAATCTGAAATCAAGCTAATTTATATCCAAAGGTCACACACAATTATTCACATTCAATCAAGGTTCTAAGGGTTAATAATATTCCAGGATTTAACTCACCAATAGTTCCACGTGGCAATGAGACAAAGGAAAATGCTTACCCAATATGGCGGACTACGGGGAAACCAGAAACCGGCCCGAAAGCACAGGTCAAGGAAAATAAACAAATGATTATATGAGAATGGACATGAGTAATATGCTTAGCTGACAGTCATGGCGTCGATGAGAGCGTCGTGATTGTGTAGATGTGTGTATTGCTGGCAGTTTATTGTGATTAGAGGCACAAAAGCACGATCAACTGAAGGCGGAAATTATATGTTAACTGGATGATGTTCGTGGAGGCTCTGAGCTTCTTCTAGACCTTCACCTTGCTGCCTTGGCAAACGCCAGGCGCCCAAATTATCGTACCGTATCTATGTTGCTCAGTACGATAAATTAAATAAATATATACGATAAATTCATATATACTACATAAGACCATGTCAATATTGCTGAATAGCATATTAGGCCTTTTATAATCTTAACTTACTTACAATCTTATAATTCACGATCTAATCGTCTTACGCTCTACCGTGGGAACGACCGTTAGACTATCGTATACCTAGTGACATCACAGAGACGTACCTTAGCACATTAATTATCTTGCACTATCGTATTACACGATACACTCCCCCCACAGTATCTGGGCAGTGTGTTGAGTAAAGATGGGACTATGGATGAAGAAGTGCGGGAGAGGGTACAACAGGGGAAGAGGGTTGTAGGAACATTGAAAGCAGTAACAAGAAATAGGGTGGTCAGTATGGAAGTGAAGAAGTCCTTGCATGACAGTGTGGTAATCCCGACACTGACTTACGGAAGCGAAGCATGGACGTTGGTTGAGAGACTCAGACCAAAAGTGAGAGCAGTGGAAATGAAGTACTTAAGAAGTGCGTGCGGAGTTACATGGAGGGATAGACAGACTAATGAGGAAGTAAGAAGGAGGTGTGGTGTGGAGGTAGATGTGGTGGAAAGTGTGAAAAGGAATAACTTGAGATGGTTCGGCCATATGGAATGTATGGAAAGCGAGAGAATGACTAAGAGGGTGTACGAGAGCGAGGTGGAGGGACAGAGAGGGAGAGGTAGACCGAAAGAGAGTGGAAGGATGGAGTGAGGAAGTATATGAACGAAGGCGGTGCTGGTTGGGGGAGGGGCGTCGACTGACTGGGGACAGAGGTGCATGGGGGCGGTTCGTTCGTGGCCACTCCTTCGGGGATCACGGCGTCGGGCAATAGAAAGATAGATAGACTCCCCCCACAAAAAACCTTAACCCCACCTTAAATTAAAGTTGCCCAGAGGCTATCCTCTGACGCCACATATCAACGGCGCCAGCAGCAGCGCGTCTGGGACGCGTCTCGGTCCGAGATTGATCACCATCCGTAAGGGGTGAATCGACACATTGAAAATTCTCGGACCCATCAATAACAGGTGGAGCCTCAGATTGCAAAGCGGAATTGAGCTCCAAAGCTTACAAACGTGCGAGGGGACGAACAGTAGTTCCAGTTGCCGTCCTCAATAGTGCCACCCGCTCTACAGTCTTCCCCCTTGTACACCTCCAACACGCGGCCTAATTTCCAGTACAAACGAGGACTATCTTTTCTTACTAAAACTACTTACCCAACAGTAGGTGCCGATGGTCTACCAGAGGGTTTGATGCTTCTCTCCCTCAATGCTAGCAGATATTCATCAATCCACCTCTTTCTAAAGTCCTTGATTACCTTCGAAATAAACTGGTACCGCTGGTACTGCTTCAGAGTACAACGAAGGATCCTCTAGTTCTATGATAGGCTGGAAATCGGACTGGAATGCAATCAATGGTTTACCGTAGAGTAATTGAGCTGGCGTTAATGGTAGTGGTTCTCGCAGGTCGGTGTACACATATGTGAGCGGACGATCATTCACGACTGCTTCTATTTCGGTGAGAACTGTCATTAACTCACTCTTCTTCAATAAAGCACGTCCTACTACCGCTCTCAGTCCTGATTTAACAATGCCGACACACCGCTCCCACATTCCACCAAACCAAGGTGCCCTAACTGGGATGAACCTCCATTCGCTCTTCTTTTCTCCCATAAAAGTGATGATTGTAGGATCACTGCCCATATCCTCAAGGTATCTAGATGCTTTGATAAAAGTAGGAGCATTGTCGCTAAGTGCTAGTTGAGGGAATGAACGACGTGCACAAAACCGTCTAAATGCCAGCATAAATTCCTCGCTAGACATATTGTCACATAATTCTAAGTGTACCGCGCGAGACGTTGCACAGGTAAACAATAATATACAGACCTTATCTTGCTCTCTCGTCTTCAATGCACCTGTGTAATATAACCCTACAGCTTGGAAAGGCTCGATATGTTTTACACGGCATTCAGGTAAAGGCGGAGCTGGTCCAGTCACATAAGGTTTATCCTTTAGTCTCTGGCATATCACACACTTCCTTACTACCTGTCGAGCTACTTGTCGAACTCTGGGTATCCACCATGTGAGACGCAAATTCGAGATGATGTGATAGACCCCGTAGTGTTTTACTTCCTTATGTGCACGTATGACCAATAGATCAGTAACGTGATGTCTTGCTGGCATAAGTATAGGACGGTTTGCGCCGTCCTTTACACCCGACCACTTCAGGCGACCCTCACACCTGATGAGGTCATTATCTAGGTGCAACCTGAATTGACGCACTAAGTTAGGCATGATTAACTTATTAGAGCTTTGAAAAGATTCTAAATCATTGGAAAAGGTTTCTGCTTGAACCCACTTGATCAAAGTTAATTCAGCTGCTGTATATTCACGAGCATTAATGTTGTGACCCTTATTGCAGAGTTGGCCCGTTACTTTAACCTTGATATTGGATATAAATCTCAAAACCCAAGCTACAACTCTGACTAATTTATTATAGTCACCGAATCTTGCCCACTCTATTACTGGACCCGGTGGCTCATTTGGTTGGGCTGTAACTGTCACTGTTTCCAGTGGTAGTTTCATGGAGCAGCCAATTTGGACCATCCCACCACAACTCGGACTTTATTAACTGGCTAGCTGTTATACCCCTAGTTATGAGATCACTAGGGTTGTCTTTTGTATTGACATAGTGATATGCAACGTCTGGCAATAGGGCCCTAATCTCATCTACCCTATTTCGCACATAAACTGGCAGAGACTTCTTGCTATGTACCCAGTTGAGTGCGACTTGACTATCGCACCATACGTGAACGACTTCAATATTCAACTCGCTCTCGTATGCTGCACGTACATGTTGCACCAGACATGCTAATAGCAGCATGGCAGTCAATTCCATTTTAGGGATAGTTACCTTTTTGATCGGGGCTACCTTTGCCCGGGCTGTAACTAAATGCGCCCCAAATGAAGTAACGACATATATGGCTATCCCGTATGCCGTGGCGCTAGCATCGCAAAACGTATGTAATGTAACATCGCCGTATCCTGCCACCTTACGAGGTAGCTGTTTAGTACATAGGATGTCATACTCTTTCAACAATAATGTCCCTTGATCACTTAAGTCCTCCGGCAAACTGTCATCCCATCCTACTTTGCGTCTCCAAACTTCTTGCATCAGAATCCTAGCTCTTATGGTAATGGGTAATGGTAGACCCAAAGGATAAAAAAATTGCGAAACTTTGCTCAACAGACTTCTCTTCGAGTGCGTTCCTGTCTGCTGAACAAAAGACTTGGTTTGAAAGGTTAGAATGTCTTGTTTTGGTTGCCAGATCATCCCCAAATTTCTGGTCTTTTCCTGGTTATGAGATGCCGTACCATCCATCTGAACTAAATTCTGAAGATCTTCACTATTAGTAACCCATTCGCGGAGAAATAAATTAGCTTCTGTAAACAATCTACGTGCTTGCCAGTAGCTATGTAATAAATCATCCTGACTATCGCTAGAACCCTGCAAATTGTCTATATACTGTACACCCCGCGAGATAGTTTACTTGTGTCCTCATGAGTGTCTGACAGATGTTTCTTAATTGTGGCATTTAACAAAAACTGCGAGCATGTAGCACCAAAGAGTACGACCCGAAAACGATAGATCATGACCGGACTTTCAGAGTCGCTGATGTCTTCGAACCAAAGAAAGCGAGTAACATCTCAATCTTCCTCCTGTAATTTGACCATCAAGAAGGCTTTCTCAATGTCACTAGTAAATGCATATTGCCCCAGCCTAAATCTCAATAGGTGTTGAGACAAATCTGGCACCAAATCTCTCACACTACTGATCCACCTGGTGAACAAGCCTACGTCTTTTCTATCCTAAATGACCTAGAGCAGTTAGTTCAGCAACCCACCCGTATCCCAGATCGCATCGGAGATCGGCCCAACATTCTTGACTTGTTTCTAACTTCTAACCCTTCTTCTTATACTGTCGATCTTTTCTCTCCTCTGGGCTCCTCCGACCATAAACTTATCTCTGTCACCTGTCCTATCTCTCCAGTACAGCCACCCGATCCTCCTAGCCGGCGGCGCTTGTGGTACTTTGGCGCTGCCGACTGGGAGGCTCTTCGGCAGTACTTCTTTGATTTCCCATGGAATGATTTCTGCTTCCATGGCCGAGGACCCTCGGAGAGTGCTGAACGCATTACCGAGGTAATCCTATCGGGCATGGAAGCATACATTCCATTCTCTTTCTCTCAGACTAATGCTAAAAAATCTTGGTTTACTCACGCCTGTTCTACTGCTGTCCGCAATAAGGAGGAAGCATTCAAACGGTACCGACGCCTTAAAACTCAAGACTCTCATTCTTCATATGTTTCTGCCCGGAATCAAGCCAAATCTGTTCTTCGACTTGCCAAACACTCTTTCATCAATAATAAATGCACTGAACTATCCAACTCTAGCTCTTCCCAAGCTTTCTGGCATCTAGCCAAAAACCTCTCCAACAATTTCTCTTCCTCGTCTTTCCCTCCCCTTTCCCACTCTGATGGCACAACCATCACTTCTTCCTCTGACAAAGCTAAACTCTTCGCTCAAACTTTTGCTAGAAACTCCACCTTGGATGATTCCGGTGCTATTCCTCCCTCTCCGCCCTCCTCTCTCTTACTTATGCCTAATATCCTAATCTCTTCTAAAGATGTACTTTCTACCCTCTCTGGGCTTAACACTAATAAGGCGTACGGTCCGGACGGTGTTCCTCCTGTTGTTCTCAAAAACTGTGCTTCCGTGCTGACTCCCTGCCTAGGCAAACTCTTTCGTCTCTGTCTATCCTCTAACGTCTTCCCTTCATGCTGGAAGTTTGCTCACATTCAACCTGTCCCAAAGAAGGGTGACCGCTCTCAACCCTCCAACTATCGTCCAGTTGCTCTTATCTCTTGTCTTTCTAAAGTTTTTGAAACTATTCTTGCTTCCAAATTTCTTAAGCATTTCTCTTCTCATAATCTGCTCTCAGATCGCCAGTATGGCTTCCTTAAGGGTCGCTCTACTGGTGATCTTCTTTCATATCTTACTAACTCTTGGTCATCCTCCTTCCGGGACTTCGGTGAGACTTTTTCTATTGCACTAGACATATCGAAAGCCTTCGATAGAGTCTGGCATAAATCTTTAATTTCTAAACTACCCTCCTTCGGTTTCTATCCCTCCATCTGTGCCTTTGTCTCTAATTTCCTTTCCGGCCGTTCCATAGCCGCGGTTGTGGACGGCCATTGTTCACTTCCTCACCCTATAAACTCCGGTGTTCCTCAGGGCTCTGTCCTATCTCCTATTCTCTTTCTAATTTTTATAAATGATCTCCTTAACTGTACCTTAATTCCCATCCATTCATACGCAGACGACTCAACCTTACACTACTCCATTAGTTTTTCAGAACGCCCCAGCCAGCAATCCCTCAACGACAAACGTAATGAAGCCATAGAACTCTTAAATTCTGATCTAAATACTATTTCCAATTGGGGCAGAGAAAACCTTGTTAACTTTAATGCTTCCAAAACCCAATTTCTCCATCTATCTACCCGTCAGGATCTCCCAGCGGACTATCCCTTATTCTTCAACAATACAAAAATCAACCCTTCATCTTCTCTCAATATTCTTGGTGTCTCTTTTTCTTCTGCTCTCATTTGGAAGGACCATATTACCAGTCTTGCTAAGGCAGCCTCCCAGAAGCTGGGTGTGCTCAACCGCCTTAGGGGGTTCTTTTCCCCTGCACAGCTTCTTGCTCTGTACAGGGGCATAGTGCGCCCTTGTATTGAGTATTGTTCACATGTGTGGGGAGGTTCCTCTCACACCGCTCTCCTAGACAAAGTTGAAAGGAAGGCCTTTCGTATCATTAACTCCCGTCCACTCACCAACTCTCTGCAATCTCTCTCTCTCCGCCGCAATGTTGCATCTCTCTCGCTATTCTATCGCTACTATAATAATCAGTGTTCCTCAGAGCTATCCCAGTGCATACCACCTCCTTTACGTAGGGCACGTGGTACCCGTCTTGCAACTCAATCCCACCCCTACTCTGTGCAACTCTCCAACCCAAGAGTGAAACGTTACTCTCAAACTTTCTTCTACTCAACAGCTGAGCTCTGGAACTCTCTCCCAGAATCAGTCTTTCCCTCTTCCTATGACTTAAATTGCTTCAAACTCCGTGTATCCAGGCATTTTGGCTCGAACGTCCCTTGATTTTGGCCCTGTCACTCTTTCAACTATGGGGGAGGCACTCGCTATAGGCAGTTATGCCTTTTGCCTCCCTCAATCACATAGAAAAAAAAAAAAAAAAAAAAAATGGACGGACCAGTCAGCAAGCAATCATTCAGGCTGGGTTGTTGACCTTGGTGGATTGAACAGTCATACACCACTCATATTGGTGTGGTGGCACTGTATTTCTTTACCCCATGATGGGCTAGATAGTGAACCCTTCCCTTCCTTATTGGTTCTTTTACATCGACTCTTTCATTGAATTATCGGTCTAAGTAATTCCGGAATACATCGTCATACGCCTGGCGCGTGCTCGGTTCATTTGATAGTTTACGCTCTAATGCGCGCAAGTGACCCAATGCCAATCCATAGTTTGTTGGCAGGCTCATCTCACAATTTTTCCAGGGTAAACTAACCTTGTATTGCTTGTCTGAGGCACAATAACTCAGAGACTCTTCAAACTTCTTCAGCGCAATTTCCGAATCATAATCGGTCTCCACAGGATTAATGCCTATGTGATCCAATCTCCACAGTCATTCCAGGTCGAACTCGGCAGTCATTTTAGGGTCACTAGGTTGGGAATCCTCCCTTCCCAACTCCTCTGCCGCGGTTACATTCACCCTTAATATCGAGACCGTGTCGACCAGGACATTTGACTGTGTAGTATGTACCTTTCTGCTCATGCAATAGCCAAATTTAGTGGGGATCAAAATCACACCACACAATTTTTTAAATCCAGGGTATACTACATCATAATAATGATCCACACCAAGTAGAATATGCACCTCACTCTGATCTCCCATGGGATCTGACAAGTTAACCCCCTTGCTACGTAATGCGTGTTCCACCTTCTTCACTCCTACAGATACATATTCTGGTAGGGTGTCTACTACGATACATGTCATAAAGTACCTTTGTTTACGATAGAAATAGGAAATATCCGCTATCTCGTAGTCTTGTTTGTCAGTAACCCCTGTAAAGCCCTGCAATCGAAGAGTCTCAGCCCCTACGATTCGGTGTTTGGGGACCAGCTGCTTTTTTGGACATGACTGTGCTCAAAAAGGCAATTTTTAGCAACCTGGTATATGGCATCAACACCCATCCCTCTGTACTCAGTGAAAGTCCTATGGCGAAATTCAGTCTGGAAATTATATTTTTTTGCACTTATTTCAAAATCATCGAATAAGTTATGCCACTTAAGAAATTTCGTAACTCTATAAACAGTGGTCATACATAAATTATTTGCACATCACATGAAAGCCCATTAAAAAACCTTTAAAATTATGTATGACTTATTACTCTACTGTCACTCGTTCGCTCACACCATGAAATTGAATAATACATGTTCTCTAACTTTACAAGCGATTTTTTCAAAATGTTATTTCAGTAGGTTAGCGAGCTGTCACGGTCAAAGGATCGATAATGAATAATCCTACATCAATGATTTTTATGTCAAAATAAAGGGTATAAAATTCCCTACAAACCAAAAAACATTTTTTTTTAATTTCCTTCCCAGTTAGACACATCAGCCAAAGAACTTTATCAGCAAAAATGAAATAATGTTTTATCTAATTTCAAATTGACCTAATTCCATGATTAGATAAAAAATGGAAAAAGTAAAAATGTACGATTGAAATTCAACCTATTCTGAGTACCCTCAATGCAACAAAAAGATCATACAACAAAATTTGTATTTTCCTTTAATTTAAAAAAAAATCTTAATATTTTCACACTAATTCATACCTAACTCAAAAACTAATTACCGTAGAGAATTGAAATTTCAAGTATCTCTCTATTTTTAGGTCCCTTATAAGTGTTCAAAATATTATTGAAATCAGACGAAATTCACTGACACCCTCACGAGTAAAATGTTGCTGGTCCCCTTAATTAAGTCCCTCTAATATGGACCTTTTTTTAAAGGATCGTTGAGACCCCTGATCAAGAAGCACCCGACAAACCTTGTTACTGTCATTACCTTTCATGGGAATCTTTATTGTGGGCAATATAGTGGTGTCTTTCGTACTACCTAATGTCAAAGTTGTAGTACCCTCTGGTTTGACGTCTTTGCCTTTGTCAACTGTAGGACACAACTTGTCGAAGTGATGTCCTTTACAGTGACGACAGGGCCTTAAGTACGTAATAGTACATTGCCCTTGTTTACCATGATCTTTACCCAGACAACCGGCACATAGCTTCAGTTATTTCGCTTGTGCTAATTTTAACTCATTTGTTGGGTATTTTACACAGAAACTCCATTTATGCTTATTATTATTGCAGAGTTTACATAAAGTCTGTGCGGGTTTCTTGTACGTACCCTCTTTCTTTCCCTTGGTCCCCACCGCCATACTTACAGTCCCCCGCATTTCAACATTCCCACTCCCTCCTGACACATTCATTCTCCCATTGTTCAACTATAAATTACTGATTTCTTTACTGAACTGAGTTTTAAACTCACCCAGATCAAATGATCTGACCTTGTCGAGTATTGCCATAGGAAGCTTCTGTCTGAGGATAATGATTATCATTTCCTGTGAGGTCAGCCCTAGAGTGTCTAGAGATCGAGTATGGCACTCCATGTCCGCCCTAAATTTTGCTAATTCATCAACCTTGTACTTTGGTTCTGTCAGATTCAACAAGGCGACAACATGGGCCATTTTCAATTGCTCCCGATCCCCGTATGTAGGCTGTAATAACTGTACAGCCTCAAGATAACTATCACCTACTACCGCAAAACCCTCTATTAAACCTAAGGCCTCTCCCTCCATTTGTCCTTTCAAGTAATGAAATTTACGGACATTATCCAAAGTGGATTCATGCACTGTAGACTGGAATACATCTGGATTTTGCAGCTCCCCCTGGTATCCTTTTCCAGATCCAACACCACCTGCTTAATTCCGTTGGCCAATTCTTGGGGTACTGTACCGGGGCGTATATCGTTGCCGCCGATAAACAAAAAGATCATAAGGGACCTAAACTGCACTACCCGCCCCCACTGTGGGGAGGCTCTCAGGGTATCGATGTTGGCCCCAGGCACCCCAAAGTAGGAGAGCTCGAAGTATCTGTCCTCCTCCGACACCCTATACCCCACAGGTCCTTGATCAGCCGCTCTTAATCTATTGGCGTATGAATCCCTGACTACTGCTATCCTCTGTGGTATTAGCGCCAGAGTTTCTGGATTGTACCCAAGCCCTACTCCTCCTGGGCCCTTGCTCCTGCATCCCTGGGCTAATCCCTTGCTCATGCCTTCAAAAATCCCTTTTTGGTAGCTAATTCCCGGGTCTGGGCACCAATGTGGTATAATATCAGTGGAAGTTAAATATCTTTAAGCTATAATTCAAACAAAATCAATCTAAATTAAATTACTCCAAGTCTAAATGGAATTCAATCTGAAATCAAGCTAATTTACATCCAAAGGTCACACACAATTATTTATATTCAATCAAGGTTCTAAGGGTTAATAATATTCCAGGATTTAACTCACTAATAGTTCCACATGACAATGAGACAAAGGAAAATGCTTACCCAATATGGCAGACGACGGGGAAACCAGAGACCGGCCCGAAAGCACAGGTCAAGGAAAATAAACAAATGATTATATGAGAATGGACATGAGTAATATGCTTAGCTGTCGGTCATGGCGTCGATGAGAGCGTCGTGATTGTGTAGATGTGTGTATTGCTGGCAGTTTATCGTGATTAGAGGCACAAAAACACGATCAACTGAAAGCGGAAATTATATGTTAACTGGATGATGTTCGTGGAGGCTCTGAGCTTCTTCCAGACCTTCACCTTGCTGCCTTGGCAAACGCCAGGCGCCCAAATTATCGTACCGTATCTATGTTGCTCAGTACGATAAATTAAGTCAATATATACGATAAATTCATATATACTACATAAGACCGTGTCAATATTGCTGAATAGCATATTAGGCCTTTTATAATCGTCCTACACCCTACCGTGGGAACGCCTGTTAGACTATCGTATACCTAGTGATGTCACAGAGACTTACCTTAGCACATTAATTGTCTTGCACTATCGTATTACACGATAATGGGGAGGGTTTGAAACCTGGATGGTGATTGGCTGACCTTTCCATTCTTTAATAGGGGTGACTGATCTAGGTGACCATCCTTGGGAGACAGAAAACGGGAATGCCCAGGTAAAGCGGGGTACTCCTCTGTTTCTTGTTTTTCCTCATCATGGGGGGCTGGTTGTTTATTTCTTCGTTTGTCCTTCATACTCACCTGTAGGCTGGCAATCCTACAGGTGTTTCCCCACCCCGTCACTTCACCACATTCGTTGAAGAAAAAGTTGCATCTTCGCGATTTCAGAATGTAAGTTCGGGTGGTGGAGTTTATGAGAACGGGGTTTAAGTGCTGCAACGTTAACAGCCACATGGTGGTTTGCACATCAGCAGGGGTAGCAGTGTCCAAGTCGATGTGCACATGTAGTGGTCTTTTGGACTCGGAGGCTTTCTGCACCATCTGTTGGGGTGATTTTATTATAGTGCTGGTCAGGCCATCCAAGAGGAGTACACTATTTATTTTCATGGCTGCGGAGGTGGTTGAGGGAGACGCTGCAGTGGCGGAGGGTGGTCGGTCAGGAAGAGGTGTTGTGGTGGCTGGAGGTCCTGTGGGGTGAGTGGCTGGTGATGGGTTGGGTTGGGGTGTTGTCGGGTCAGGTGCTGGGGTTGAATTCGCCATAGGGGTCGTGAGGATCCTTGGCGTAGTCGAGGTAGGTTTTGGGGGGGGCCCTACTTTCGTAGGTAGGCCTGAAGGTTGGCGCCCATCTTTGAGGTGGCTTCATACGTCGACCAGATCTTGTATAGGTAGGATTGGAATGAGAAGGGATTATTGATGTTGGACTCACACGAGGGGAGGGGGGGGGGGGGGTGATGGTACTAAGGCATATGGTGATAAGGAAGAACTGGGTGACTGAAAGTTTTCTAGACATGCTGGCTTTAGTGCAAGGTAATTTAGAGGGAGGAAATGTCGGTCTGAGTGTAGGGGTGGAGGGGAAGGTGGTGTGAAAGAGAGGCAGAGGTTGTGATGATGTTTTAGAGGTGGAAGGAGAAACTGAAGTAGTAGAAGTCTTAGGCTTGCTTGCGTGAGTAATAGGCCTGGAAGAAGTTTGAGGGAGAGGAATAGGTAGGCTGTCATGCTCAGGGCAAGGTGCGGTGGGCGGATTAGGTAAGGGTGGAGTCGGTAGAGTAGGAATGCGGGCTGCGGGCGATAGCAGGTGTAGTGGGAAGAGTGCATGGAGATTCAGATGACATTGGGACACTGACAGAAGGGGATGAAAGGACAGGTAAAGGCTTATTTATGAGTTGGGTAGGTAAGTTGGAAGGTGCAGACACAGTACGGGTAGATAGTAGAGGAGGAGGAGTGTGTGAGGGGTAGGCAAGGGGCCCTGGGCGTGGCTTAACAGGGGGGGTGGCTGGTAGAGTAGTCGGTGTGACATGCAGTGGTTTATTTCTTGGGGGAGGGGTTAGAGGTTTATTTCTTGGTGGAGGGGTTTGAGAAGGTAGAGGTTCATGTGCCACAGGTTCTGTGGATCCCAAATTCTGATTATTTGATGTAGGTAATAATTTATGTCATTCTGGTCAGGATCTGCAAGCATAATCATATTCTCATCAATAGGTTGAAATCTACGTATGTGTCTGTTACGGTATGTGCGTGACTCACCAAAATAAATAATGGTAACCTGGTAACAATTTGGCACTGCTAAAATTTCAAAAGGTCCTTTGAATCTCGGTTTGAGTTTAGACGGCACAGGTAATTGGGCAACCATCACAAGGTCACCGACACGGTGCGGACTGGCTTTGGTAATTTCATCAGGTTGAAGATCTTGAACATATTGAATTTGCCTGAGACGGTTCTTGAGATGAACTAGTGACTGGTCGAAGTTGGAGGAGGGCTCATATGGGGCAGCAAGATGGTGGAGAGGTAGGAGTAATGGGGGCACTCCAAATACACGTTCGTGGGGTGAAATTCCGTCTTGTTTGGGGCAGGTATTTATACCCCATTGCACAATTTTTACTTGGCTGGGCCAGTCCTTGGTGTCCATTTGTTGTAATACTGGTTCTTATTTGGTTGGCAATTGTCCTATGACTCCTTTCACAAATGGAGTTGCCCTGAGGCCAGTATGGGAATGAGTGACTGATTTTGAATCAACACATTTGAGAGAACTGGAACCAAATGTGACTGGTGAATTCGGGGACGTTGTCAGAATGGATGTCCTCAGGTAATCCAAAATAGGGGAAGACATGTTGGATGAAGGATTCAGCTACTGCCATGGTGGAGTGCTCTTTGGCAGGACAAGCAATGACGTATTTGGAATAAGTATCAACAGAGGTTATGATGTACTTAAATCCTTGGTTTCCTTCCATTGGTCCCATCACGTCAACTGCAAGTAATTGCCATGGCTTGGAAGCAATTAACTTGCCAGCTGGTCCGGCTGTGCGGGTTGTCTTTACCCAACGCACAAGATCGGCAAGCTTCTGTGACCTGTTTAGCTGTTATTTATGGGGATGGGGTCCAATAGACTTGCTGAAAGGTGGTGATCAATTTTCGTTGGGCTAGGTGGATGCCGTTGTGCATATGTATTGATTGCATGGTGGATAGGGCGGCTTGTGGTGTTATTAAAATGTTTCCCTCTATAGTGAATAGATTGTCGCCTCGTCTAGTTAATTGATTACAAAATTTGCGGGGCATCTAGTCGGGTTTCTCCTTTTGTTGGAAGGAGTTGAGTAGCTCTTGTTGACTGTTATCCAACGAGTCCTAGTATGGGCTGGGTCGTCTCTTGATGTTGCAGAGTCTTGGTGGAGGAGTCTAAGGGAAGTCTAGATAGGGCGTCCGCGTTAGTATGGAGTTTACCTGGTCTGTACGCAATCTCGACGTCAAATTCCTCTAGTGACTCTCGCCATCTGACCGTTAATGCGTTCTTGGTGTCGGATGTTCGGAGCCATTGAAGGGCGTGGTGATCAGTGATGACGGTGACCTTGACCGGCCCGATATGTCTTGAAGTGTTGGAGGGCCTATATCATCCCCAGGCATTCTCTTTTTGTTACTGGGTAGTTCATTTCTGCTGGATTGAGGGTATGGCTGGCACAAGCAGTGATATGTTCCTTGCCCTCTCTAGTTTGTTCAAGGATGGCACCTATTCCGAACTGAGAGACGTCGGTGTATAATCTGAATGGACATGTATAATCCGGGAAGGATACCACTGGAGAGGCCACTAACTTCTCTTTCAGATCATTGAATGCTTGTAGGCGCTGTTCCATCCACTTGAATGGTTCTTCCTTTTTGGTTAGATCATGTAAGGGCTTGGCAATCGTCACAAAGTTCTTTACAAATCTTCGATAGTAAGAGGCCAGCCCTAGGAAAGCTCTTACTCCTTTGACATTAATTGTGGGAGGTGAAATTTTACTGATTGCTTCTAATTTACTGGGATCTGGGGAGATACCTTGTTCTGAAACGATATGCCCCAGAAAATTTACTTTAGTTTTGGCAAGGGTGCATTTTGATGGTTTGAGTTTTAGGTTGGCATCCCTTATTCTCTGAAATACTTGTTTTAGCCTTTGTAAGTGTTTTGCCCAAGTCTTCCCGAACACTATTATGTCATCCAAATAGGCCAGACATGTTTCCCAGGTTAATCCTTGCAGAACAGATTCCATTAACCTGGAGAAGGTGGCTGGGCCATTGTACAGACCGAAAGGCAAAACAGTAAATTTGTATAGTTTGCCTTGGCTGGTGGAGAAGGCTGTCTTTGGTTGATGTTCTGGGGCAACTGGAACTTGCCAATATCCTGCTTGAAGATCTAGGGTGGTGAACCATTTTGCTCCAAGCAGGGAGTCCAGGGAATCATCAATTCTGGAGAGTGGTGTAGCGTCTTTTGATGGTGACGTCATTCAGCTGCCGGTAGTCAACGCAGAAGCGGGTTGATCCGTCCTTTTTCCGGACGAGTACAACCGGAGACGACCAAGGGCTGGTAGAGGTTTTGACTACTCCTGTGGCGAGCATATCTTGCACTTTTTTTTCCTCCTCTTGTCTCTGGATGGGTGTTTTACGACGGATGGGTTGCTTTATGGGGCGTTCTACGGTATGGATAGGATGATGAAGCACGTCAGTTTTTCCCATGTCCCGACTAGAGGTAGCGAAAATATCTTGATAGGACATCAGTAAATTTCTGAGGTCGGTTTGTTGACAGAGAGTAATGGTCGAAGGAATATCAGGAAGGGGGTGATGAGTGGGAGGGGTGGTATCTGGAGGGGCAGCTAATTCTTCTGAATACATCTCAAGCTCACCAATGGCTAGTCCTTTTGGTAATGTAATTGGCTTATCTGATATATTCCCTATCTTGATACACTTTAATTGATTGGGTAGCAGGCTAGGAGCGGTTAGACAGGCTCCATTGAAAGGGCTTTGGAGGTGTGGGGTCAGGATGACATCTGCCATAAGGGTGGGTACCAAGGGTATCAATTTTTTATGATGAGGAGGGACTGTTACAGTATTGGAAGTGATAGCTTGAGATATGAGGTGGGTGTGGCTCTTCTCATTCTCGGAATTTGTTATGGGGAGGGATGATTCATTATTCTGAAGTTCAGCAGTGTGCTTAAGGGGGACAGATAGGGAGTTGGAGTTTAACTGCTGAATGGGCTCAAGGGGGGTTTGTTTTTTTGCTTGGGCTTTGAAGGTGGATCAAAAGTTAAGGTACTGTGCCTACAATTTATGGAGGCACCCAAAGAAATCAGGAGGTTGAGTCCCAAGTAGCCATCGTACTTAGTCTCTTTAGGATTGTAGATCACGAAAGAATGATTTACTCCGTGATTGGGAAGAGGAGTGTTAACATATAGTGGAAGAGTCTGTCCTAAATTTGGGATGACTTGATCATTTGCACTGACAAGAATGATAGAGGAAGGTTGCATCTTCCCGAAAACTTTGTGATGTTTCCGGAAAAACGGAAGGAACAGGCAAGAGCGGGAAGCTCCCGTGTCAATAAGAAGTCAGACTATCACCCCATTAAGTGTGATTTTTTGGTAAACTGGGAGACCATCTGTAGATGTCCCATCATGAGCCCCCACCAGGTTGACGACTATTTGCTTGGGGGGGACAGTTTAAAAATCCTGGGGATCTGGCTGCAGGGCCTCAGGTAGTGCTCTGCTTCTTCTTCACTAGGTCTGTCTTCAATTCCAACTGTTCCGTCTTCAATGATGGTGGCTACCTTACGTGGCTTGATCCAGGGAATCTGGGATCACCAGCTTGGGGCCTTGTTACGTCTTCTCGTGAGTTCCGTGAAAGATCTTTTGCGCGACCATAACATGCACGGTCCCGAGCATGGCTTCCGATCAGCTGGTCGAATTCTGGCCCATTCCTCGGCTTTATCAGAAGCACGAGGGGCCACGGGACTACTGATGGGGGCTGCTGCTGCTGTTGGGGGGGTGGTTGCCTTGTTAATTATGGCGATTTTGTCCTGTTCCCTGGATTTTTTGAGTGCCATGATCCGCCTTATCACTGGCAGATCCGTGTTGTAGTTGGTAGGTTCTAGGATGGAGAAATGATCCGCCACCGTGTCTGGCAAAATTCTCACAAGTGCCTTGAAGATGATTTTCTTCCGTTGTGCTGTAGTTTCTTCTGGGAAAGCATCAATTTCTATCTGATGGAGTTGCTCGATTGTGCCGTCTAAATCCCCTGAGTACTTTATCTCATGAAATTTCTTGTCGGCAATGGTCTGACCGAGCACTGGATTGATAGCCGTTTTCACATGATTTTCAAATTGTGCCCAGGTTAAACCAGGCATATTGTTGCGCACATACCCTGATACTTTGGTTGCATACTTCCCTAACTTCACTACTATCGTGTGGATCTTGGAAGCGTCTTCGTTCCCGAACATAATGTCCAGGACCGGTTTGACTATTTTCATGTATGTACAGTATGTATGTCATAATCTTTTGGCTTGAATGCCGGAATATCAAGTGATCTAATGGCTGCCATGGTGAACTTTGTATCAAAATGTTAATTGAGTACCAAGAAAACAAAATTTATATAAGAACTCTCGTGTTGATATGCCGTATTGAGACACCGCTGCCGCCAGTGTTATGCCGTATTGAGACACCGCTGCCGCCAGTGTTATGCCGTATTGAGACACCGCTGCCGCCAGTGTTATGCCGGGTTATAATACAACCTAGCTTAGTTCTGGGTCTTTACTCAAATCCAACAATGGACTTTTAGACTCAATATTCTCTCAACAGGGTCACGTCGAACACGTTCTTATTCACAAATTAGGTACTCAATCAGGTTAAGATGACACAATAAATACACACTGGCAAGTATACACTCTTGTTTATTCAATGGACATATATGTATGATGAAATACTCTTTGACTATTATGAGGGAATAGCAAGGAATGTAGACATACACAGTATGACAGGTATCCTGTTTATTATTCCTAGGGGGTAGAGGAGAAACGGATATAAATTAAATAACTAAACCTGGAAAGATGAATTGGCGTAGGCTATAAAAATGTTACCAGGTCGGTGGTTGACTTACATGTTAAAATGTATATGTAGGTTATCTGTGGTAGTCCCAGTAATATCTATGAAGTACTTCTAATAATAAAGGAACTTAACTGTGATGCAAAGAGTGTAGATTAGATGATGGACATGTCACTAGGTGAATATCAGGGAAGTTCTGGTGTTATGTGGCAGCAACTGGTGGTTTGTTGTTAGAGGGACGAAGTCTGTGTGAAGTGTGTCTGAGATTCCCTTTTATCGTGACAATATAAAATATATTTAAGGGTTCTATATCGTCCCCCGTGATTAAACAATAAGGGAAAATAAACTAAGATATAATTGGTGCAACCACAGTAATATTTATCCACAAAGATAAATAATGTAATTCGTATAAACAAAAAGGAACCAGCTGTCGTGAACCCTGGAAATTCAAAACTACGGTATATATACTAGCTAAGATTCACGACATACTCCGCCACAAGTTATATACAAATTATTTACAATTGTCCCGTCCCGATCATGGATCGCCACAACTGGGAGGAACCCAAAGCAGCCCGACGTGACGGCCTCTGAGGGGTATCACCTCGGTCCGCTCCAGTAGCAGGAAGGATATTATCAGAGTTCGGCTTGCTGTCGCCATCCACTACCTCTAAATCTATCTCTAGTGGGTATAGCTTAACCACCGGTCTGGTGGTCAAACCGGCTCCTGTTTTTACCTGAACTACCCTACATTCGTGGTCAGGACCACGAAGAAGTTTCATTATCCGACCTATATGCCAAAAATGTCGGGGGCCGTCATCATGTACTAGAACGACGTCCCCAACTTGTGGCGATGCTATCCCTCTTTTTACCATTAAGTGACGATGTTGCTCCCTGAGTGATATTAAATAATCAGTGCTCCACCTTTTCCACAGGTCAGGTGAAAGTTTTGTTACATATTGGAAGCGTTGGTTGACGGAATCGTTGTTACGCCACGTCGTGTCCTTGAGATCTTCATCCGTGACTTCTCGCCTTGGAAAGCTTCTGATCCGCCTCCCATGAACCAGTTGTGAAGGAGTGATGGGTAGAGGGTCCTCAAGATCACTGTAGGTGTAGCCAAGCGGGCGATCATTGACTGTGGCCTCGAGCTCCAGTACTACCGTATTCAGTTCCTCTGTGGTAACCAATGCTCGACCCAGTACCTTCTTCAAGCCAGCCTTTAGGATGCCAATGACCCGTTCCCATATGGCACCGAACCATGGTGCCCTGGCCGGTATAAACCGCCACTCGCACTTGAATTCCGCTAGAGTACCTTTTAACCTTGCATCATCTATCAACTCCCATAATGTACTGGCTCCGCTAACAAATGTGGTGGCATTATCACTCTCATAATCTCAGGGTAACCCCTCCTGCTACTAAACCTACAGAACGCATGCAAAAATTATTCACAGGAGAGGTTAGACACCGTCTCTACATGGACCGCTCTAGTAACTGCACAGGTGAATAAGACTACATATAATTTACTTACAGTACCCCCCTTCTCTTTTACTGGCAAGGCACCTGTGTAGTCATCCCCCGTTACCTGGAAAGGACTCACTTCCTGAACCCTAAACTCCGGCAATGGAGGGGCCTGTACAGCACGGTACGATGTACCTTGCAATCTCTTGCAGATGATACATCCCCTTAAAGCTTTCTTTACTACCTGTCTAATCTTGGGGATCCACCATCTTTGCCTTATTTAATTTACAACATAACTAACACCACTATGGTTACACACTTTGTGGCAGTAATTACTAAGGAGAGTGGCTATACGATGTTTATTAGGGATAAGGATAGGGTACTTGGTGCTATCATGTAAAGCTGACAAGTGTAGCCTACCTCTATAGCGTATCATGCCTCCCTCCATACAGAGGCCTAACTGCTTCGCTATATTGCTTGGTGTGCCCTTTCCTTTTGACAAATAGTGGTGTTCCTCAGAGTTAGCTTCTCTCTGAGCTACCTTAACACTAGATTAGCGGGCTAGCGGTTTATTTAAATGTACCGCCCAGCGGGGTGTATTTAGCCAAAATAGGGCTGTTTACGTGATCATTTTCATGCCTAATAAGACCCAGAGCATAAAACAAGTATCTATCCCTGAAAGGGCATAAACAGAGCTTTCCAATGACACCATAACGATCCTTTTATGATGGCTAGTTTTCTTGCAACAACCGCGCAACGCGAGTGCAAAAAGCATGTAATTCGGCACTTTTCCCATACAATTCCGTATATAGCGAGTGAGAGAGGGAGGGAGGAGGTGGGATTCGTGTCAGTAGGTTCGCCGCGGTGGTCTGGAGCAGTCATACGCTCGCTACTCTCCTGCCACCACTTGTCTCTCTCTCTCAGCAACATTACGTGCTGAAATTGCCACACGACCTATGTCGAGCGCCGCCAGATAGTCCAGATTTATTATACTCGACTTATGTTGCACGCCGCTAATTAAGGGTTAATCATGGCTGACTCTGCTGCTCTTAATTCCGGCACCGTCAAGTATGCCGGTTTTGCCTGATAGTTCCCTTGTGTCTTCTCTCTAAGAGTCCTAATAAACCTAAGGACCCATGCCATTACATGCCATGACTTCATATATGAGCCATACCGGTCCCAATTCAATATGGCAGTAGGGGCAACCGGTATATTATTATAGGCCTATATAATTTTTAAGGCATATGTATTATTTATTTAATACGAAATAAAGTTTGATTGATTGATTGATTGATTGATAGTACCGGCAATGACAGGGTTCCTTCTTGACTCGTGTTACAACCCACAGTGGTGTCCCCTCCTATTGGGCCATGATCAGGCCATAGCATTTGGTGAGGTAGCCATGTGGGCCCTCCCCACCAAAGTGAAGAAGCAACTAAGGACACATATTATGAAATCCCTCTGGTGACTAGATCACTGGGGTTGTCCTCTGTGGACACATAACGAAAATGAGCGCCGGGGACTAATGACTTTATCTCATCAACTCTATTTTGAACATATACAGGCAAAATCTTTTTACTAGACAACCAGCATAGGGTTATCTGGCTGTCCGACCAGAGGTATACATTCTCTATAATCAGCTCGTCCACGTAGGTCTCACATATATAACATGCGAGACGAGCTGCGAGAAGAACAGCAGTCAACTCCATCTTAGGTATGGTGAGGGACTTAATAGGTGCCATCTTAGCTTTGGCCATTATTAACCTACTCACCTCATCACCAACCGCATAGGCCACTACACCATATGCTACTGAGCTAGCGTCACTAAATAGGTGCAGCGTAACCCTCTTAGAATTAGTGACCTGACGGGGAAACATGATACCTGTCCTATCTATCATATCGTCATAAATACCCTGCCAGTTAGCTCTCATGTCATCTGGAATGGGGACATCCCACCCACACTCTAATCTCCACAAGTCCTGTACGAACCGGTAGCAACACTCCTAGAGGATCGAAAACACTCGCGGTTAGACTTAGAGCCTCGCGTTTTGTAACCAACGCAGGGCTACTTCCACGGCAATTAACCTGCAACCTATCCTTATCAGTTAGCCACTCAACGCCAAGTACCTTAACCCCGTCTTGTTTTGACGGAAGCTTCACCTTTCAGGTGAAACAGTTCCCACAAACTCTCATTATTTGTGACCCACTCACGTAAAGACAGGTTAGCGCTGGAAAATATTCTACGGGCATCGCAACATTGTTGTTGCAAATCACCTACATCATCACCAGTCCCCTGTAAGTTATCAATATACAACCCCCTTTTTAGCTTATTAATCCCTTCAGACTCATATGACGCAGAGGTTGCCAGATTAGCAATAAGATAGAGTTCTCTCACTCTTATGATTACCTCTCCAAAATTAGTTTTCTGCCCACAGCTAACTCAAAGACAACTGCAGAGGTTGAAGTAACTAAACTAAAGGTTTGTAAATACCCCTGATGGTAATAAAGGCTTTAAAGTATCCCTAATAGGCTCAAAAGTGCGTCATATGTCGGAGAGGGTTAACTACTTCACTGTTGTCCTGTATCATAGACAGGTGTTTTTGAATGGTAGCATTAAGGAGGAACTGGGAACAGGTGGCCCCGAACAGAACTGCACGGAACCGGTAGACAATGTAAGGACTTGCAACATCCAAGGGATCAATGGGCCACAGAAACCTAGTAGCATCCCTATCCTTCTCACTCAACCCCACCATGAGAAATGCTTTCTCAATATCACTCACCCAGGCAAATTGATGGCATCTAAAGCGTAGAAGTACCTGGGTGAGGTCAGCCACTAGCGATGGACCTGTATGGAGACAGTCATTCAGACTGAACGCCTTCTCGTCCTAGCCGAACAGTCAAACACTATCCGTACAGGCGTAGTAACACTATCCTTAGTAATACCATGGTGAGCTAAGTAGTGAATGGGATGACCAGCTTGATTCCTGTTTTCTATCCTTTCAATAAACCCCCTTTCTATCTGATTATCCAGAATCTTTGTATACTGTTGACAGTAGTTGGGATCCTTTATAAATTTACGCTGCAAGTCTCTCATTCTGCCCAGGGCTAACTTAAAGTTATCAGGTAATTTATCTATGTTATCTCTCCACGGCAGTTCCACTATATACTATCCCTCTGCTTCGGAATACTGTACCGTTTCAGAAAATCTATTTAAGACTCTCTCTCCACCCTTACCAGTCTC
This sequence comes from Paralithodes platypus, assembly GCA_032716605.1. Classification (NCBI taxonomy): domain Eukaryota; kingdom Metazoa; phylum Arthropoda; class Malacostraca; order Decapoda; family Lithodidae; genus Paralithodes; species Paralithodes platypus. Next base: position 69,764,700 of record CM064513.1, on the reverse strand, counting down.
ATTAGGACTTATACCAATATGGTCCAAGTCCCATAGAGCTGTCAGATCCTTTAATTCTGGAGAATTCCTGCCAATATCTTCCTGTATCTCCACTAAAGGGTCTACTGCTAACTTAAGAACAGTGACTAACTCTACATGGGTCTCTTCTATATCTGACTGATAAGTGCCACTCAGTGCATAACCATAAATTGTGGGTAACATATCTATACTTCCTTCCCTGACATCGCCTGAATGTACAAAGTGGTAATAAAAGTCCGCCCCAATCAGTAACCCTATCGTATCTCCATCAGTGATACCTGGATCGGCTAATTTGTAACCCCGAGCCTTGATAGCATTTACCTCCATCTCTAATCCTCTCCCTGGTTTGTATACTGATAACTCCTCCACCACAACGGCTCTCAATTTACGCACCCTTCTTCTGTGATGATAGTTTAACTCTACTATTTCATACTCAGTACTACCAAGTGAGCCAGTAAATCCCTGGAGCCTTAGCTGTTCCTTACTGACCCTAACGTAATCAAGCTGCGATAAAGCAGAGCGCAAGACGAAGGTACGCTGCGAACATTGGTCCAACAAAGCTCTTACTTTACTGGTATGACCATTTCTGTCGGTCAAGGGAATCTGAATGGTAGGTAACAACACTGCATTACGGCCCGAAGCCACAGCCATGGTCACTGTTGGTTCAGGGGCTGGTTGTCCAGTTTGTTCAAGGCGTGGCGTCGGACACAAATAATTAAAATGTTTCTGTTGGCAGAATCGGCACGGCCTAATTTTAGGGTTAGTACACCCCTGGCTGCCATGTTCTGACGACAGGCACCCGACGCACAATTTCAACTGCCTTGCTCTATTGGCCTTGGCGGGACTGTTCTTGTATTTTGCACACTTTGCCCAAAAATGTCCTGTCTTTAAACACAGCTTACATCCATACGTCTGCTTGGTATCGGGTTTCTGATACACCGCATATGCTGCTGTGGCGGTCGCCCCAAACTGTTCTAGTGGATTATGTCTACTTTCTAGATTGCACACTTCAGTCTTAAACACACGAACATTTTCATCCAAATCCAGCCAGTTGTCTTTTAATTCACGCTTAATCACCTCAGAGAGTGCACTAGGATTTTATTATGCAACAGTACTGCACACATTTCACTTACTGTTACATCCATAGAGCGTAATGACTCTAACGCACACTCAAATGACGCGGAAAAATCTTTCAGAGCACTGACCTCCTGGCTAGGATGCGGGAGATTACACAGTTTCGCTATGTGAGCTGCTTTGATGCAATCCTTTTGACCATAACTGTTTTTCAATATAGTGACCGCTGGTTCATAACTTGAAGCGACCAAACTAAACCCACTAACAATTTGTAGAGCCTCACCACTAAGTTGTCCCTTTAGATACGTACATTTCTGAATGTCAGTTAAGTCTGTTTGGGAGTGAACACTAAAATCAAAGAGCTCCCAGAAACCCACCCACTGTGTTGGATCCCCGTCAAAAACTGACAACTTCAGGGAGGGTAGCTTAATACCCTTCTGTTTCCTACTTGCTGCACTATCATGAGATCTACCAGTAGTGGTTGTCTGTAGAGCACTATCTAACTCAGCTAACTGACTGTTTACTTGATTAACATACTGCATATCTTTCACCATCTCCTCCTCTAACTGATCATCTGAATATAAGCTATACAACTCTACGTTATACGACTCGATATCAGCTAGGGCCTTTTTCTAAAGTGATTTTCACACCCTTTACATCATGCAGTGTAGCGCAGCATGTTCAATAAATTCAGACAGATTAGAGGTAAGCTTAGTAATCCCTCCCTTCTTGGCGGCCCTGAACCGCCGCAATGACTCCATTCTTAAAAAGTTTACGGTAACTAAAATTTAAGGAACAACAATACTAATCGTCACTGTAGGCTAACCTATTCTAATCTATTCTAAGCCTAGGCTAACCTACTAAAATTGATGACGACAGCAACCAAGCAAATTGCAGCATGCAGATCGCGTACCCCCTGTGAGTTTACAAATGATCAAAGAAAAGGAAAATTACCCTATGTCATATTACTCTACTTTACAATATTTACTTTACTATATTAAAAAAATTCAAATTACAAAGTTAATGCCTGAAAAAAGAAAGGAAAAGAAAGAGAAAGAAGGATCACGACTCCTCTGAAGGAGGAACAGCCGCAGCCGTTGTCATAGTCTTTAGATCTAGCCTATTGCGTCGACTGCTCCTCCTCGGCCCATGTCCTTCTTCTCAAAGAAGGCATGCGCTCTGTTCAGTAGCCTATCTGGCACCTTCCGGCTCCCTAGCACATCTAACCCAGGCTGAGGTCTGCCTGACAGTGTCTACCCTTGCCACTGGTCTATAGAACTGCTTAACAAAAAAAAGCAGGGCACTGCACTGGACGGTCCAGCGGAAAATCCCGGACATATGCGCCCCTCAACATTTGTCCACTGGATCGCCCAGCTCTACACAAAGGCAGACAAGTCAGGCCTAATACCCCCCAATTCTTATCAATATATCCTGGTCACACGGCACCAATTATATCCTGTTTATTATTCCTAGGGCGTAGAGGAGAAACGGATATAAATTAAATAACTAAACCTGGAAAGATGAATTGGCGTAGGCTATAAAAATGTTACCGGGTCGGTGGTTGACTTACATGTTAAAATGTATATGTAGGTTATCTGTGGTAGTCCCAGTAGTATCTATGAAGTACTTCTAGTATTAAAGGAACTTAGCTGTGATGCAAAGAGTGTAGATTAGATGATGGACATGTCAGTAGGTGAATATCAGGAAAGTTCTGGTGTTATGTGGCAGCAACTGGTGGTTTGTTGTTAGCGGGACGAAGTCTGTGTGAAGTGTGTCTGAGATTCCCTTTTATCGTGACAATATAAAATATATTTAAGGGTTCTATATCGTCCCCCGTGATTAAATAATAAGGGAAATTAAACTAAGATATAATTGGTGCAACCACAGTAATATTTATCCACAAAGATAAATAAAGTAATGCGTATAAACAAAAAGGAACCAGCTGTCGTGAACCCGGGAAATTCAAAACTATGGTATATATACCAGCTAGGATTCACAACAACAGGTACTTTACGCAGGTAAATAGGCCGACAGTGTGGAGAGATGATTACCGTACTATTATAAGGAACAGTCAGTGATCAAGTACTAATGGTTATCACACTCTAAGGTCGGGCAATGACACACAATGTATATATATATCAAGGAATAATATTACGATGGAAGTATGCAATAATAATCAGACAACCATACACATAGATAAAACCCTTGATAATAATATATATGAGAGTCGAGTATCTACTGTGAATTATTCTGAGCAAGTTTCAGACAGGTTGAACAAAGTGTATGGCAGCACGTCAATAAGGTAGGGCAGAGCAAAAGGGAAAGTGAATGAGGGGGTGCGGGGCAGATGCTCGCTCGCGGTTGGGGGGGGAGTGAAGGGGGGAGATTTAAAGGGCTCCCGCACAAGGGTTAATTTTGGCTATAGTCATCCTCCTATGAAATGAGCTACAAGGTGGAGTCCCTCGCCCTGTGCGGTGTTGTCAAATATTCAAAGCTTTAACATCAAATGTTAGTTTTTCAGGCTATTAACAAATTAATTTTAGCTTTTATGACTATATATATTATATTACAATTTTTAAAGGTTATGTGGTGTTAAGAAACATATCATTTTAAGGATATATAGAAGGAATTTATACAACATATGGCACCCTATTTAGAACATGCTGCCATTTTTCTGGGGACAGCTATAAATAGATCGAAGGAGTGGTATGATATGCGACGTTGCCAAGTAATGTCAATGCGGTTCTGTTGGCTATGCACGCACTCACACACACCCCTACAGATACACACACAAACACACACATACATACACAATCTCCAAAATGCAATATAGCACAATGTAATCCCATCAAAAGAGAGAGAGAGAGAGAGAGAGCTGGATACGAGTAATGGCAACGCTTTAAATGGCCTCAAACTACGACAACAACATCATCCAGGTCAGTCGGTCACTAACCCTCATTCATAGCGCGACCACCATGGAAGGAAGGTTTGTTTTGGTCGACATGTGGCAACACCGCATAGGGCGACCTTGACCTCCTTGGAGCTCATTTCAGTTGAGTTTGACTATAGGTAGGTCACTCAGGTCATATGTTTGACTGCGATGGTCAAAATAGTAAATATAGTTATTGCGATATTATTCTGATGAAGGGGGGAAATGTAATGAACTTCAAAAGGTAGGGGAAGTGAATTATTTTACTATTAATGGTATACTTAAATTAACAGGCGAGACTTTATCTCATGCGCTCACGATTAATTACTTCTTATATGCAAAGATAATCTCAAGGGTCGAGGAAGTCAGAATTAATGATTTACATCTACTGAACTATGGTCGAAGGTTTGGAATTAACCTAACTGAATCAGACAAGAGTTTGATTACCGTAGATTAGAGAACGCGTCAATAAATTAGCGTATATGAGTAGTAACAATTAGACTACAAGGTAAATATGGCATACACGACGAAGTTGTACTTAGATGGAAATACCTGATAAGGTATGAAGGAGGTCTGAACTGGTTAGCAGAGTCCTATATGGAATACAGAACAATTGGCATTGTATTCGAGTTGATGAATATTTAGACAATAGATCTACACAGAAACTAGAATTCCTAGACGAGCAGGATCCAAATTATCTATTTCAAAAGAGAATAAACTAATACACGTTATTCACAAAGTACACTATTAACGCACATCAAATTCAGGCATAATAGGGAGGGAGAAGGTGAGGAGAAGACTGAGTTCAAAAATAGGTATGAAACTGAGTGTAGGTTCTAGGTAAAACTGAGGGTCTTAGAAGGGAATCAATTCACAGTATACACTTCAGCTTCAAATTGGTACATACATAAAATAGAATGGACATACACAAGGAAAATCTGTGAGTATTCGGCTTGATTATGAATTTACACTATTATGTAACGTATGCGTAGAATTAATGTGGATTATGAGTTTAGTAGAGAAATTAACACTAGATCTTGGGCAAAGATCTACACAAGGTTGTTGTTGTTGTTGTTGTTCCCCAAGCTGCCTGGCCGAACAGCCCCAAGGCCCCGAGCAAGGCCAAGGCCATAACCGTGCGCCCCCACAGAACCCTCACTGCCGACCACAATAAAGCCTAGGTGACCGAAGCCACTCCATGGCGGGGAGCTGAGGAGGGTGCGGAAACGCCCGGGAAACCAAAGCCTCACCCAGGGCCCTGTGCCCCTCAGCAATTATGAAGAGAAAGTTGAGGGACAAAGGAAAAAATGTGACGCTTTGGCTTCCAATCTAGGTAGACTGGGAGGTCAATCCACGGAAGAGACGCCATCACTTGAGATCTAGAAAATATAAAAGTAAAAGGAACAGTCAGAGTAAGCTATGGGTATGGCAGAGATCGCTCAGTTCTCACTCTGATAGACCAGCCCATCACCAGTCTACACAAGGTTTAATCTGGTTACTACAGGATTAATGCATACACAATAAATTAAGGATCTTTAGGCACAGATCAAGCACAGAGATTAACCATGAATATTCACATATTTTACCTTACCTTCACATCAATAATCACAATGTAAGATACTCAGAGACACTTAGGGGGAGCTGGAGGGGGGGGGGGGGGGGGTTGAGGTTCGAAAACAAGTTCTGGCCGACGTAGAGCGTAGGTTCGCCTGGCCAGACTTCAGGGCTGCTTCGCACCGTCAGGAATCCCACGTCCAGACGTCAGAGGCACACAACAGGGCTCGTTGTAGGCTCGAGGGGGAGGGGAATGCAGTTGCCACTTTTAGTAAGATCCTCCGGACTTTTCAGACTTAAGTACATTACCGAGGTGGAAGTGCTTGCTTTCTCAACAATTTCGTTGAGTACATGTTCGGATATTTTCTGAGCTTCAACTTAGAGTAATTCAATGTTAAAGGGATATAGTGAAATCGGTGTGACATTAATATTGACGTAAATACTTAACTTAAAAATACATGGTGGTTATCAGAAGGTACCTAATCATCTAAAGTATTTTATTTAATACTCCAGGGGGAGCTACTAAGTCTAGGAATGATATAATAGTAGTTCTAGTGATTTTATTATAATTGGGAGTTATTTGTGAATCTGGAAATAACTGGTATTCCTCTAGGTTTCTGGTTTGGTCCAGAGTTCTTCGTGACAGGCTTGTATTGTAGATTCTAATGTCCCCACTTATGTCGGTAACACTCAGGCCTTTGATGTGGAATTTGCATAAACATTTGTTCTGTGTACTGCAAATCTGGCTGCTGGTGCAAGGAAGGTTGGTGATTAGTGGGGAGGGTTTGAAACCTGGATGGTGATTGGCTGACCTTTCCATTCTTTAATAGGGGTGACTGATCTAGGTGACCGTCCTTGGGAGACAGAAAACAGGAATGCCCAAGTAAAGTGGGGTACTCCTCCGTTTCTTGTTTTTCCTCATCATGGGGGGCTGGTATGGAGTGTGTCTTGGTTGTTTATTTCTTAGTTTGTCCTTCCTACTCACCTGTAGGCTGGCAATCCTACAAGTGTTTCCCAACCCCGTTCTATCCAACCCCGTCACTTCACCATGTGAGGGCAATCGGTACTAAATAGGACAAGAATTGCTCACAAGGTGATACAAGCATAAAACTTTCCACAATAGTTCACAAAGACCTATTTTACAATTTCAGGGCAGGAGCCACCGAGATTTCAGTGTTGCATAGCAACGGTTGCTAGGCAAATCATTTTCCTTAGCAACCGGCAGCAACAATGCAGTTTCTGCAAAACTGTGAGGTGCTATGGTTTTTTCTCAACTCCTTGTTCTAAAACACATGTAGCATTGCATTTGGAGATCATATACAAGAATTATGTGGCATAAAATCCAATTTAGGGCAAGTCAGGCTATAAAAATGCCACTCCTAAAGCTTCAGACACTGTTGTCACAGTCACTTTTGCATTTGCAGTAGGCTGTGCATTTTAGATGCGCATCAACACATTTGCAGTCTGTGCATCTTCCTCGGCAAGAACACTTTAGTAGTTCTGGGCAGGTTGCACTGGCTTCGGGCAAGTTAGACCACAGAGGCCTCCACTTTTCTGGGCAAGTCCATCCCCACTCACTTGGAGAGGGCAACTGTCGTTCTGGCACCGAGGTGCAGCCCCAGTGGTGCCCACCTTGTAGTACTGCCCTCTTCATGTGTTGCTGTAGAGCAGCCTTGGTTGGAGGTAGACATGATATCTGACGTCCTTTGTGGATGAACAGATTCTTTCTGACTTCATTGATGGAACGAGAAGTTGCTGTCCTGTCATAGAGTCGAATGGTGAAGTACTCCAGAGAAGCCTCAGTCGCTTCACCAATTTGTTCAGGTGCATTGTGCAGCTCATAGAATGTCGCAGTAAATTCGTCATGTGCCTCCCACACTTTCCATGCAGTCTTCTTTCCCACCTGGACCAGATGGGACACGGTATCACAACCTGTATAAGCATGGAACACAGGCAGTGCCAAGGATCTTTCTGTGCCAAGTGAAGCACATATTTCATGAGCTGGGATGTACCTAAAGTCCTTTCCACAACCAAAGGCAATCCAGAGTTCTATCTGCTGTCTCTGAGCCAGCTGCTGTACGACTGCCACTGCCAATACTACCACGTCAGTGTCCACAGTTCGAACAAGGATCTTGTGGAAGCCCTGCATAACAGCATCACTGACATGCACCATGGTCCTCGAGTCTGCCTCCTCATGGTTGCAGGGAGCAATGTTGCTGGTGTCTCGTGTAGGTAAGCATAGCACATTGGCACCATCAGTAACAATGAGAGTCTGGTCTCCTGATGCATTTTCCAGCAGTTCCTTGTTCAGGAATGTAAACAGGTCTGTCTTGTTGTTGGCCAAGCGAAGGAACTGCTGCCAGTTCTTTGGTGTTGGGCTAGACGCCCCAACTCGTCTGCGCTGAATAGGACCAGTGACACGTTGTTCTCTTGTCTGTGACTTGAGGCTGTTATCGAAGTACTGGTCCCAGACAACATCCACTCTCAGAGCCTGACTTTGAGCATTGTTTATGTATGGAAGAAAGACCTTGGCAGCATAGTCTCCAAATGTCTTGCAGCCCTCAGGTCTAAGAAAGTGAACAAGTGCCGCACCATCCATGATTCGCACTTCAGTCTCTGGTGTCACATCATTTGATGACCCTACTTTCTTTTCAAGACATTCCATGAGATCAGACTTCTTCCCTGGACGTAGCTGCCCATAGGCAGACAGAGATGGAGGAAATGGGAGGTTTTCATGATTGAAGAAATTGTTCAAGTCACCTTTCCTTGTCTGACATGCAACATACAGACTTGTAAACAGCGAAGATTCACTTTTGAGGAGACTGACTTTGTCCCCTGATTTGTTTGATCGTTTGCCTTGGACATTGAACAGTACCACCTTGTTCCTGGTAATTGTTGCTGTGATTGGCTTAGTATTTGTTCTGAGCCGCTCTTCCACAAATGTTGCATACTGCTCTATTGTACAGGTTTGTAAGGCAGTTTGCATGATACTTTGCCTCCTGGGCAATAAGGTCTCCTGCACTTAATTTTGCAAGAAGATTTTCATCTTGTAGATCATGTGCGCATTTCCTCACACGAAAATCTAGTTGAAATGTACAGACTTCGCGGAGGTTCTCCTTTGTTTGCTGCTGGGAACAAAAGAAGCATTTGGGACAATTGCTGCCAACTGTTCCACTTGAGGCAGTACCACCACCACTGCTAGTGCTACGTGTGAAAATTCGTTTTGAAGCAGTCCCATCTTCCTCAGACTTGTGCTTTCGTTTTGCGCGTTCCAGTTTGGTATGTGAAAACTTCTGATAACAAGATTTGTGCCACTTTGCATTCTGTTCTTTCAATGTTAATTGAATACCATTCCCATGGTCAAGTCGTGCCAGATTGATTTTGATTGGCATTGAGTCAAGGTTACTAAACTGTGTGATGTTGTCTACTATGGTTTCATAGCCTCTGTCAGTTGGTGATATGAGAGACTCTTTGGTGTCCAGTTGACAAAAAACACAGATAGTCCAATCAGTTGCTTGAACAGATGAAGATGAGGCACTGGCCATTTCTGTGAATATTCAGTACGTCTTGACTATCACTGTGCGCAGATCAAATATATCAAACTTGCTGAAACTGGAAACAAAATATGATTAAGGCCGAGGGTTTATCCTTTTACCACCTTTATCATATACATCTGTTGCACACATTCCTTTATGGGATACAACTAGGTTCAGTTTCCCTACACCTAGCCCGATCGTTCATCCAGTGCCATTTAAGTCCCGTGCGATCTGTACACCTTCCGGGTAATTCTTAAGCCCCGTTACCCTTGGCTCGGCTCTCCCGCGCTGGCACATCCTGTCAATTCAGGCGCGGCTATCTAAGTACATCTACCAACTACAAACTACAGTTTAGTAGCTAGTGGATTTGGGGCTGTTAGATAGCATTTGGGACACTGATCTAGATATACTAGTACTTATTAAAGTACTAGTATATCTAGATCAGCTGGCACTGAACCCCATGCTGAGTTACACAGCAGTGATGTCACCAGTGTGCCTTGGTTGTGTGCTGACATTCACTCTATTATATAGATATATATGCTTTTATACATCTTTTGAACCATTTTAGGTGTGAATATAGGAAAATAAATAAAAGTACAAAGTCATAACACTTCATAGTAGTTCAGAAACTGCATCGTTGCTGCCGGTTGCTAAGGAAAATGCTTTGCCTAGCAACCGTTGCTATGCAATACAGAAATCTCGGTGGCTCCTGCTCTGAAATTGTAAAGTAGGTCCTTGTGAACATTTCCGGGAAGTTTCATGCTTGTATCACCTTGTGAGCAATTCTTGCACCCATTTCCTTGACTGATATTTGAATAAAAAAAATGCACAAGCTAAATGCATCCTTAAGTGAATGTCTAATATATATATATATGTGCAGTATATATGGTGAAGTGACCATTAATTTATCTCTCTCTCTCTCTCTCTTTCTCTCTCTCTCTCTCTCTCTCTCTCTCTCTCTCTCTCTCTCTCTCTCTCTCTCTCTCTCTCTCTCTCTCTCTCTCTCTCCAATAAACTGGTAACATAAGAATGTTTATGTCGGATCAATCGACTATGCATCTGGTTTGGGTAACAAAATTAATAGATACTTTTGACCTTGTCTTAATGCTTTCAGTATAGGCTACTATGATTTTTTTTTTTCTCATATGGATATAGTTTAATATCCCCTATTTTTCTTTCAATTTGTTTTTTCTATAATCAGTTTATATTATTTAATGATACACAAAATAAATGGCAGGATAACATCGACAAGATTAAGCCCTTCAATACGATAGGATCATTTTCATCTTATTGTGGCCGACATTCAACTATTATATTAGTCGTAGGAAGAACATCTTGGAATCAAAGTGGTAAAATGTATCTTAGTTAACCCTTTTGACTCTTACAGGACCCACCTAAGCTAATTATAATCGTTTCATTTTAGCCATAACAAAAGGAAAAGGGCAGCATTGTTCTGAAGCGGTTAAACTTTAATATTGACGAACATCATCAGCAAAAAATAAAAAGGAAGACAATTACAGAAAACAAGGAATATTCTTAACAAACACGTTGAATTAAGTTTTTAATATAATGGATTAATGAAAAATACAATGTTTCGTCACCTACGAGCCAAACACATGATAACATTTTGTTAATACCAAAACAGTATAGGTAATTACACTACATACCATCACATTTGTATAATTATAATATACAGTATCCTTTAAAAACTGGCGAATTACCCCCCAACCCAAACTCTGGCTCAGTACCTGTACTAATTAACAATATGTGTTGTAGCCGGGGAGATTTGTGGTATTTCATTTGCATAGAAATGGCTTCCTGTCAATGCATACGCAGATTTTCCGTTCAAATACCAAATATAGGCAGGCAGACAGATGTAGGGATTGGTTGAAGTACTTATAATTATAAATAGAGCGATAAATAGAGAGATACAACTTGACATATAGAGATAGATAGGAGACAGGCTTCCATACGTTGATAAAGAGATACAAATAAAGTTGAGGCGTATGCAAGACTGCGAATTATCTGGGGATTCATCTCCGTATTTTTGTCATTTAGAGTAATTTGTGGTAGGTGAAATAGCCAGCTTGGTGCACAATGGTTACTTCTATCAACAATCAATTGAAAGTTCACCAATGTGCACTTACTCTACAGGGCTGTAAAACGTACAATATAATTTTACTTAAGTTCAAGTAAAATTAAAATACCCCAACCATATATTGTACTTTTGTTACCAATTACATACTATAATTTATACGTGAGTAGGCCAGTCTTCTTGTTCACATTATGACGGCATTCCAGGTAGCTCGGTATTCAGCGTCTCTCTTAGTCAGTCCTTTGGCTGCGAGATCAGTTTGGTCAACCTGATCCCACGTCTTTCTTAGTTTACATCTCCTTGCGACTCCCTCCACGTTAATAGACTTATTATTCTTATCCATCCTTCCCACGCGTCCATACCATCTAAGCCTACTCCTACGCATCCCCTTACTCCCAATGCCTAAGTGCCCTCCGAGTTCCACACCTGGGGGTTCTGTATTTCATAGCAGACCCACATATCCATCTCACCATCCTCATATTTCATTTTGTTCCATTATATTTATATATTCCATCTAGACTGATCAGTTTTCATTAGCATACATCATCACACTTCTAACACAATTGCTATATAACCTCGCCTTTAGTCGTAGGGAGAGCCCTTTCATGATCAGTAACGACAGCATCTCTCTGAATATCTTTTATTCACTTCTGACTCTCGGGACAGAGCAGGCCTCAGCTCCCACTAATTACATTTGTGTATCTAAAGGAAAATTATTATCCCATTTTGTCCCTGCTAGTTTTGTTAAATATTTCCGGAAATGAAATGTTAAGTCATTCTGAGTAACAAATGTTCTATACACAAGGTTTTTTGGGGCATATTTTTATTTGTGTATATATATATATTTTATTGTGTTTTTGTTTGTTCTTGTTGTTTGCAGTCATGTTCAATTAAAGATTACAATATTGCGTTATTCGTAATTTTTTAAACAGTTTCCTCTCAACAAAATTGGCAAAGAAAAGAAAATAAGTAGTGTATGATAATATATTGGATCAATTCTTCATAGAGGCACCAACACATATTTTGTAGTTTTCTTCATTTTCCTATGACGATGAGTTGAATATGACTAATAAAACACAACATCGTATGTTCAACGCATCACCATGGGCAGATGAAGAAAGATACAGAGGAGTTTGTTATGCCTCATTAAAGTATATATACCACACTCCATCATAAACTAGTCAGTTTTATAGCCATTTATTTCATATAAACGACACAACGGGATATACCTGGCAAAACACGTAAATCTGCCATGCAAAAGGGAGAGAATGTTTATGTTTTTTATGAGTTTTAACCCTTTTTCCATGTAAAGAAAAATAATAGCGGAAATGCTAAATGTTCTATGATAGTGCATATTGATGGCTGGTCCTGTCCAGAGTGAGGTTTGTTATCTTCTACCCAACCAAAGCCGTTTCTGTCCGTCTCGTTTTCTGTACTACTTTTCCTACTTCGGAGGTAGGAGGCTAGGAATTCTCCTCCCATTGTAAAGTTCACCTACTAGGCGAGACAGAGAGAGGGCGCCGGAACGCAAAAGTGGCCCTGAAACCTAAGAATTGGAACTTTAAATGTTGTTTCTGTTCGGGCTCTGTCTCAAGTCGGTCACCCCAACTATGAGGTATATACAGTATATATACATAAATACATACATACATACATACATACATAAAAACATACATACATTATTACTTCATAAAAACAGCAACAAATTCTCTGTAGCTCTTTTTTCCTTCCCATGGTGATTACTTTATAAATCTGTTTCTAGGGTTTATTGTACTATTCAACTCCATGCCAGGGAATATGAAGAACGGTTTAGTAAAGGTTTGGGAGTCAATTTGAAGTACTGATACTAAGCTTCATCATACACAGCTAGCATCTTCAGGGTAATGCTGTAAGGGGCAGTCGAGGAGGTATATTTATAATTTCCGAGATCACTGGCGGGAGGTGGGAGGAGCTACTGCATGCTTCAGTGGATGCTATTGGTGGTGGGTTTCCTCTTCACAAGTCGCTGGCTGGATCTCTTCAGTGGTTGGCTGGGGGTAGTGGTAGTCATTGGTGATTGGCTGAGGGTGGTGGTACTGGCATTGTTCAGGTGCGCGGGTGTGGGGGGCGTAGGGAGAGGCTGGCGGGGGTTCTTTATCAGGGCTGTAGGGGTATGGTGTTTTCCTGAGGACAACACCTGGAGGTCCTGGGTTTGATTGTTGATGTTAGGGCGTAGGGCTGGATGTATAGGGCTTCGAGGATGGAAAGTCGTCGGGGGTCGTTCTCCTTGTCGAGTATAGTCGTGTCTTTGTCTAAGTCGGGGTGAGTTAGGGCCTGGTGGTATGGGGGTCGGTAGTGGTCATGTATGGCTCCAGGTTGAAGGTGGAGGGTGAGCCAACGGGACAGACGAGTTTGCGTCATACCAATATAAGTGTGGGGCCCACAGTCCCCACTGTTACAGGTGTGTTGGTATGCCACATGGTCGTCGTTCATCAGGCTCTTGGCAGTGGCAGGTCGGTTTCAGAGGACTAGGTTGGAGGTCTTGGGAGATTTATAGTACATTTTTAAATTTTGTTGTCAGGGTTGGTGGGAAGGAACTTTTTATGGATAATCTCCCTCATTATGATCTCGTTGGTATTGTAGTCGGATGACATGTATTTGCGGTAGAAGATATGGATGTCATCCGGGGGGCTGGTATTGGGGGTATCTTGGTTGTACCATTTTTCTAGGTGGAGGTTAATGGTACTGGTGATGTCAGAGTTAGAGTACCCATTTTTAACCAGTACCTGGGAGAGTCGCTCAAGTTCTTGGTGGTATCATCTCCCCATATGGTGCAGTGGGTGACGTAGGCAGAGATTGTACATAGGAGGTATTGTCGGGGGCATTCACTGTCACCATTGAGGCACTGGCCGATGTTCGTCGGTTTGGTATAGACTAGTTTTGAAGCCAATGTTGTTGAAGGATACAAGTAGGTCGAGGTAGGGTAGTCGTCGGTGGATTCTTCGTAAGTGAAGTTGAATCCAGAGGCGGCCATGAAGCGCTGCTGAAGTTTACTGAGGTCATTCACCCGAACAAAAATGTCATCGACATATCTTCAATAAAATGAGGGGCGGTGAGCAGCTAGGAGGAACTCATAGCTGCTCACCGCCCCTCAGTCTACTACAGATACGTCAATTTGAAACATTAAGCTCTGGGTTTAGTTTTTGTATAAGCAATTTCTCTCCAATGCACTATGACTGTGGAATCTACCAATTATTTGAACATTTTCTGTTGTGTATGGATGATTGATTAGCTACATATATAGCTTTTCTGACTATTGGACATTTCTATAGAAGATCAAAGAAGACACACGACACATTTCAGAGAAGATACAGACCATACATGAACATAAACTTAAAGGTTTATTAGGGATACATCGTACAATACACAACAATAAGTCTATCTTCAACTATGCTAGTAGAACATTGAATGGCAGAGAACATAATTATATTGATATCACTTGGATAAGAATATTGTATTCCTTTTTAAATAACTGAATGGCTCAAACAAATTCATTTGTTAGAGAAGTTAATAAACACGGTCTCTGATTGCTTCAACTTAGGGTTACTAAAACTAGAATTAACGGTAGCAATCTAATTGATAGGATTAAAGAAATTGGCAGTACAAATTTTGATTTAGCTAAAAAGGCATGTAAACAAGTTTGATCTTCAATGTTCAAAATCTGTTTTTTTACAATTATTGAAAGCGCCCGAGAGGGACAATTCCATTGTAATAGTAAAACCTGATAAGGGCAGGGGAGTGGTATTACTAGACAAACATGACTAGCTAGGTAAAAATAAATGGTTTACTTGCTGATCAGTCAAATTTCAAGAAGTTTTAAGGAATTATTTTTGATAATGTTCCTAGACTGGAAGATAAATTAAATAGAATGCTGAAGACCATTAATGAGAAGATAGGATCTGGTGTATATAATTGGCTGTATACCTCTGGCTCAAACCCAGGAAATATCTATGGGTTGCCAAAAGTTCATTCACGAATATCCCATTAAATGAAACCAATTTTAGACAAGCATGACCCAAAGAGTTATTATAATCTATGCAAAACTGTTCTTATAAAATAATTTTAGTTTTCAACATTGGAATCCTGTTTAATGTTAATGGTTCTCTGTTCAATCAAGTAGATGGTATAAGTATGGGATATCTTTAGGTCCCCTTTTTGCAAACGCCTTTTATGTGTATTTAGGAGACCATGGTGAATGGCTGTCAATTAATTGCAAACCCTTATAATATGGAAGGTATGTAGATGATTTGTTCTTGTCTTTTGAAAGTGACTGTGCTAGTCAAATCTTTGTAAAGCACATAACTAATCAACATACGGATATTTAGTACACTTTCGATAAAGAAAATAATGGTAAATTAGCTATTTTAGAAGTTTTGGTTAAGGGAGCCCACCTCTCTTTTTATCTCTTTCTCTCCCTCTCTCTTTGGCTTGAATCCATTCGGCCCCATTCAGCCTACAGTTTTAAGACGTTTACCCCCATCCAGGTGTCAATATTTTCCTGGTGAGCGGTAGTGAGCCAGCATATATACATTTATGTTTTGACAGCAAGCTAAGTTTGTACATTTTTTGAAAGAAACATTTCTACGGCGAAGCCGGATTTCTCCATACAATGCTGGGTCGCTATCGCTCGCCAGGAAGAAATCGACACCTGGATCGGTATAAACGTCTTAAAACAGTTGGCTGAATGGGGCCGAATGGATACAAGCCAGGGAAAGAGAGAAAAAGAGAAAAATATAAAAACAAGCCGGTGACCCCCCTTAAGCAAACGGAACAAGGACTCACACTAGGTGTATATAACAAACGGAACAAGGACTCACACTAGGTGTATATAACAAACGGAACAAGGACTCACACTAGGTGTATATAACAAACGGAACAAGGACTCACACTAGGTGTATATAACAAACGGAACAAGGACTCACACTAGGTGTATATAACAAACGGAACAAGGACTCACACTAGGTGTATATAACAAACGGAACAAGGACTCACACTAGGTGTATATAACAAAACGGAACAAGGACTCACACTAGGTGTATATAACAAACGGAACAAGGACTCACACTAGGTGTATATAACAAACGGAACAAGGACTCACACTAGGTGTATATAACAAACGGAACAAGGACTCACACTAGGTGTATATAACAAACGGAACAAGGACTCACACTAGGTGTATATAACAAACGGAACAAGGACTCACACTAGGTGTATATAACAAACGGAACAAGGACTCACACTAGGTGTATATAACAAACGGAACAAGGACTCACACTAGGTGTATATAACAAACGGAACAAGGACTCACACTAGGTGTATATAACAAACGGAACAAGGACTCACACTAGGTGTATATAACAAACGGAACAAGGACTCACACTAGGTGTATATAACAAACGGAACAAGGACTCACACTAGGTGTATATAACAAACGGAACAAGGACTCACACTAGGTGTATATAACAAACGGAACAAGGACTCACACTAGGTGTATATAACAAACGGAACAAGGACTCACACTAGGTGTATATAACAAACGGAACAAGGACTCACACTAGGTGTATATAACAAACCCACTTTTACTCCTCAGGTACTTAAGGGGGGTCACCGGCTTTTTTATTATCTTTCTCTCCTTTCTCTCTCTTTCCCTGGCTTGTATCCGTTCGGCCCCATTCAGCCAACTGTTTTAAGATGTTTATCCCCATCAAGGTGTCGATTTCTTCCTGGCGAGCGGAAGCGAGCCAGCATTGTATGGAGAAATCCGGCTTCGCCGGAGAAATTTTCTATCGAAAAATGTACACACTTAGCTTGCTGTCAAAACAAATATATATATATATATATATATATATATATATATATGCGGGCTCGCTACCGCTCGCCAGGAAAATA
Organism: Paralithodes platypus; assembly: GCA_032716605.1. Classification (NCBI taxonomy): domain Eukaryota; kingdom Metazoa; phylum Arthropoda; class Malacostraca; order Decapoda; family Lithodidae; genus Paralithodes; species Paralithodes platypus. Next base: position 69,747,566 of record CM064513.1, on the reverse strand, counting down.
TTGACACCTGGATGGCGGTAAACGTCTTAAAATACTAGGCTGAATGGGGCCGAATGGATACAATCCAAAGAGAGAGGGAGATAATGAGAAAAAAAGCGAGGTGGGGCCCCTTAAAGGGTTTAGTTTTACTCCCAATATTTATAAATATACAGGCTCAGGGAATATTATATATATATATATATATATATATATATATATATATATATATATATATATATATATATATATATATATATATACATATATATAGAGAGAGAGAGAGAGAGTCACATCTGGTCCAATTTTGCTAAAAAATGTAATTTTCCGCCATTAGAAATCATGCGAGAGAAAACAGGGCATCCATAAACAACAGATCATTTTCAAATCATTGTTATATTCCAGAGTCAAAGTGATGTACTCATTGGAGATAAATTGCTTATACAAAAACTAATGCCTGAGCTTAATGTTTCAAATCATTCTTAATTTTCGAGTCTGTAGGATAGTTGTTAGTGTGGGTACATTGTAATGATTAAGTTATATTTCGAAGCTTTTAGTTTAGAAAATTGCTGATTGTTAGTCATTTCCCAAAAAAAAAAATTGTGATATTTCTTCGGTTTCAGTGTAGATTGTAAGTCAGTTCTCACTTATATTTTTTTCAATTTTCAGTTGTCCACAATATGTTCTATAATGTGGATATATTTTATCCTGTTCACTCGCTGGCTACAGTAAGTAAAGTGCAGACACATGAGTATTGATTACAGTATATGTAATGTTTATCTTGAGTTTAGATTTAGACTGGGTAGTTGCGTTTTTATTGTGGTCTAGGCAAACCTAACTATTTTAATGTGTTAATGTGTTTTACTAAGTTTTTAAACATTTAGTTATATAATATAATATGTATCCACTTATACTTTGTATTAATTTAAGGTTTAACTTTTTTTGTAAAAATCACGTGTAAACCTGATGCTGGCTTCTTTGATGTGGGCCGAAAATGTGTAAAGGAAAACAAATAGAAAATATGATGTAACAATATAGATGGCGTTAAGCACACCATTGATTCTGTTATTATGTGTAATATATATATATTTATAAATATACTGTATATATATATATATATATATATATATATATATATATATATATATATACATATATATATATATATATATATATATATACCGGTATATACTGTATATATATATATATATATATATATATATATATATATATATATATATATATATACATATATATATATATATATTTATATATATATATATATATTTATTAGTGGCCCCTTCATCATTGACGATGGGCCTTAACATTGTTTATGGCCAATCTTTGAACTCAAGCTTGTCTTTCAAACTTCCCGCCCAGGAGAGAACAATATACGATTGCAACACATCGTGAGCGAAACGCTCTAAAAAAAACACTCACGGACTCGTCCTATATGATGTGGGTACCACTACTAGAAAAAACTAGCAAAAAATAATAGAAAAATAAAAATTATACTTGATCTAGCAATGCGCTTCTCATGCGTCTGCTGTCTCCCGCACGCTTCGCATCGGTCCTCGAAGCGATCTCTCGTTCTTACTTCTCCTGGGCCCAGACATGGCGGACGTGCCTCGTGGGTGTGCCAGCCCTCCTTCATTCTCCACCTATCCTCAGACATTGTGAGTCTTTTGCTCATATGTACATGCTAAGTGCTGAGGTCAGGTAGCTTATAGACTAGGAGTAGGCTGTGTACGTCCTTTCTTTGGCCCTAGGAGACTGTATTCCGGGTACTTAGTAAAGGCGAGTGTGTTAGACGGAGTCCTCGTTGTGATAAGGCGAGGCTCCCACGTGCTTGTTTCATTACCTTAGCTCATATTTAGTTTGCTTGTTATTCATGAGGCTTCTTTTAGTGAACCGGGGCCTGTTGTTCGGTCCATTTTGGGTGTTCAACAGTATGCTCTACACGAGGGCTAGTGCGTTTTAGATTTTCTCTCATAGCTGAGGGGTCTTGCACGGAGACATGCTGCTATTCAACCTACGCTTGATCGCTACGTGTTGAGATTGGTCTTCGCTGAAGTGCAGGTTTTTGCTATTATTATTGATATCATCGACTACTGCCCCCATCTAGTTGGCCTAATGTAGGTTGTATTCTTATGGCTAGGAAGTGTAATTTATTGATTATATGTATTATTAATGTATAACTATGCCACAATATGCACATGTTGGGTTATCTGTTATGGGAGGTATGGCCCTTCCGGCGGGATTTGTTAAAGTGAGACTTAGTCAACGTGCCTCTAGTTGCTTAAAGCGGTTTCCCCGCCGGGAAACTTCCGGAAACATCTAGAGCTTTGTTGAAATTCAGATTATCCTTGTTTGTCACTGGATAGGTTGGATTTTGTCTGTTTTGTTTACCGGCGTCTAGTTTAATTTCGGTTGACCGACATTTTACTACACGTCTTTTAGGGAGAGTCCGGCTACCTGCCTCCCTTAAAACATTTTTCCGCCTCAAAACTTAACAGAGAAAACGTTCATTGCTTGGTACTATCAGAACGTTCTCCTGGTGGTTAAACAGTGGGGAGCCACTTCCGCCGGGAATAAAATGGCTGAGCCGATAAACGAACTCACCCCTTCCTATCTTGAGCATCTCAGTAATCTGTGTAGCTTATATCGGGGCGTTGGTCCGCCGCGAGTTAAAGACAATAGATTCACAGTAGCGTTGGTCGCCAGATCAAGTTCTTTCATAAGATGGGATTAGGTCAGTGTTGGTCACTTAGGCAAGAAGTTATATACACCAGTAGCATATGGGAGGCTACTCACTACTCAGTTTACATTTTTTGGAATGTAGATAACGTAAGGGGAACTAAAATTGTATAGTGTTATTCAAGTCTTTTTTCTCTTTATTGTTGGAGATATTTTTATTTTAGCTTTTCCAGCCTAGCGTGTCCTTATGAGCATTAATTCTTGACATTTTCTCACCCTCAGGTTCGCAGTCTGGACACCTAGGAGGCTCTGCATCTCCCCGGCGGCAGGGATCCATGGATAAGAGTAGCTTTGCGTTTTGCGCCGCCTTGGGGTGCAAAACTTTAGAGGTTATTGGTCATCTTTTCGTTAAATGTGTGCCTTGTTTGGACAGGTCTCATGGCCGGTGGTTATCCAAATCATGCCCCAAGTGTTCTGTGCTACGTAATGCCTATCTCACTCATTCTGATGGACAGTGTAAGACAATGTTGCTCCACATTAAGTCAGTATTTGTAACATACTGTAAGACAGTTGCTCATAAATCTTTACAGTTGGATGACCCTTTGTTAGACGATTTTCTTAAACCTTCTGCCTATGTTTCCGGTAGTTCTAATGTAAAGCAAACAGTTACTCCGCCGGCTTCGGCAGATACTCGCGATGCTCCCTCCCACCAAACCAAACGACCCCGGACCACCAAGAATCCGCCGGAAGTGCCTTCATCATCTTCTAGGCGAGATCGGTCCCGCTCTCCCATAGCAGCTCCCAGGTCCTTTTCGCCTCTAGTTCAACAGGAGTCAAAGAGACGCCGCTCTGACTTTTCCGCCGCACTCTCATCAGGCGATGATAAAAAAGACAGAAGGATGCACTCCAAAAGATCCTCCTCCTCGAAGAAGGCGGCTCAGCTACCGCCACCCAGGCCGGAACATACCTCTTCTTCGTCGCAACAGGAGGCCCCTACTGACACAGCAAGTAATGTCTCCGGCCAATCACACCGGTTCACGATCCCGCACCGAGTGCAGCCTGAACCCAAAGCTATTCCGGTATTAGGATCGGAGCGTGGCAGCAGTGTTGTGTCCAGCCATCAGGAGGATGAGTGCTCCTCTGACCAGCTTGATTCGTTCCAGGAACCCATGGACTATAAGATCCCAGACCTAAACCTGGGTGATATATCTCAGCCCGGCGTTCCCTTCACACAGACAGACACACGTGATACTGCTGCCCGGGCTGGCGAGTCTCGGTTGGAGGCTTTACCAGCCCCCCCAGCCCGGTCAGCGGGATTCACCATACTCCAACAAGGAGTAGACACCGAGGAGTTGCCGCCTGGCCAGCGACCAGCTTCTCGGCATTCCGGAACGCAGGGCTCAGATATATCTCAGTCTGCGTCCCAGTCAGACCAGGAAAGTGGAGTTTTTGTGTCAAATGAGAAGTTGCAGGAGTGGTTTGACTTTATGAGACAAGTGAAGGACGAGCGACAGGTTAAAGCAACGGCACCTGTGGCCCTGGCGGTGCGACCTCTTGGCCAGGTGCCTGTTCAGACTCAAGTTGATGTTAACATTCCTCCTCCCACAGTCACTCCAGCGGCTACCACTTCGGGAGCCGCAGCAATTTTACCTTCCAATCTGAAGTTGTTCTCGGATCTTATTCCACCTCCCATTGATCGTTCATTTCCTTTTAAGAAGGGCTCTATGCCCCTGTTATATGGACCTAATATGTCCTGGTCTGTTCTTACTGCCATTAGCCCTGAGGTCGCACAGCCCACGGTTACAGGTGAGACACCTGTGCTAGAACTTTGGGTTATTGAGGTGAGTGAAGCTAAGAAATTGAGGGCCAAGAACCAGCTAGGTGAGGTGTTAGATGTCAATGTTAAAGCTATCCCCACCATTTATCATCCTGATTATTTTGTCTACATGCCATCCCCTGCCCTGCCTCTCGCATCATCTGGGAAATTATTTTCAGATTGGACTAAATCAGATGGGTTAAATTATATCAAACTGTTACAGGGAATGACCCCAGAGTTTGTAATCAGTACCTTATAGGGACGACGCAGGTACGTCTGTAGGTCATATTAGTGGCGGGGAGTCGGGTCCGTGGGCGGCATGGGGGCAGGAGGCCCAGCTGTTTGCCAGCACTATTACTAATAAGAGCAGTCATCAGCTCCCGCAAGAGGATAATCATTGGTTCTTTATGCCGGTAGGCAAAACGGAAGGGATTCCACAACATATATTTGATTTTTTGGGGGCCCATATGTTATCTATTTGTCAGTTGTCTGAACCCTTTTGTTCCCCCACACAGGTACAGATAGTAGATAAAGATTATATGAGGCAGAAGGCCTGGAGGTTAGCGTCCCAATACCTGCTCAGCCGCCAGCTTGCGGCCTCTCTGGCCAGGACGACTGAGTCGGTCACGGACGCTGTCACCCATAAGGCTCTCTCTCTTACTAGGCGCCTCTTACTCCAGAATTCCATTCATTCCCTTGGTGATATTCGCACGGCTCTCTTCGAGGCTGTGCGGGTTCGTCAAGATCTGAAGGTTTACCTGGTACGGAGACTCCCTGTAGAGATTGGTAGGAGATTGATTTTATCGAATGTCTTCACTAAAACCCTTGCCTCTGAGGATGCCTGGTGCACCGTTAACTTCCTGTTAGACTCTCAGAATAGCCACTGCTTCCAAGCCGAAGGGTGAGCCAACATTTAAAACTAAATCTAATAAGAGTTCATTTCGTGGTCAGTCACAGTCATTTCAGTCACCAAAGACTCACACAACCCCTGGAAGCAGCGGTACGTCTCGAGGACGCGGTCAACCCAGGCGTAGAGGGAAATGGTTCAGGGGGCAGTCTAGGGGTAAACCTGGTAGCAATGATAGCAAGGCCTCTCATCCCCCCAATCCTAAGTCAGAGTCACAACCCTCCAATCCACTGAGACACCACTCAACTCTCTCACTCCCAGTGCCAAGGCAAGGCGAGACGGATCCGAGGGTAGTTCTGCCGGCCAATACCATGTGACTGGCAGTTTCCGGGATTGTCACCGGGCATGGCCCCGGCGAACATGGGCAAGGACAGTGGTCCGGAAGGGTCTCTCATGACGGTGGTCCCGGCGACCTCGTTTACGTATCCCCACAGAATTCAATCTTGTTTCTTTAGAGGTGGGATCCATCATCAGAGAGATGGACCTCAAACAGATCATTATCCCCAGTCCTTTACATCAACCCTTGTTCACGTCCCAGATATTCCTGGTGCCAAAGAGGGACAGTGTTCAGATGAGGCCAGTGATCGACCTGTCCTATCTGAACACACACATTCACAATCAGTCGTTCAGGATGCTGACTGTGAATCAGATCAGATTGACACTCCCGCCGCAGGGATGGATGTGTTCCATCGATCTCACAGATGCCTATTGGCATGTCCCTATAAACAAGCGTTTTAAAAAATACCTAGCTTTGCGCAACAGGGATCAAACGTTTGTCTTTCAAAGAATGCCCTTTGGTTTAAATCTAGCACCCCAAATTTTCACAAAATTGGTCCGACAGGCTTTGCTACCTTTGCTAAATCAGGGAATCATGGTCTTATGGTATCTCGACGACTGGTTGATAGTAGATCAATCCAAAATAATTTGCCTCCAACATGTAAATCAGGTATTAACTCATGTATACGTAAAGAAGCGGTTGGATTTCATTAGGCCACAGCCACCCGCCATAACCAGTTTTCGGTTGCGACTATGGCGAACCAGGTATCTCCATAATACCAAGCGAGTAGTGTTTGACCGGTGAGAAAAAGTAGTATAATATTAAGGGAAACATCGTATGTCGGCCAGTCAATAAATAGGGGCAGTCGCATTTTGTCCTCAATAATCGGGTGGACAAAACTCGGTTACGTCAGTAATGATATAGAGAGAAGGAGATCTATTATATAAGATAAAGCTGGATCGAGCTCTGGGAGGCAGGGCACGCTCAACCCCCATTCTGATAGGACACATGCCGCACACACACACGCACACAACTCCTCCACTCACACACATACAGTATACACCACCACACACACAAACATATTTCCCTCATACACGCACATACACCTCCACACATCCCCCGCTGGGGGGGGGGGGGGGGCCCATCGGTACACACGTTAATTTTGCATGCTTACGAGTACATTTTTCGATTTTTAAACCTAAATAGGCCTATAGCTATCTAGATCAAACTTAACCTAACCCAACCTACCTATCCTAACCTAACTTAGCTAACCTAACCAAAAACACTCCATTTCATCGTATTTTAAAGAGGTGTGTACACTTAAACTGTCGCCCTAAAGCTCATGTACCTGCAAACCTACATATTTAGTCAAATTTTTACCTTTAAGCACACCACCGTTTGTCCACACACACACACACACACACACACTCACACACTCACACACAAATACTCACACACAACTCCCCCACTCAAACACACACACACACACACACACATAACTCCCTCTCTCATCCATCTACTTCGTCACACACATACAAACACACATACAGTACACCACTCCTCCAAATGAATACACACAACTCCTCCGTACCCACACAAAGCACTTTCCAACTCAAACACATATACCATTCCACATACACACACAACTTCCTTTCCTATATACACACTCACAGGCCCCTCCAAATAGAAACCCACACACCCACACACATATTTCCAACATATCAACACGCATACTAAGACACAAAGAGTAACATACTTATTTCCACCCTATTGCACATATCGAGAACGTGTTCGAATATAAACATTTCCGAAATTGACAAACGAATAGACCCTTTCACACTTTGCTCTTTACACGTTATAAGTGGCCGGAAATAAGACACAGATGCCTGTTGAGCACATTGAAAAGTTTACATTTGCTCAATAAAACTATTCAACATAAACAGATAGAACCAGTAATGATTTCAAATGACATTGATGAACCACGTCAAGATTTTGTGTTAGTCCAAAGTGACCTATATCTAGCTATCAATAAAACTATTAGGACAGGAATCATCTGCTGTGAAGGCACCTATTAACAAGTTGGGGTATACACTCTCTCAATGTATACCCCCTTCCCTTACGGAGAGTGGGGGGCACCCACCTTTCAACACACTCCCACCCCTACTCTGTCCAACACTCAAACCCAAGATTGAACCAATTTTACCAGACTTTCTTTTACTCAACAAGCAAGCTTTGGAACTATCTCCCTTAATCTGTCTTTCCCTCATCCTATGACTTAAACTTATTCAAGCTCCATGTGGCTAGAACTTTTGACTCTAACATATCTTAATTTTGGATCTATGTCATTCTTTTAACTTCGGGGGACATACTTTTGTTTGTTGTTGTTGCTGTTCCTCAGGCTGTCTGGCCGAACAGCCCCAAGGTCCCGAGCAAGGCCAAGGCCATAAACGAGCGCCCCCACAAAACCATCCCTGCTTACCACTAATAAAGCCCGGGTGACCAAGCCACTCCAAGGCAGGGAGCTGAGGAGGGTGCGGCAATGCCTGGGAAACCAGAGCCCCACCCAAGGCCCTGTTCCCCTCAGCACTTATGAAGGGAAAGTTGAGGGGCAAAGGAAAAATGTGACGCTTTGGTTCCCAATCTGTCAACCACAGCAGTAGGGAGGTCAATCCACGGAAGAGACGCCGTCACTTGAGATCTAGAAAATATATAAGTAAAAGGAACAGTCAGAGTAAGCTATGGGTATGGCAGAGATCGCTCAGCTCTAACTCTGATAGACCAACCCATCACCACATGACTATAGGTAGCGCCAACGAACTTGACAATAATCTTGATCCCCGACCTCTCTGTAACTCAAAAGAGCCTATAGCTAACTGGCTGTAAATATCAACACCTATTTCCTGGTACACTCTTCCCAAACGATAGAAACGTCAGCTCAATTGCATTTATTAATTTCGAGTTATAAGAAGTTAAGGGGTCAAGATAATTGTCAAGTTCGTTGGCGCTACCTATAGAACCCAATCCTGTCAGCATCAGCTAGGAAATGCCCTAGAAAGCCACCTTTGACGGGGGGATAGCTCCCCTATTTCAACTCCTTTCGGGGTTGGGCACCCGCCAACTACTGAAGAACTATTTACATATTCTGAGAGAAGTTTGTAATACATGTTATATTCAGTAATTATTATAGGAATCATTATTTCAACTCTCATATAATTTTAAGGTGATTTACTTGCAGTGGTCTTTGTATTTATGCGGGTGACTGTACATTTACAAGGATATTCAATGTAACTTCCTGGTTTGGTTTTCCTGAGTCAGACTTTACACACGCACTTTTGAGCTGCTCCAGGCACTGTACATGTGATAGGAAGTTAACATCACATGTTAGAGGGGTGTGTGAGAAGGGTAGTGAAAGGTATGAAAAAGGTTTTGACTAGACTTAGACGCGAGACATGGGGACGATCACAGCTCCGGAGATTTCCTCTCAACACAAGGAAATTCTCCTTGTAATATTCTAATCATCATTTGTTACTTCAATAAATCAACGTGGATGGACAATATAGTTTAAATCCCCTTTACCAATAAGTATCAATATTATATTTATTGGGTATAAGGATTACGGTGGCAGCATTACTATTACGTAACCCTTTCACGCACATATGACGCAAAGGTTGCCAGATTAGCAATACGAAATAGAGTTCTCTCGCTCTTATAAATACCTCTCCAAAATTAGTGTTCTGCCCACAGCTAACTCAAAGACAACTGAAGAGGTTGAAGTAACTAAACTAAAGGTTTCTAAATACCCCTGATGGTAACAAAGGCTTTAAAGTATCCCTAATAGGCTCAAAATACCGTCATATGTCGGAGAGGGTTAATAAGAATAGAACAACGTAGGAGAAAACCAATCAACGAGAGAAGCAGGACGCAGAGAAATCTACCCAGTAATTCAATCAACTTACTATACTACAAATAAACCAATTCTATAACTCCATATGGAAACCTCCCAAACGGTTTACCTTACATTACCTAATTAAAGGAGACCCACAAACGTCTTCGTAACATTTGTTCCAAATAGAACAGATTTTATATGTGGACAAGTTTCCACACATAATTGCATTGATTTTTTTAAATTCCAGCCATGGTTGCGTTTAGTATTCTAATGGAGACTAAACCTTTTGCTGTAATTCACATTGTTAACACTAGATTAGCGGGCTAGCGGTTTATTTATATGTACCGCCCAGCGGGGTGTTTTTAGCCAAAATAGGGCTGTTTACGTGATCATTTTCATGCCTAAATAAGACCCAGAGCGTAAAACAAGTATCTATCCCTGAAAGGGCATAAACAGAGCTTTCCAATGACACCATAACGATCCTTTTATGATGGCTAGTTTTCTTGCAACAACCGCGCAACGCGAGTGCAAAAAGCATGTAATTCGGCACTTTCCCCATACAATTCCGTATATAGCGAGTGAGAGAGGGAGGGAGGAGGTGGGATTCGTGTCAGTAGGTTCGCCGCGGTGGTCTGGAGCAGTCATACGCTCGCTACTCTCCTGCCACCACTTGTGTCTCTCTCTCAGCAACATTACGTGCTGAAATTGCCACACGACCTATGTCGAGCGCCGCCAGATAGTCCAGATTTATTATACTCGACTTATGTTGCGCGCCGCTAATTAAGGGTTAAACCTATTAAGACAGTATTTTGAACACTTCAATAAGTTTACCTCGTAGTCTCCTGGTTTCCAACGAAAAGATATTATGGCTCTCAATCGGTCCTCATAGCTCAGTCTTCTATTCGATGGAATAAGCTTTATGGCCTTAGCGTGTACTCTTTCCAGTCACTCTATAACTATATCCTTCCTGAGTGTTGGAGACCAGAACTGAACAGTACAGTACATTTCAGGAGAGGCCATTTCAGAGCATTGTAGGTTATGAGGGTTTATTCTTGTGTTTAAACTTAAATTGCCTCTTATTCGATTATGAACCAGTGACATCCTTTTCATTATATTCTGGCAACAATTAGACGATATTATTCAGTTTTAAAAGGTCCTACAGCAAATAACATGCTTCAATCTATCTCGATTAACACTTCATTGCCACAGATCCTTCTTAAACTGCACAAAATCATCTAAATATAGCTAAAATAAATACAGATAACAAGATGTCGCCGGTACAGAAAGGGTTAAAGCCCAATAAGTTCTGATTGTTCTTCTCTACTGCAGTGCATTGCTTGAAAAACTTTAGGTAACTGCTAATCAGAATACCCAAATTATGTTTTTAGTCAGTTACATTCAGTCGTTACCAACGGTTACGTTGTCTGATTTGGGGTTTGCTTGGCCGATGTGCATCACCTTGCAGTATTCCAATTTAGTTACATCTGCCATATTTCCAATCATTTACCCTTTCTGTTAAGATCAATCCTGATGTGTTCAACCATTATAGAATCCTTCATATTCACTCCAAGCTTAATGTCATCTGCAAACTTGGAGATCACACTCATTGATATATATGACGAACAGTGGGGACACAGAGAGAGAGAGAGAGAGAGAGAGAGAGAGAGAGAGAGAGAGAGAGAGAGAGAGAGAGAGAGAGAGAGAGAGAGAGAGAGAGAGAGAGAGAGAGAGAGAGAGAGAGAGAGAGAGAGAGAGAGAGAGAGAGAGAGAGAGAGAGAGAGAGAGAGAGAGAGAGAGAGATATTTGCACAAGTGAATTCCCACTCCCCAAGAGACCCTATTGCCAAGAGAACTTGACAAAGACAAACATTTGTTGACTTAGTCATTTTATCTGCTGCCTTAACAAGCTGGTACAGTTGCCCACATAAATTTGCAATACACCCTGATTGGTATGTAGTGAAGGGAAAAATAGTGCGACTGAATGGGTGAACTACATGTCTGCATTGTTTGTATTTATTTTGTTTATGTTTTTATTTATAAGTTTATCGTCTTTAATAAATGTACTGTATATACTTATTTATAATATTATATATATATATATCATATAAATATATCTGTGCTGTTCATCTCTCCCCTAACTCTACTGACTATCAAAAAATCTTTGACTATCTTATTTTTAAAGTGGAACACATTCTATCCATATCTCCCTTCTCTGAAATCTCCATCTTAGGAGATTTCAATGTTCACCACCACCAATGGCTCTTCTTTAATTTCACTGACCAACCTGGTGAACAAGCTTACATCTTTTCTATCCTAAATGACCTAAAGCAGTTAGTTCAGCAACCAACCCGTATCCCAGACCGCCCTGGCAATCGGCCAAACATCCTTGACTTATTTCTAACCTCTAATTCTTCTGCTTATACTGTAAATGTTCTCTCTCCGTTGGGCTTCTCCGATCACAACCTTATCTCTGTCACCTGTCCTGTCTCTCCAGTATGGCCTTCTGACCCCCCCAGCCGGCGGCGCTTGTGGCACTTTGGCGCTGCCAACTGGGAGGCTCTACAGCAGTACTTCTTTGATTTCCCATGGAATGATTTTTGCTTCCATGGCCGGTGACCCTCAGAGAATGCCGAGCACATTACTGAGGTAATCCTTTCGGGCATGGGAGCATACATCCCATTCTCTTTCTCTCAGACTAACTCACAAATATCTTGGTTTACTCATGCTTGTTCTACTGCTGTTTCACAATAAGGAGGAAGCATTCAAATGGTACCGTTGCCTTAAAACTCAAGAATTCTATACTTTATATGTCTCTGCCCGGAATCAAGCCAATATATTCTTCGACTCGCCAAAAACTCTTTCATCAATAATAGATGTTCTGAACTTTCCAACCCAAGCTCTTCCCAAGTTTTTTGGCATCTAGCCAAAAACCTCTCCAACAATTTCACTTCTTCATCTTTCCCTCCTCTTTTTCACTCTGACGGTACCACCATCACCTCTTCCTCTAACAAAGCTGAGGTCTTCGCTTAAACTTTTGCTAAAAACTCCATCTTGGATGATTCCGGTGCTATTCCTCCCTATCCACCCCCCTCTCACTTACTTTTTTTTGTTTTTCTTTCTATGTGAGTGAGGGAGACAAAAGGCAGAACTGCCTGTAGCAAGTGCCTCCCCCATAGTTGAAAGAGTGACAGGGCTCAAATTAAGGGACGTTCGAGCCAAAATGCCTGGACACACGGAATTTGAAACCAATTTAAGTGATAGGAGGAGAGAAAGACTGATTTTGGGAGAGAGTTCCAGAGCTCAGCTGTTAAATAGAAGAGAGTCTGAGAATAACGTTTCACTCCTGGGTTGGAGAGTTGCACAGAGTAGGGGTGGGATTGTGTTGCAAGACGGGTACCACATACCCTACGTAAAGGAAGTGGTATAGACTGGGAGAGCTTTGAGGAGCACTGATTATTGTAGTAGCAATAGAATAGCGAGAGAGATGCGACATTGCTGCGAAGAGAGAGAGAGTTTGCAAAGAATTGGTGAGTGGGTGGGAATTAATGATACGAAAGGCCTTCCTTTTTACTTTGTCTAGGAGTGCAGTGTGAGAGGATCATCCCCACACATGTGAACAATACTCAATACAAGGACACACTGTGCCCCTGTACAGAGCAAGAAGCTGTGCAGGGGTAAAGAACCCCTTGAGGCGGTTGAGCACACCCCGCTTCTGGAAGGCTGCTTTGGCAAGACTGGTAATATGCCTAATATCATAATAATAAGGATGTACTCTCGGCCCTCTCTGGGCTTAATACTAAGAAAGCGTACAGACCGGATGGTGTTCCTCCTGTTGTACTCAAAAACTGTTCTTCCGTGCTAACTCCCTGCCAAGGCAAACTCTTTCGGCTCTGTCTATCCTCTAACGTCTTTCCTGCATGCTGGAAGTTGCTCTTATTCAACCTGTCCCAAAGAAGGGTGACCGCTCTCAACCCTCCAACTATCGTCCAATTGCTCTCATTTCTTGCATCTCTAAAGCTTTTGAAACTATTCTTAACTCAAAATGTCTTAAGCATTTATTGGAAATAAAGTTGGTTAGTAAACAAATATATTAATTATCTTACTAACTCTTGGTCATCCTCCTTTTGGGACTTTGGTGAGACTTTTTCTGTTGCTCTAGACATATCGAAAGGCTTCGATAGAGTCTGGCACAAGTCTTTCCAAACTACCCTCCTTCGGTTTCTATCCCTCTATCTGTGCCTTTATCTCTAATTTCCTTTCAGACTGCTCCATAGATGCAGTTGTGATCGGCCATCGTTCACTTCCTCAACCTATCAACTCCGGTGTTCCTCAGGGTTCTGTCTTGTCTCCAATTATCTTTTTAATATTTATCAATGATCTCTTGAACAGTACCTCTAGTACTATCCACTCATATGCTGATGACTCTACCTTACACTATTCAACTAGTTTTTCACATCAACCTAGCATGTAAGCACTCCTAAACAAATGTGGCGAGGCCATAGAATGCCCATCTTCTGATCTTTCAATTATTTCTGATTGGGGCAGAAAAATCTTGTTACTTTCAACGCCTCCATTAAGACCCAGTTTCTCCCTCTATCTCTACATCACTATCTTCCACAAGACTATCAATTATTCTTCAACAATACACAACTCAACCCTTCATCTTCTCTCAACATTCTAGGTGTATCTTTTTAATCTGGACTTTCTTTGAAAGATCATATTACCACTCTTGCTAAAACAGCTTCTCAAAAATTTGATTTGCTCAACCATCTTCGTGGGTTCCTCACCCCCGCACAGCTTCTTGCTCTGTATCGGGGCACAGTGCGAGTATTGAGTATTGTTCGCATGTGTGGCGAGGCTCCACCTATACCGCACTTCTCAAACGAGTAGAATCAAAAGCATTTCGCCTCATCAAATCGCCTCCTTTTACTAGTTCCCTACAATCTCTTTCTACATGCCGCAATGTTGCATCTCTTTCACTCTTCTATCGATATTACAACAATCAGTGTTCTTCAGAGCTCTCTCAGTGTATACCCACTCCCTTGCGGCGAGTGCGAGGCACCCACCTTTCAACACAGTATCACTCCTATTTTCTCCATCTTTTCAACCCAAGAATTGGCAAATTTTCTCAGTCTTTCTTCTACTCAACAAGACAGTGAACTCTGGAACTCTCTCCCTCACTAAATTTGTCCTTCGTCTTATGACTTAGACTGCTTTAAACTTCGTGTGTCCAGGCATTTTGACTTGAACGTCCCTTGAATTTGGCTGTCACTCTTTTAAAATTGGGGGAGACACTCGTTACAGGCAACCTATCTATTGTTTCCTCTATACACATAGAAAATAAATAAATAAATAAAATATATATATATACCTGTATATATATAGATGGTATATATATATATATATATATATATATATATATATATATTATATATATATATATATATCTATATATATATATATATACAGTATATATATATATATATATATATATATATATATATATATATATATATATATATATATATATATAAATTATATTTATTTATATATTAGGATAGAAAGTTAAGTCCCTGTAAAAGTACACAATGATTGTCTATATATTCTCCATACCCTTTGTGTAGCCATGATTACTTAGTGTGCAGTATAATTGAACCCAAGTTGGTAATACCCCGCCGATTACTTGTGTATTTCTACTGTTCTTTAATAGAGGGGGGGGGGGGATTCTGGTCTGGCAGTTTCTATACTAACCCCTTCTGTACCGGCGACGTCTTTTTCTTATTATTCTTGCTATATTTATGCGATTTTGGGTAGCTTAAGAAGGATCTGTGGTCAAATAGTAATCAGAATAATGTTATAAGGATATCGCCGGACAGATTATTTGAGGTAGATTTTACTCCTTTGTATCCTAGAGGAGCTTTTAATGATGAAAAACATCGTCCAATGGCAGGCAAAATAAAATGTAAACATGTAACACCATACGAAAAGGATTTAAGGTAGGAAAGAATTTCGCTAGCTACAATAATCTATGTTCAGTAAATTTTGCCGATATAAATGTAATAGAACCAACAAATGTTGATAGGAATATTTTGACCTTTTGAAAATTGTCGATGAAAATATTTGTTTTTCTTTCTATGTGAATGAGGGAGACAAAAGGTATAACTGCCTGCAGAGTGCCTCCCCCAGATTTCAAAGAGTGACAGGGCCGAAATCAAGGGACGTTCGAACTAAAATGCCTGGACACACGGAGTTTGAAGCAATTTAAGTCATAGGAAGAGGGAAAGACTGATTCTGGGAGAGAGTTCCAGAGCTCAGCAGTTGAATAGAAGAAAGTCTGAGAATAGCGTTTCACTCTTGGGTTGGAGAGTTGTTGTGTGATAATTATGTCCTAAATCTCCAATGATGAATAGTCGATTGAAATGCGGAAGACGGTGCACTGATTATAAAGTCCGTAAAAAAAAAAAAAAAAAAAAAAAAATCTGTACAGTATATACATTTATTAAATTTATTATATTAGCTTATTTACTTATTTATTTTTTCTCTAGAACGCCATCAATCCCATTATTTGTTATATATATTAAGACATTTGCCCCATTATTTTGGCGATTTGAAGACCTTTCGCCCTTTTTCTTTGTCAATTTTGAGACCAATTAGGTGTCGATTTTTTTCCTGGCAATCGATGGCGAGCCTGTAATTTACGAGGAACCTGCCTTTGGCCGGAACACTTTTTTACCGAAACAAATGTAAATTTATCTCGGACGGAGGGCTTGGGGATGTTTTATTAAGCTAGATGGAGGTCTATGGAGCAGGCTTAAATATAATGATTATAATAATAAAATAACCTCCCCTTAAGTGATATGGAAGCCTATTGCCCAAACTTATCATATTGAAATAATATATCAATAACAAATAGAGAACATTTATAGTTGAAAACAATTGTAGATAAAAGTCCTCTCCGATGGCAGCAAATTTCACCCTAAACCATGGACTAATTGGCAGGTGGTAGGAATGCATGGAGAAAGTTTGCAAGGTAGAGTAATTTGAGAGAGCTCGCAGGTCTTCACTCCTAATTGCCTTGACATAGTTTGTTGTGTAATTAAGAACATGCAAAGTGAAACCAATGTTTGTATGGTTTCGGTTAATGGTTTCGGGGGATGATGGGTGAATGCTGATTGTTGAGGTATTGCTGGATTCTCACAAGCGTCTTTTCCTTTTGATGTCTTCTTTCTGTTATATATATATTTTTTGTTATTAGATGTACTTTTTATATCCCATTATCTTCATGTTAGGGATTTCGGAACTGGCTACTAACAGACTGGCTAACTTCACTGAACAGTAGTGTGTATCTTGCCATCATTGGAATTAGTCAATCATTTGTCTGTAGCTGGTCAATTATTATATAAACTGATAAAAGCTTCAGCATCATTGACTATAAAATGGACCAGGCTAGAGACATAGCTCTTTGTGTGTGTGTAGTCCAAAAGCATTAGCTCAAATATGTCAACACCTGAAGTTTTCAGGGTAGGTCCAGAACAAATGTGTAGAATCACATGCTAAAAATCCCCGTAAGTCCCTCATGTATGTTTTTCAACATTCAAGATGACGTCCAAAACGGCCACCATTATCAGTGGTTTACATAAATTTGTTTCTAGACAGTTTAGAAACATGAATACACTGTCTAAATATAATGTTTTAGAGTACTAGAAACCCATTCAAGTGGTTATTTAGAGGTTCTATACATTATAAATGTCATAAACCAAGATATCGGCTACATTGGAGTCCAAAATTATCTGAACACGCTAGATTATCTTTAGTTTTAACTTGATCTAGGGTCATATCTGGTTAGCATAGGTCAGATAATGACAGGCAGTGGACTGGCAGAGCTTTGGGAGACAGTATATGCCCAAGGAACTGTGATTCATATGCTATATGGCCATGACTTTTCTTGCACTTTGCCCACTCATTTTCTCAGCTCAGCTGCCCTCATGGTTACAACTGTCACCTTGGATACTGTAGACAAAGGTCATTTAGAGAACCTTCACAGGGCCCTTCTAAACCACAACCGAAATGCCTCTGATGTAACTGGGGTGTAGTGTGTTAAGCAGTTAAGCCACATCATTTCACAACTCCTAGACCATGGTACAAGTCAGAGCAGAGCCGGAAATCTGTGGGTGCAGAATATCAGACAAGTGGCTCTCCTGCAACATTTAATTCGCGCAGAATAGACAGGGGACTGGGAGCTTCATCTCAGTTGTATGAGAGAGATGATTCCATATTTTCATAATGCAAGATATTTTCCCTACGCCAAGTCTGCCAGGTTGCTTTTGCAACAGATAGAAAGCGTGAAGGAAATGACAGACGAGTACAGTCAATTTGCAGAGAATAAATACTTCACCATCCGTTGTCAGTATTCATTGTGGAGAGGGAATATCTCAGATTAGACAATAGAGCAGTTTCTGATGAATAACTTCAAGGTGTTGGGAGGGCATGACCCATGACCACGAACGTACAGAGAGCACACTGTGTGCCCATCTGGGATACACTAGAACAGTTCACAGGAGTTCACACTGGTACATCAGGGCATCACAAAGACATGTGGTAAAGAACCCAGTTAAAAGATAACAAGGATTGCTGCGTATTTGTTTGATGGCTGCAGGCACACCCATCATTTGCTGGTTATGAGCCTGATCGTCTGGTGTCTCTGGCCACTGGAATTGTTGCAGATGTATACATCAACTGTTATAACGCGGTAGAAATTGGTCAGAAAGCAGCATCAGAAATGTCAAGAAAGAAGTTCACAGACATCACAATATGCCGAAATGACAAGGTGCAGACAATCGAAGCAAAGGAGAAGATGGTAAAAGTCATGGGACAACACGCATATGTGAATCCTATTCTACTGTTCAACAGAATCACATGTGTCCTAAACAACAGCTCAGAGATGAGATTTTTCTTGATAAATCCAAAACTGATTAAATAATCACTTTAACCTCTAGATAATCACTTAAATGAGTTCCTTGTACTTTAAAACATATATCTAGACTAATCAGTTCTGGTTCTAACCTGTCTACAGGCAAAGATATAATTATGTAAATATATATATTTCAAAAAGTGAAAATGGTGGCTATTTCGGATGCTTACTTGGATTATGAAAAGCGCACAAGGGGGATTATATACATTTTTCTGGACCTACCCTGAACATGTCAGCTTGTTCTTCACTATTTCCGGGTTTTAGCTAAAACTCTTGGACTAGTGTGTGTTTGTATGTGTGTGTGTGTATGTGCGCGCGCGCAGGCTATAATCAAAAGGGCTTCTTTATAAACATATGCCCGGCAATTTTTGTTAGACAACTATGTATTATCTGATAACTCTTTCGGGATCAATATCACTGATATTCAGTACTGGCAAACACATGATACTTCTAACTGTACGTACATATTTGTAGACGGATTATCTCATCATCAAAATAATCATAATGTACCAGACGAGAAGTGCTGTAATAAATTGGAAGAAACAGTGTTCGCTGGACTGTTTTACAACCCTTTCAGTATGATGGCGCTATTATTATTGTATGCTGGTGTACATGTATTATAATCATCAGCCATCAGTAAACCACTGATGGACAATGGCCTCCACTAACTGTTTTTTCATGACTCACGAGATTTTGTCAGTCATTTCCATGTTGCCCCTGCAACTTGATCTGTACTCTAGACCTCCTGTCCAGTCTGTGTACGTCATGTGTTCCTTCTCTCGAGGTGCGAAACAGTTATCTTTTGTTTCCATTATCTGCATTTTATAACATCCACAGCATCTTCCCCTCTTCCATCTCCATTTTTTTTATCTGGAACATTTTTATAATATACTCCTACATTTAATCCCAATCGTGTTCGTTACCTTCCACATTTTGAATTTATAGATTACGGATTGTAGCACGCAATGATTGTAAACTGCTAACACGAAATGTGTCTGTTCAATTTTCAATGGACCTCTAAGAAGCAAAGGGGTATATTATCCTGTTGACTCTACTAGACTCAATCCAAAGCAAATATAATTGTCAATTAGTAGTCAGAATATATTACAGATACAAATATGTCTTATCTTCGCATTTTAAAGGCTTTCTTCAACGAGGCTTTTCCCGGAAAGTGTCTAAAGATTTGGCTTCCTAATAATTTCCAAATTCGTTAAATAATATTTTCAGTTCTGTTGCCCTCCATTTTGGGCAATTTACTTTTGACTCCGTGCCTTGAATAACTTTGGTTAACACGTACACATACTAAAACGCCTTCATGCAACAAAAAACAACAACACTCAAACACACACAAATTCACACTCACACACACAAACTTCTAGCTACGACTTACGTCACTTATATACATACTCTGAATCGTTTGGGATAATCTATAATAATAGTGTATTATCTCGTTTAGCTTAGATACTAATTCAAATTAGTGTTACTTTTTCCATAGGAGGATTCATTATTACAAAGGATTACAAAAGAAGATAAGTAACAACAGACCGAATGGTATTTACAAGGCTATTTGTTAAAAATAATCATAACAATACATTAAACATAAATACAAATAATGATTGCCACAGCAATCAACTAGAGGGCTTCAGCTTCAGGAAAACTGTGGACCAGAAAACAAAATTATAGTACTGTAGAACAAGTGTGAGTAAACCAAGATATTATAGTACTGTAGAACAAGTGTGAGTAAACCAAGATATTATAGTACTGTAGAACAAGTGTGAGTAAACCAAGATATTATAGTACTGTAGAACAAGTGTGAGTAAACCAAGATATTATAGTACTGTAGAACAAGTGTGAGTAAACCAAGATATTATAGTACTGTAGAACAAGTGTGAGTAAACCAAGATATTATAGTACTGTAGAACAAGTGTGAGTAAACCAAGATATTATAGTACTGTAGAACAAGTGTGAGTAAACCAAGATATTATAGTACTGTAGAACAAGTGTGAGTAAACCAAGATATTATAGTACTGTAGAACAAGTGTGAGTAAACCAAGATATTATAGTACTGTAGAACAAGTGTGAGTAAACCAAGATATTATAGTACTGTAGAACAAGTGTGAGTAAACCAAGATATTATAGTACTGTAGAACAAGTGTGAGTAAACCAAGATATTATAGTACTGTAGAACAAGTGTGAGTAAACCAAGATATTATAGTACTGTAGAACAAGTGTGAGTAAACCAAGATATTATAGTACTGTAGAACAAGTGTGAGTAAACCAAGATATTATAGTACTGTAGAACAAGTGTGAGTAAACCAAGATATTATAGTACTGTAGAACAAGTGTGAGTAAACCAAGATATTATAGTACTGTAGAACAAGTGTGAGTAAACCAAGATATTATAGTACTGTAGAACAAGTGTGAGTAAACCAAGATATTATAGTACTGTAGAACAAGTGTGAGTAAACCAAGATATTATAGTACTGTAGAACAAGTGTGAGTAAACCAAGATTATAGTACTGTAGAACAAGTGTGAGTAAACCAAGATATTATAGTACTGTAGAACAAGTGTGAGTAAACCAAGATATTATAGTACTGTAGAACAAGTGTGAGTAAACCAAGATATTATAGTACTGTAGAACAAGTGTGAGTAAACCAAGATATTATAGTACTGTAGAACAAGTGTGAGTAAACCAAGATATTATAGTACTGTAGAACAAGTGTGAGTAAACCAAGATATTATAGTACTGTAGAACAAGTGTGAGTAAACCAAGATATTATAGTACTGTAGAACAAGTGTGAGTAAACCAAGATATTATAGTACTGTAGAACAAGTGTGAGTAAACCAAGATATTATAGTACTGTAGAACAAGTGTGAGTAAACCAAGATATTATAGTACTGTAGAACAAGTGTGAGTAAACCAAGATATTATAGTACTGTAGAACAAGTGTGAGTAAACCAAGATATTATAGTACTGTAGAACAAGTGTGAGTAAACCAAGATATTATAGTACTGTAGAACAAGTGTGAGTAAACCAAGATATTATAGTACTGTAGAACAAGTGTGAGTAAACCAAGATATTATAGTACTGTAGAACAAGTGTGAGTAAACCAAGATATTATAGTACTGTAGAACAAGTGTGAGTAAACCAAGATATTATAGTACTGTAGAACAAGTGTGAGTAAACCAAGATATTATAGTACTGTAGAACAAGTGTGAGTAAACCAAGATATTATAGTACTGTAGAACAAGTGTGAGTAAACCAAGATATTTGCGAGTTAGTTTGAGAGAGAGAAAATGGGATTTATGCTTCCATGCCCGAAAGGATTGCCTCAGTAATGCGCTCGGCACTCTCTGAGGGTCTTCGGTCACGGAAGCAAAACTCATTCCATGGGAAATCATAGAAGTACTGCCGAAGAGCTTCCCAGTCGTAAGCGCCAAAATGCCACAAGCGCCGCCGGTTGGGGGGGGGGGGGGGGTGTCAGAAGGCAGTACTGGAGAGACAGGACAAGCGACAGAGATAAGGTTATGATCGGAGGAGCCCAACGGAGGCAGAAGAGTTACAGTGTAAGCACTAAGCAGGATTAGTGGTTAGAAATAAGTCGAGAATGTTTGGCCAATCTCCAGGACGGTCCGGGATACGGGTGGGATGCTGAACTAACTGTTCAAGGTCATTTAGGATAGAAAAGATGTAGGCTTGTTCACCAGGTTGGTCAGTGACATGAGAAGAGAGCCATAGGTGGTGGTGAACATTGAAATCTCCTAAGATGGAGATTTCAGAGAAGGGAGAGATGGATAGAATGTGTTCCACTTTTGAAGTAAGATAGTCAAAGAATTTTGGATAGTAAGTAAAAGTATTAGGAGAGAGATAAACAGCTCAGATATATTTAGTGAGAGAGTGACAAGATAGCTTAAGCCAGGGAATTGAGAATTAATAAGAGTCAAAGTTGGAAAGACGAGAGCAATAAAGATTGTTGCGTACATACACTCAACATCCACCTTTGGCTTTGAAGTGAAGATAGAGATAGTAGGAGGATACAGAGAAGGGTTTGCTGTCTGTTGTCGTAGACAACTCTGTTTCGGTGAGAAAAAGTAAGTCAGGTTTGGTAGAGGAGAGATGGTGTTCCACAGAAAGAAAGTTAGAGGAAAGGCCGCGAATGTTGCAGACATTGATAGATAGAGTACTAGATAGTGGTCCAGGGCATTTTAAGGATTCGTCACCCCTCCCCCCCCCCCCCTCCCCCCTGGGGACTCCGAGGCTGGGCATGAATTTGTCTTCATGTTTTTTCGAAAATTTAATGGAAAGTTAATGTGGTACATAACGTGTTTGTAGTATAATGTATTGATAGTTTTGGAGGGCAAACTGGGGTTGCCCTCAATATTGGTGAAGCACGGAAGGATCAGCAAGGGAAGCCAGGTGGTGAAACAGGAGTTCCAGCTGTCTTGTCAACCACCTGTAGCATTCCCTGGGAGTACTGCCCTGTTCGGCTGGTGCATACAGCCTCCTACAATGATGAAAGTCTTACAAAGGTAATGTATGAGTCAGAAACGAGGGGATATAGATTTAGAGGATGACCTCGGAGGAGATGGAGAGATGGTGTGAAAAAGGCGTTGGAAGATAGAGAGATGAATGAAGAACAGGGTAGAGAAGTGGTGATGAATAAGAATGAGTGGAGAATGCTTGTAAATAGATGAGTGATAACACCGTCGTAGGGAGTGGGGGTCGAGCGCCAGTTGGATTAGATAATACAATAGTCTGTTAGGCGCCCGGCCTAGGTAGCCGGTTTATATAATATGAAGGGCCCTGCCGTGAATTCTGTGGGCGGGCATTGTGGTCTCGTTCTGCTACGTGTCTGTCTACTGTGACCGGAACCTCTCCGGGAGATCTGGGACCAGGAATCCATTGCTGGAGACCCCTCATGGCCCTAGGTCTCTGGCTTTGGTCCTGGGCGACCAAAATGTGTGTACATTTTTAATTTTATATTTATTTTGTTCGGGCTCTATCTCTACTCGGCCACCCACAGGTATGGGTATGTGCCTGAGTATTATTATACATACATACAGATATAATACATCACA
The DNA here is from genome assembly GCA_032716605.1 of Paralithodes platypus. Taxonomy (NCBI): domain Eukaryota; kingdom Metazoa; phylum Arthropoda; class Malacostraca; order Decapoda; family Lithodidae; genus Paralithodes; species Paralithodes platypus. The sequence goes on along the minus strand of CM064513.1, from coordinate 69,723,957 downwards.
TATCAGAATAAACTGGATAAGATAGAAGAACCGAGAAGTGTTTGAACTCCTTATTCTCTTGTTGTTTTGGGCTTTACAGAGGCCATCCTCAGAGAGATAGTATCTCTGAAGATATCTCTGTAGTCTGAATCTTTAGAAGAAAAACAAACACAAAAAACAGTTACTATGTTTTCCTTCCATTCAATGTTTGCACTCGATGGTGTAAACTTGATATACAGTATACCAGTCTATATATCTAATTATTTCTGATATCTTGTCTGTATATCTATATATACCACCAATTGCTATATATCCTGGTTCTAATATAAATTATAACTCTCTGCAGTATGGCCTATGAGTATGTACTATGTAGCCTATATACAGTATATACGTATATATATATATATATATATATATATATATATATATATATATATATATATATATATATATATATATATATTTTTTTTTTAAGGCATGTGAGATTAAATAAAACAACATAGTTAGCATTAATATGTTTTTTATTGAGAGATTCAATGTCTCGTGCAATTTTCCGATATCGGTCGTTCAATAGGTACAATAATGAACCGAAGTGATCAGCAGGTTGTGGGGTGGTAGGTGTTGTAGGAGGTTATAACGTTTTAGCAATAGCTCTTGCCATGTTCACACAGGTAATGATTAGAATATATTGTTTATTTTATTTTTTAAGGTAGGGTGGGAAAGAGAGGCACCATAGAGTGGGTGGGGGGGAAGAGAAAGTAGGAATGATGAAATACAGTGGAAGAGTAAAGTTGGTGGGCCGGCCACCTTGCTGTTTTTATTTATTTAATGTGCAGACACAGTGGCATGGCACAGTCGTACTGAGCACATGACGCTGGTGGCATTGCCCCGGAGGATAGCCATCCCTAGCCTTTGCTTGAGCCAGAGGGTTTCCCGGGGTTCTCCTGAAACTTCTCTGATTTTACGGCCTATTTCATTCACCATACAAAGGGTGGTAGGGCCGAAGACTCCTGAAGTTTCGAATGCCAGAGGCTCGAACTGATGACTTCTGGCGATGACTTGACATTTTTCTCGCTTTCTACTTTCTGCTATCCGGGCGGCATCACCTTCGTTGGCGCTTCTGGTGATGTTGGTTATGGAGAAAGTGTCAACACATGTGGCATCCCACACGAGGCACCGGCCATTCTTGTAAGGGAAAGTGGTCATCCCATCTGGCCGTTTGCCGTCTTCTCTGAGAAGTCCATGTGGTTCAAGGATTGATGCACAGTTAGCACTCTGCAGGGCCCGTTTTATGACATCATTTAGTGCAGAGTGTCTTGGCAGGCGGCCTGCGCTGTGATTACATGACAAGGCATGGTGACCTTGAGCATCCATCCACCCACCACACTTGCAAGTGTGTGGGTGACAAACTGCCGCACCCACTCTGAGCGTGATGGCAACCCGGAGCGCTTCAGCATCCAAGTGAGTTCCGAGAGGTGGGATGGGGATGGCATGTAACCACAAGCCACTCTCCAAACGGGTGGCTGCCTGGAGGCGTGCTTTTGCAACCTGGTCTGCATTGGTTAGGATATTTTCTTGAGTTTTCTTCGCCGAGATGGTATCCCACGCTTTCTGCTTGCTCCTGGAGGTACTCTGAGGCTCCTCCTCTGCTCGTGTACTTTCCTTCCAGGTGTTAATCGCTTCTGCTATGTCCCTATTAGGGATGCTAGTTGATATTGATCAACTTTTGGTTGTTACTAAACTCCAGGTCTTGTGAGCCGTGATGTTGAGATGAGTTGTCCTGAGGTGTTATGGTCAACTGGTGTTTAGGAGGGCCCATGGTCTGTGTGTGGGTCCCCCAGGTGTAGTGCCATTGTCTCAGGTGTCCAGAATGTCCAGAATGGCGGTATTTTGGAGGGACGCTGGTCTATGTGTGGGTCCCCCAGGTGTAGTGCCATTGTCTCAGGTGTCCAGGATGTCCAAGATGGAGGTGACTAGTCAGCGGTGTTTTGCTTGGCATGTTGTTGTTATGGTGACTCTTGGCAGGTGTTATTGCTTGACTGGCGATGGATTGCTACTGAGGTGAAGGAAGAGGTGCTCCGATGAAGGTGAGGTCCACTGATGGTGTTCCAGGGACTCAGGCAAAAGGAGGGCACACGGAATTCTGTGTGGCACCCCGGTGGAGATGCCCAAGTCCACAATATCAGCATCACCCAGCCATCTTCAAAGCTCCTCCACCAGCCTTAGCCTCTCCTTACTCCTGTAGAAGAGAACCCTAGATTTTCATGAGGATCTCAGATGGTGTTGCAGGAGTGGTGGAGAGCCTCCTGTCTGATTAGAATAGAAAAATAGAAGGGTATTTATAGGAGGCAGGGGGGGGTTCACACGTCGCGAGGTATGCACATGTGGGCGGGGCTAGTCGGCAGTCTGCGTCCGTGGTTGGCTGGCCGCTGCTAGCCGTGCACTACGTCTGTTGATTAGCTGTTGGGGTCCGGGGGCACTGGGAGGTGGGCATTGGCTAGGTATAGCATTGGCGGGGTTATTTCCATCGTGCTGTCTGTGGGAGTAGTATCTCCTCGCTGTGGGGAGAATTTGGAGGTCTAATGTCGGGTTGTTAAGAGGGTTTAGTGCTTGTACGTATATAGTTTCAAGGATGGGAAGGCGTCTGGAGTCCGGTTCTTTATCTAATATGGAGTTGTTGCTATCAAGGTCTTCACGGGTTAGTTGAGGGTGGTCAGGGCTGTTATAATGATTTTTGATAGCGCCAGATTGAAGGTGGAGGGTAAGACGACGGCTAAGGCGAGTCTGGGTCATGTCGATATACGATTTACGGGGTCCACAGTCCCCGTTGGTACAAGCATGTTGGGATATCACATGATCCATATTCAGCTGTTTGGTGTCGTTGGCAGGGTGGTTACGAAGTACAAGTTGGGAGTTTTTTGTGGATTTGTAATATATGATTAATTTTATTTTGCTATCCGTGTTGGTGGGCTGGACATTCTTCAGTATGAGGTCTCCTATTACTGCTTCGTCTGTTTTGTGGTCGGACGACATATAGTTTTTATAGAATATTTTGATGTCCTCGGGGCTGGTGGTATTGGGGGCTTCGTTGTTATACCATTGTTCTATATGTTTCTTTATGGTTTTATCGACATCATAGTTGGAGTAGCTATTGTTTATGAAGACTTGTGTAAGGCGTTGGAGTTCGTGGTGGGTGTCCCGCCAGGAGGAGAAGTGAGAGAGAGCCCTCCTGACGTAGGCAGAGATGGTGGAGGTGTGGTACCTTTTGGGGCAATCACTTTCGCCGTTGAGGCAGAATCCATTATTTGTGGGCTTCGTATAGACAGTGGTTTTGAAGCCTGTGTCTTGGTTGGTGACTAGGATATCAAGGAAGGGTAGTTTCCCTTCAGTTGTCTCCTCAAAGGTGAAATTAAGTCCTGATGTAGTGATGAATCGTTGCTGAAGTTCTCGAAGCTCTGAGGTGTCCTTCACCTGCACGAAGATATGATCGACGCAACAGCAGTATATATATATATATACAGTATATATATATATATACAGTATATATATATATATATATATATATATATATATACATATATATATATATATTGTGTGTGTATGTGCGTGTGTCATGTGTAGACCAGTGGCTTTTTGTGTAATTAATATAGATTGTACGCCTTGATGTCTTAGGTTTATTTCTTAAGCTTATTGAAGCTGCAATGCCGAAATCTGGAGAAAAATCATTACAGGAGACGTCTACTAACACCACAGCAGCGCCATCAGTATACAGTATATGGCAGACATCCAGCGAGACGCAGAGGGTAATAAAAGAGTCTCCCTCTCCGGACACCTGGATGAAGAGCCTTACACTGGGAGGTCCTCCCAGAGTAAGGCCCTTCTCGCTTATCACGACGACCACAAACAAGAGGCGCACAGAATCCACCAAGGCCAGGCAGGAAAGGTTATTCAGGAGGTTACCAGGTTCCAGCTACATTTTCTCTATCTCTAATGAGTTCAGCAACCTTTGTTTGGTATCAGTCTCATTCTGCAAACCTTGTGAGACACGAGCGTTTAGCTACCCTTGCTCTCGAGACTAGTGTGCAATCCTTACTCGTCTAAGTTCTAGTTTATTCAGCAACTCTTGTGAGGCTTCAAGAGATTTCAGCAACCCTTGCTCGTCTAAGTCCTAGTGTATTCAGCAACTCTTGTGAGGCTTCAGGAGAGTTCAGCAACCCTTGCTCCCCACACACTGAGTTCAGCAACCCTTGCAAGGCTATTATTGGGTTGGTCTTAAGATAGTTCAGTGACCCTAGCTCTCAACCCGAGTTCAGAAACTAGTACACATTTTATAAATTATTTGAATATATAGTAGAAATGTTCAATATTGCTTCAGTAATTCTAAATATGTTAATAAAATGCATCAAAAACATGTGAAACAAGCCCCCAAATGTTTATACAAATACAAAATTACTCATTGATGATATGCACCAATTTGGCTCCGGTGTTGGGTTATATAACATTCACACATATAATACAGTGTATTTTACTGCTCCCTTTTAACCACAACTCTTACCATCTTGGATATATCTATGCTGTATTTATATCTATCTATTACCAAAAGCCTTGATCCCCAAGGGGGTGGCCACAAATGAATCATCTCCATGTTCCTTTGTCATCTGTCAGCCAGCCCCCTTCGTCCCACCTGATCAGCTCTACCAACTCACAAAACCTCACTAGCTTTGGCAACCACAGATCCCTCATAATGCAACTGTGGCCATGTAGGGCCTCCACCGGTGTCACATGAAGTGCACCACAATGTTACCTGCAGCACAGTGTCACAATAAGTGGACCAAACAAGCAATGTGTCACAAGAAGCCACACCCTGCTGTGACGACCTAAAATGGACTACATAATTCCGTCTTCCACAGTCCACACCTTCAACTGGCACAATCAAAGTTCACCAAATAAAGGAATCACCACCATCTTCAGTTCTGTATCTCGACTCATCATCGCCGTCATCCAGCCGATTGAGGAGTGTTGTCAGAGCCATCTTTGGGAAACTGGGGTGGAACTATAATCCAAATATATGTAGAAAACCTTGTATGCCCATTGTTCAATTATTGTAAATAATATAAGTCTAAACTACACCAGAGAATTCAAGAACCCGTGCGGCCGCGCATGACATATCATTCAGAAAGTGTTTATGGAAGGCCAAGAAGATGATAAGATTATGATGTCTCGGTGTAAGTTAATGGGTGAGGTGGGTAAATAATGAAGCCAGAGAATTGGGGAATGATAGGATTTAGTAGTAACTATATCTAGGTGTTCTTTCCACCCCTGTTTCGCCCTATTAGTTTGATAATTTCAAAATGTTTCGCCCAATTTGTTAAACGATTATAGGACATTTCGCTCTTTTCAGGAGTCGATACTTTCCTGATGAATGATAGCGAGCCTGCTAAATAGGAGAAACTGGCCGGGACAGTATTTTACAGTAAATTATACAAATTTAGCTTGAAGGGGGACCTGATGGGCGAGTTATCTTTTACTTTATTAACGTAGTTGTCTAGCTTGAAGGAGGGCCTGGGGAGGTTTCTTTCATTTTATCATATACGTTATTATATTTTGCTTAGCTTGTATGGTGTCTAGGTAGAAAACAAGATTAATAAAGACCCTCAATAATATTTGTGTTTCACTCTACAATAACTCCCAAACTAGTGATATTGGGAAACAATTGTGAAGGAGACTACTTGAACATTGCGCTGTCTTTCTTCAATTCAACTGCTGAGCTCTTGAACTCTCTCCCATAATCAGTCTTTCCCTCTTCCTATGACTTAAATTGTTTCAAACTCGGTGTGTCCAGGCATTTTGGCTCGAACGTCCTTTGATTTTGGCCCTGTCACTCTTTCAACTCTGAGGAGGCACTCGATACAGGCAGTTTTGCCTTTTGTATCTCTAACGTTGTTTCCACATAGCGATTTTGATAATTTAATTTGACTTTATATTGTCCTTGTCCCAATTTTGGTTTGTTTAGTTTGCAAGTTTTACATTTTAATCACATAGAACAAATAAAAATAAAAATAAAGTCTTAATCGCAGATGTGTTCACAAAGCAGCTTTGCTGTGGATCTTGTATAACATGAAGGAAAACCAATTATTTTAGGGGCTAATGCATTAACTGTAAAATATTCAAGGGTATTAAAAGGTAGATGAAATAATCATGTATGATGATAGAAATGTACTTTTCTATCCGTAAATTAGATCAGTTTATTGTCACAAAATACCTTTATAAAGATATATTATGATGGATATAATAATCACCCCTTTTCAAACCCACTATCCCAAACCCACTATTATATCGAGTATAATGGGTGATTGAAGGAGGAGTTGCCTGATTGTTCTGTTTCCCTTCTGTGTCCTTTCTACTTCATCTCTAGGATTATAGACCCTCAACACAGGATGGCAAACTTGAACAATTTGGGGATAAAAGTGGAATGAATATGCGGAGGAATACAAACACTTTTACATTTAATTGAATTGTTTTAGTCATGCTATATTTTCCACAGCCATAATTAGAAATGCAACCCAAAACACTGGTTTTGTTCAAAAAGGAATAACTCGGTGTTCGAATTGGTTTTGATTAATTTTCTTTTAATCCCCCAGTCCAGAGTGTCAAACGAAAACCGAGTCCCTTTTTTTATAATTAATTAGTGTATATGCAAAGTTAAAATCATCGTTTGCAGTTCTTAGAGTGTACTTGCAGGTGATAGATTGACCAAAATAATGCATTATTTGATTTTTCTTGCATTTTTTTCAAATGCATTCCAGTCTTAAAACGAGCTTGACTCAGTTTGACACCCTGCCCCAGTCCGCCTTACCCATTGTTTACGGATTCCGGGGTTGGCTACTGACTTGACAGACTGTATTAATTCCCTTTAATAACACATTAGATTGATTATAGCTGTCAATTATTTTTACATACCACGGTGTCATAGATTATACAATAATTAATGAAAATGTCACTTAATTATCCCATCGTTTAGGAAAGCAATATATGATTTAAAGCAACTTGTGGACTATTACTCACAAATATTATAAACGAGATTTATTATACATCTCTTCCAGCTCGTTAATTAATATTTCCCAGAGAGCTCACCACGTCCACCCACTGCCATAGGCTGCTTAGATAACATATTGAAATGTTAATTCAAATATTTGTATTAATACCGAAAGGCTACGTGTTAAAATATCAAGCAATATATAATTATATATACTGTATATATATATATATATATATATAGTATATATACAGGGGAGGTGTGGTGGAGTGGTCTTGCCACTAGACTGGTAATCCAATGGCCCCGGGATCGAATCCCGATGTATCAATTGGAAGATATTATTGGGGATGGAATTTGTGCTGTACCTAGTATCAGTGCATTACCACAAAGCCCACCGAAATGCCAAAAAACACCCTCATTGTTCCCTGATTAAATAGCACTGTATAGATATTCTCATATTCAAAATAGGCTAAAGGGATGCAATGCCTAGTGAGTTCATTTGCTCAACAGGTGGCGTTCTGAGAGTGAGGGTCCGAGTCTAAGAGGTGAGACAGTGAAGCACTGGGGTGAAGCAGCTTCAGAGATGGGACTGCTTCAAACCGTGAGTGAGCAATCAAGCTCCATGCATCCTGAAGACAAGATGGCAGGGGCTGGTTGCAGCTGAAAGTGCTTCACATGTCTCACCCCCTAGACTGTAACGAGAACTCACGGTCTTCACCGATCAATGCATATATAACGGATGAATGTACAGGCTCTCAGCCTATGCCCAAGAGGGAGTAGTTGGAATAATAAAAAAAAAAAAAAAAGTGGAGAAATGCATTTGGCAATCTTTTAATTGTGGCTATATATTTTATTTGACATATGCTCGTTTAATAATACTCAGATTCCCCATTATGTCCCATAGAACTGGAGTCTATGCAAATCGCTCCAGTCATGGTATTTTTATCTTTGCATGACCTTTGACAACCACTCTGGTGGATACAATATGTCAACTGTTGTATAATGCATTTTAAACTAAGCTTTGATTTTGTCTATGCTACTATAGTCTATTCGCTGTAAGTAGGCGAACAATCATGACCGCTAACCACTGTAACTAAAAAACGACTAAAGTAATCGATCTAATAGTTCTACCATTTGGGAAGAGCCAGTCAAGGAATAGATGTGGAAATTTACAGCCAATTTACTCTAGCCCTTTTTGAGTTACAGAGGATAGAGGTCATGAGTTTTCGCCTACTTACAGCGAATAGACTAGTCTTGTTTATTGTATATATATATATATATATGAAAGAAATGCCAATTAACGCATTATTTAATATCTTTATATTCTACAAACGTCCTTAACATAATTATAACCACTTACACAATGTAATGTGTAGGGTTAATAAATAATGAATGATTGCAACTACCGGGAATCGAACCCGGGACCCACAAACAGGATGACCGTGCTCTACCACTGTACCATCAAGAAGGTTAAAGGTTTAGCACACACTCTTCGTACATATACCTTGTCGATATATAGGAACATGCACTGAGTGTTACAGTAAACCCAACCTCACTATGATAGTCAAATGGAAGCACTGAAACATGTAGATATAGAATTATGAAAAAAATGCCAATTAACACAACTTTATTTAATATCATTATACTCTACAAATGTCCTTAACATCTAACCACTTACACAATGTAATTTGTAGGGTTCATAAATAATGAATGACTGCAACTACCGGGAATCTCAAACCAAATTTGTTAAGAGTCATAGAGGTAATTCTCTACTTCATTTCTCTGCCAATCTTCTTGAACAATCTCACACCACATCCTAACATAGAGGTGATTCTATTCTTAGATGCCAGTTTCGGACATGGCGGATGAGCATCGAGCCTCACAGGCATGCCAGTCTCGATCTTGGCTGGTGAGTATCGAACATCACAGTTAGTGCCAGTCTCGAACGTGGCTGGGGAGCTTAGGGCATCCCCCCGTTGTAAAGCCTTATCCCTCAATACCTTCATCCCAAGTTTGTGCCAATCTCGAACTTGGCTGCGAACAAACAATAGTGTGTGTGTTTTGTTTTTTTATTTATATATTTTCTCTCTGTTCTATGTGGATGAGAGAGACAAAAGGCAAAACTGCCTGTAACGAGTGCCTCCCCCAGAGTTGAAAGAGTGACAGGACCAAAATTAAGGAATGTTCGAGCCAAAATGTCTGGACACACATAGTTTGAAGCAATTTAAGTCATAGGATGCGGGAAAGATGGATTTAGGGAGAAAGTTCCAGAGCTCAGCTGTTGAATAGAAGAGAGATTGGGAGTATCATTTTACTCTTGGGTTGAAGAGTTGCACAGAGTAGGAGTGGGATTGTGTTGCATGACGGGCACTACATACCCTACATAGAGGAGGTGGTATACACTGAGAGAGCTCTGAGGAACACTGCTTATAGTAATAGCGTTAGAATAGTGAGAGAGATGCAACATTGCGGCAAAATAAGAGAGACTGCAGAGAATCGGTAAGTGGACGGGAGTTAATTAGACGAAAGGCTTTCTGTTCTATTTTGTCTAGAAGTGCTGTGTGAGAGGATCCTCCCCACACTTGCAAACAATACTCAATACAAGGACGCCTTCTGTCCCTGTACAGAGCAAAAGGCTGTGCAGGGGTAAAGAACCCCTTTACGCGGTTGAGCACACCTAGCTTCTGGGAAGCCGTTTAAGCAAGAGTGGTGATTATGGTCGTTCCAAGAGAGATCAGAAGAAAAAGTCACCAAGAATACTGAGCGAAGATGAAGGGTTGATTTTTGTATATTGTTGAAGTACATAGGATAGTCCTCTGTGAGTTTTTGATGGGTAGATAAATGGAGAAATTAGGTTGTGGAAGCATTGAAAGCAATAAGGTTTTCTCTGCTCCAATTGAAAATGGTAGTTAGATCAGAAGATAATTGATCTATGGCTTCATCACGTTTGATTTTGAGGGATTGCTTGCTGGAGCATTCTGGAAAACTAGTTGAATAGTGTAAGGTAGAGTCATCAGCATATGAGTGGATAGGACTGGAGGTACAGTTGAGAACATCATTTATATATATTAGAAAGCGATTTCGAGATAGGACAGAACCGGGAACCCTGAGGAACACCGGAGTTAATTGGATGAGGAAGTGAACGATGGCCGTCCACAATCACAGCTATGGAATGGCCAGCAAGGAAATTAGAGATAAAGGCGCAGATAAAGGGATAGAAACCGAAGGAGGGTCTAGTGCAGTGTTATTCACTAATTTTTTCAAGAGAGCCAAAAGTTCAGGACATATTCAGAGTGAGAGCCGCATAAGCCATAAGGCAAATATGCCACAAGGATAAGCAGACCAAAAATATATAGGAACTAAATTACATATTTGTGTGGGTTTCCATAGCCACAGATTTATAGAACAAGACTAGTAACAATTATTATATTGAAATTCTTTCGTAACAAAATTTGTATATTGAAATTTACATGATAGACTTGTAGAAGGTTGTATTTCTGGCGGTTCATCTTCTTTTGTGTGCTTACGTTTTATAATAAATGTTTCCATTTTGATTATAGCCTGGATAATTCACTGCCTGGAATACGATAAATTAATGAACAAATAACCAAATGTGGAAAATACAGCGTTTTAATTTGTAAGAATACGAGTTTAGGTCCATACATTTCATGCATACACCGTAACAGTCTTTTTTCTCATAAAATAACACTAATTTACGAGGCACCATAACCAACGTTTCTGATCTGGTGTTAATAAAAAGAGTGAATGGACAAGACTGGCTGAGTATGGGCCGCCGAGCGCTGGACTTACGTAACTCACACGTACAGTTCCTGTAGGCTACAGAAGGCTCGTTCTTCTCTCTCTCTCTCTCTCTCTCTCTCATAATTTCTGTATAATGGGTGCTCTCTTTTCTCCTTTTCTCTTTGTGTTGAATAATTATGAAAAGTAAAGAATTGCCAGGGCCACTAGGCCTATTCCCATTAGCAATTTTATTAAGTGACACGTCTGATACGGCATAATGATGCAATTTATATATAATCTATCTATCTATTGCCTGACGCCGTGATCCCCGAAGGGGTGGCCACGAACGAACCGCCCCCATGCACCTCTGTCCCCAGTCAGTCGACGCCCCTCCCCCCAACCAGCACCGCCTTCGTTCATGTACTTCCTCACTCCATCCTTCCACCTCATATTCGGTCTACCTCTCCCCCTCTGTCCCTCCACCTCGCTCTCGTACACCCTCTTAGTCATTCTCTCGCTTTCCATACGTTCCATATGGCCGAACCATCTCAAGTTGTTCCTTTCACACTTTCCAGCACATCTACCTCCACACCACACCTCCTTCTTACTTCCTCATTAGTCTGTCTATCCCTCCATGTAACTCCGCACGCACTCCTTAAGTAATTCATTTCCACTGCTCTCACTCTTGGTCTGAGTCTCTCAACCAACGTCCATGCTTCGCTTCCGTAAGTCAGTGTCGGGATTACCACACTGTCATGCAAGGACTTCTTCACTTCCATACTGACCACCCTATTTCTTGTTACTGCTTTTAGCGTTCCTACAACCCTCTTCCCCTGTTGTACCCTCTCCCGCACCTCTTCATCCATAGTCCCATCTTTACTCAACACACTGCCCAGATACTTAAAAGAGTTGACGATCTCCATAGCCTGACCGTTCAGCTTCACCTCACACTCTGTGACTTCACCCCTTTCGAAGACCATAACCTTATATATAATACTTTGGATTTTTCTCTGATTATTGATGAATTATCTCTCTCTCTTTCTCTCTCCTCTCTCTCCTCTCTTGCGAGCCGCCAATCAGGTCATTGCGAGCCGCCACTGGCTCGCGAGCCACGCAATGAAGACCACTGGCTCTAGTGCAATAGAAAAGGTCTCACCGAAGTCCCGAAAGGAGGATGACCAAGAGTTAGTAAGATATGAAAGAAGATGACCAGTAGTGCGATCCCTAAGGAAGCCATACTGGCGATCTGAGAGTAGATTATGAGAAGAGAAATACTTAAGAAATTTTGAAGCAAGGATAGTTCAAACAACTTTAGAGATGCAAGAAATGAGAGCAACTGGACGATAGTTGGAGGGTTGAGAACGGCCACCCTTTTTTCGGACAGGTTGAATGAGAGCAAACTTCCAGCAAGAAGGAAAGACGTTAGAGGAGAGACAGAGATGGAAGAGTTTGTCCAGGTAGGGAGTCAGCACGGAAGCACAGTTTTTGAGTACAATAGGAGGAACACCATCCGGACCGTAGGCCGTTTTAGTATTAAGCCCAGGGAGGGTAGAAAGTACATCTTCATAAGAGATTAGGATATTAGGCATAAGTAGGAGAGAGGGGGGTGGAGAGGAAGGAATACCAATGGAATTATCCAAGGTGGAGTTTCTCGCGAAAGTTTGAGCGAAGAGTTCAGATTTGACAGAGGAATAAGTGATAGTTGTGCCATCAGATTGGAAAAAGGGAGGGAATGAGGAAGAAAAATTGTTGGAGAGGATTTAGGCTAGATGCCAGAAAGCTTGGGAAGAGATAGATTTGGAAAGTTCGGTGCATTTGTTTTTGATGAAAGAGTGTTTGGCGAGTTGAAGAACAGATTTGGCTTGATTCTAGGCAGAAACATAGGAAGAATGAGATTTTTTAGTTTGAAGGCATCGGTACCGTTTGAATGCTTCCTCCTTATTGTGGACAGCAGTAGAACAAGCGTGAGTAAACCAAGATTGTTTTGCAATAGTCTGAGACAAAGAAAATGGAATGCATGCCTCTATGCCTGATAGGATTACCTCGGTAATATGTTCTGCATTCTCCGACGGTCCCCAGCCACGGAAGCAAACATAATTTCATGGGAAGTCAAAGAAGTACTGCCGATGAGCCTCCCCAGGCGGCAGCGCCAAAGTGCCACAAGCACCGCTGGCTGAAACGATCTGGTGGCCGTACTGAAGATATAGGACAGGTGGAAGAGATAAGTTTATGGTCAGAGGAGCCCAAAGGAGGGAAAAGATCGATAGTATAAGCAGAAGGGTTAGAAGTCAGGAACAAGTCTAGAATGTTGGGCCGAGCTCCAAAGTTATCAGGGATACGTGTGTGTTGCTGAACCGACAGTCCAGGTCACTTAGGATAGAAAAGATGTAGGCTTGTTCACCAGGTTGGTCAGTGGAATGAGAGGAGAACCATTTAGAGTTTAGATAGTCAAAGAATATGGGGAAGTCAATGGAGTTGGAGGAAAGATAGACAGCACAGAAGTATTTAGTATGAGAGTGACAGGATAGTTTGAGCCATAAAGTTGAAAATTCAGAGGAGTCGAAATTGGGAACAAAAGAGCAAGGGAGTTTGTGTATGTATACACAACATCCGCCTTTGGCTTTGAAACTGGGAAAGAGATAGTAGGAGGGTACTTGAGAAGGGTTTGCTGTCAGTAGTCCCAGACAACTTTCGGTGAGAAGGAGAAGATCAGGGTTGGCAGAGGAGAGGTGGTGTTCAACAGAGTAGAAGTTAGAGGAGAGGCCACGAATGTTGTAAAAGTTGATAGTGAGAGTTTCAGATCGTGGTCCAAGACATTTTGGTGGGTTGTTGATTGAGTGTCCAGCCTGTGTTATGGGGGCATATATGGTCCCCTTCCCCCTTGGGGACTCCAAGGCTGGGCCATGTTGAGTCATCATTGTTTTGTAAATTTGGTGTATTGGAAAGAAGTACAGTATGTTTGTGTGGTGTTGTGTTAAAGAGAGAGAGTGTTTTGTGAGAGCTAGCAGGAATATTCTCAACGTAAGTGAGGCACAAAGAAAATCAGTAAGAGAGGACAAGCAAATGAAACAGGAGTTTCAGCGACTCCTTATCACATGCCTATAGTCTCTCCTCCCTAGAGGCCTAAAATCTCCCCCTAGTAAGGAAGAATTAGCATAGGCTGCAACATTTATAGGTAAAAACACATGTGCAGATTATGGTCCCAGGTTTATTCAACGTTTAGCCTTTTACAACTTCTTCAGGAATACTCCTGAAAAATCCGTAAAAGGCAAAATGTTGAACAAATCTGGGAGCATAATCTGCACATGTGTTTCTCCCCCTAGTATTCAGATATTACTGCCTGGTTACCTGCATTATTGTTCACATTGTCTGCATAGCCCTGTTTGATGATGTTGAGTGCGAGAAGGGCTTGCTCTGGTTCTGCTACTATTTTGGTGGTGATAGAAAGCATCTCTGTTTGGTGAAACGTGGTACGGGGCTGTTATGCACGGAAAAGGCGCTCTGGGCCTCTGTTATTGTGATATCTATGTCCCTCTGGCGCAGTTACGGGGGAGGTTGTGACAGAGGTTTTTCTTAATGTTGGCATTATATACAGTATACTGTACATATGTATATGTTTATATACTCTCAGCCAGGTTCAAACCACGGACACTCAGGACGATTGTCCTTGCTTTAACCTAACAAGTGCGCATGGGGGTAATTGGAAACGTCCCCCTGTGCTGACGTATTTGAGGTGTTTCCGTCACTAAAATATTCATTGTACCATTAATAGCATTAATACTTATCCATATGCGCCTATTATGGGTTGATTATAAAGGTATTAACCTGAAACAACATATAAAACGAGTGAAAACAGCGTTTGGATAGTCAAAATCGGAGATATAGCCCGCGAGTTGTATAATGTATGGGTGAGGCAAGCTGCTTTCCCGCCAATTTCCCCCAAGGCCACTGAGACACAGTCGATCGATACTCTCTCTCTTTCTCTTGCATTCGCTTGCTATCAGTGATGACCACACCCTGTAACCGGATTTCTAATGTTAGCACGAAAATATACCTCAGAATAAGGGAATAACAGGGAAAATAGGTAATAACTGAAGGAGAGGAGGAAAGTGGGGAAGGAGGGGAGGTAGAGGACTGAGATTTTGCATGGCCCAGGGGGCCCCCCCAAAAAAAACAAAAAAACAAAAAAAAACAAAATGTTTTTGATGTCAAAAGTTGATTTTTTTTTCTCTGACTCTTAAGAGTCTCCCCGCAGTCCACCGGGGGAACTCTTAAGAGTCTCCCTGCAGTTCCCGGGTTAACCAACTTTACCACATAAACTATTCTTTATCACGCAGTGGAATAGATGGTTCAGGCATGGACAACCGAACAAACTTCTCCTTCTCCTGGGCCCGTACGAGTCGGACGTGTCTCGAGGGTGTTCCAGCTCTCCTTTATTCTTCACCTACCCTCGGACATGGTGAGTCTTTTGCTCATATGTACATGCTAAGTGCTGAGGATAGGTAGCTTATAGACTAGGAGTAGGCTGTGTACGTCCTTTCTCTGGCCCTGGAGACTGTTTTTCGGGTACTTATGCAAAAGCAAGTGTGGTAGGAGGAGTCCTCGTTGTGATAAGGCGAGGCTCCCACATGTTGTTTCATTACCCTAGCTCATTGTTAGTTCGCTGTTAGTCATGAGGCTTCTTTTAGTGAACCAGGGCCTGTTGTTCGGTCCATTTTGGGTGTGCAACAGTATGCTTCCACGTGGGCGAATGCGATTTAGATTTTCTCACGTAGTTGAGGGGTCTTGCACAGAGAAGTGCTGCTCTTCAACCTACGCTTCTTGATCGCTACGTGTTAAGTTTGGTCTTCACTGGATTGCAGGTTTGTGCTGTTACTATTGATATAATCGACATCTGCCCCCATCTAGCTGGCCTCATGTAGGTTGTTTACGTATGGCTAGGATGTGTTATTATTGATTATGTATTATTCATGTATAACTATGCCAAATATGTGCATGTTGAATTATCTATTCTGGGAGGTATGGCCCTTCCGGCGGGATTTGTGAAAAGTGAGACTTAGTCAACGTGCCTCTAGTTGGTTCAAGCGGTTTCCCCGCCGGGAAACTTCCGGAAACATCTAGAGCTATGTTAAATTCAGATTATCCTTGTTTGGCACTGGATAGTTTGGATTATATCTGTTTTGTTTACAGCGTCTAGTCTAATTTCGGTTTGACCAGCATTCTTGAGAGAGTCCGGCTATCCCGCCTCCGCTTAAACAAAATTTTCCGCCGCATAAACTTAATAGAGAAAACCTTTGTTGCTTGGTACTGTCCGAACGTTATCCTGGTGGTTAAAAGTGGGGAGCCACTGCCGCCGGGAATCTAACGGCTGAGCCGTGAAACGAAATCACCCATTCCTATCTTGAAGCATTTCAGTAATCTGTATAGCTTATATCAAGGCGTTGGTCCGCCGCAGGGGGTACAAGACAATAGATCCACAGTAGCGTTGGTCGCCGGGTTCAGTTCTTTATTAAGATAGGATGAGATCAGTGTTGGTCACTTAGGTAAGAAGTTATATACACACATAGCTCATGGTAGGCTACTAACTTTAAAAAAATAAAAAAGTAAAATAACAAAATAGAAGGTCCCACCCATTTCCCATTCTTAAGTAAGCCATTTTAGATTTACAGAAGAGTGACCATTACTTGCATTACTGCATGTCCACAAACATTTCAGTAATGTAAGCATGTTTCCTTTTTTTTTTTTTTTTTTTTTATATTAAGGTGACAGTTACAAAGTGGTGTACAATCTATCTTATTCTAGTTACATTGTAGTTTATCTTATTGTACCAGTACCTCCCTACAATCAACCTAGTTGTTCCCCAATTCGTCCCTCCGCCACGACCATTTCAAAGTCCAAGTCTCTCACTCTTGTCCTCTGTAGCGGGGAGGACCTTGTACCCCTGAGACATAGGAGTGCAGACCTGAGAAGAGAGAAAGAGAGCCGGCATCTCATCCAAGTTATGACTTGGCTTCTATGCTGGCGCTTTTTCTCTGATATTTGTTCAGCTAATCTGGCATAGAAGACACTTGCAGAAGGTCCCATACCTCCCGACGATGAGAAGACCAGAGGAGTAAAGCTTCCTTGATCCCTGTTCAAAATTCTTTCTTCATAAGCGCGTTTTTTCTCACTTTCGTTTCTCAAGTATGCCGCCTTGTGTCCTCGCTCACGATATGTTTGTGCTCTTGGGTTGAAGATTCTGATGTCGAAAAAAGCCCGTTGTCCCCTCGTCCAAAAACCTCGAGCACTTACGTCCACTCTTGCTTCATTTGAAGTATTTGCAGTATTGTGGGCCAAGCGCTGTCCGTCCATAGGCAGAAGTTCCGGTTCGATTCTGACATCATGGCACACCTCGTCCAGCATTTGTGCAGTGATGTCTCGTACTTCATCATGCCGGATACAGATGAATCCTCCTTTCTTACAGGTCATACAGTGGTCTGGGTTGTTTATTTCACCGCATGCACATTTCAGCGGCAGGTTCGAAACTGGCCACCCATACCTCAAGGCTACGGCATCATTGAATTCTTGTTTATTTAAGCTGAAGCCTTTCTCCTTTATTGGTAATGATGTGAGCCACTTTGAAGCCCCCGTGTCTTGTGCCATCTCAACTCTCATTTTCAGTTCTTCCCTACATCTGGTCTTAAATTGTTCTAGGCTATGTTTCTGTCTCTCTTCTCTGCTCTTTGTAATTTCCTGTCTTGCATAATTTTCGTTGTTCCTCTTCGTCCACCTCATCATTTTCATTTTGCTCCTGTATTTTTTCTGTCAGAGACGTAGTAAGTTTAAGGGAATTTTGGTACTCATGTAGTGCCGCCTCCACTGGGTTTATGATCCCCATACCTCCGAACCTTGGCGGAAGAGCTAATAGATCTCTTAGCTCTTGCGTGATGCCTTCCATCTCTGTTAAGGCCGGTATGAATGTTCCTCTGATTGCTTCTTCCAGCGGTTGGAGCATCTGTCTAATGCCAGGCACTGTTCTCATAAGAAAGGTCCATCTGTGCTTAACACCATATGTGAAGGCAGTATATGCAGCATGTGGTTCAGATTTCGCAATGTCTGCCAGGGTTTTCACTTCCTTTACCCACTCCGCTACCTTTTTTCGCACATAGTCTCTCTTGCATTCTTCTGTGCCTATTACTGCTCCCAAATGGCATTGACCCTCCTTTGTAATCTTCACTCCTGCCCCATCAAAAGTCCACACCGCTTCTTCATACTTGTTTTCTTTTACTATTAGTACAGATTTACTAGCATTCGGATGGTACCCAATGACTTCGCCTACCGATTGTACTCTCCGCCACCATTCTTTGAGATCCCCTATTTTTCCTGCACCTGTGAGGTCATCTGCATACGCCACTTGTTTCACTCGGGTTACCTCATGTTTTATTATCTGCTGCAGAATTGATAGTGCCAGTGCGTACATTGCCATTGCCACTGGATCTCCTTGCGTTGTTCCTTCATTTGATTTGAGAATTTTCATTTCTTCCTTCTTTGTGCTTCCAACTATATACAGGTTAGCTGGCTCCTTATAAGTATTTTCTATGTACTTTGCGATGCTCGGGCATTTGATCTTGATGTTGTGAATAGCTGCCTCCCTATTAATGGTGTTAAAGGCATTTGTTGCATCCACTAGCAGTACCGCTTCACAATCTTCCTCATGATACACCTTCCCCATTGCATGTATTGCTGCTTCTCCTCCGGCTTGCTGTCCTGCACATACTTGTAAGTTGCCCACTGCTCTTTGTACATCTTTTCCAAATACGGACATGATTGCTTTTCCTATAATCCTTCTAAGAACTTCCCCAACGCCTACTGGTCTAATTCCTGGATTCTTATTTAAAGGTATCAGGCGACATGCTGTCAGAGCTTCTATGTTCACGCATGGTGATGATGCAAGTTTCTTTGCCAGCATTGCTATTGCTTCACAAAGGTCACCCGCGGCTGAACCAAACTTGTTTTGACTTAGGAAGATCCTCCAAGTCTTAGCATCTACTCCTGATGGACCTGCTCCTCCTTGTGTTTCCAGCGCCTTTCTCCATATGAGGTCTCCAGTTATATTCTCATATATCACCGGGTCTGGAGGAACATATTCCCCGTCTAGTTTGGCCTCATCACTTGCTGGTTTTGCTTCTGGGTGTTTCTCCTTCAGCTGGTCCAAGATGCGTCGATTCACTTCGTGCACCCCACTTGAGGCTTCCCCAGTGACCATTCTGACTGCCTGTGCCACTTTACCAATCCTCATGCTATTTCCCACTGATCGTGCCATATCATCTGGCTTCCTCTTTCTTCGTTGTTTTGTTTTCAGTCTTTGCTGGATTGCTCGTACTTGGCTAAGAATTTTGTCTAACTCCCCATTTTTCCACCACTCCATTCTCTGTTTCAGCGCTTTAATGTTCTCATTCAGTTTTCCCTTTGGTCTTTTTCTTTGAAGGAACAACTGAGGAATGAAAGAAGCTATCTTGATTGCCACGTGCGCCAAAGGGGCATCCTGAACATACTTTAGGATCATACGTCCGAGTTCCCCCAGCATGTCTTTTGCGGCTTCACAAATCGGTAGTTCAAACTTATTATGTTGCCATTGTATCACTTCTGTATAGATTTCATTCACTAATGTTGTGAGTCCGTCACCAGAATGTCCCATCCATTCTCCACCATTCATGTTTACGTTACGAGGTCGTTCGTTCTGTTCACGATTTTCGATTATTTCTCTCTCATTATCTTCGTTTAGGCCTACACTATTTTCATTATTTTGTTCCACACCTCTGTTGTCTTGTGAATTATTGATTCCTGCGTTTTCTTCTGCGGGCTGCAGTTGTTGATTGTTATTTTCTGCATTTTCTCTAACAGGGTTTGCTTGTACATCTCCATTAACTTCATTGTCTGTTTCACGGTTCATTTGTACTGCATCTCTCACTACGTTTTGTCTGTCATCAGGATTATTCCTCGACTGGGACCGAGTTAATATCATCTTGTCTTATTATCATAATTTCCTACCTATTCCCTAACACTGAGTCTATCTATCATTTCTTCCTAAGGGACGAGCCTCTGCCCGATAAAGGTGAAAATGTAAACATCCTATGAGTAGCTTAGAGATAGAAAGAGTAAGATAAGTTATTTAACTCACCTAGTATGATGCAAGGCTACAGAAGATCAGGCTATATTACAAGACAGTGAGTGCAAAAGAAAATAGAAAAATAAAGTAAAATAAAAGTAGTGTTTAAAAATACGCACAAAGAATAAACACGGGGAAAAAAAAATATATATATATATATATAATACAAAACGATTATTGTAGTGAGAAAGGAAATACACTAATTAAGAGAGTAAAATGATTAAAAAGACAAGTGTCAAAATAGTGCTAAGGATTAAAGAAGGATGTTAGAAATCTACTATTAGTTTGAGAAAAAGGTCCTGGTTATCAGTATACACATAATATATCAGCGAATTATACCTTATTTTAAATAGTATACTTAGTTACTAGTTCGTTAGAGATAACTCTCACATGAAATATACCACTTCAAGTCTGATTTCCTGACTCGGCCATAAATCATATATAACCCTACCTAACATAATCGGCCTGTTTCCTCAAAGCTAAATGACTCTATACAAAGCTAAAGAAACCTTGGCAATTTGAGCCGCTTTACATTCTAAATATGCCTAACTTTAAATGGAAACCAGCCAATTATGTCCTAAGATTTAATTATTTTCAAGTCAAAAATATGTACAAAATATTACATCATGTTACTCATGCATGAGGGACATTGAGGAAAGTGGAAGGAAGAGGGAAGGAGGGAAGAGGGAAGGAGAGGGGAGGGAAGTGAATGTGTGGGTAAGGATGGGGGGGGAGGGAGGGGGGGGGTTGAGTACTTGTTGTCACTGTGTTTCTCTCTCTCTATTATACAGTAGCTACTACTACTCTTACATAAACACACATTTATTTTTAAGCTGCATTGCATCAAAAACTACCACTGACATTTTGTTTTCAATACAAATCTCCCCCATGGATTTAGATAAGAACCATACTTAAATACACTTTTGTTTTGCCTTTATACTGTCAGGTATCATATTACTTTAAGCGAGGGGAGGAGAGGTAGAGAGGGGGGGGGGGGGGAGTGTTGTGGTCAGCGAGGTTTATGGCTCCTTCCTCTATTCCCTTACTCCGCCTTTTCGCCTCTGCTGTACTTCGCTGTCTCTCTCCTGCATACTTCCCCCTGCTGCAGTCGTCCTCTCAGCATTAGCGCCATGCAGAATATTTCGGTCCACTTTCACACGACCAGCTTCTCCATGCACTGGCGCGATGACAGATGGGATGTGGGTGGGGAAGCGGGGGGGCACACCCTAGGGTGAGTGGTGTTGGCTGGAGACAGTCAAGGAGGGAGGGTATTTTGCCTGACATCGGCTTGCCCCTCGTCCGTACGCCTCCCTCGCTGCCTGGCACAGCACTCTTCAATTTTCCGTCTCTTCTTTCACATGTCGTTTGATTTTGGTTAGATAGAACTCCAGAGTTTCACCCAATATCAAATCACCGTAATTTCCCACTCACCCTGTTGTATATTTCACAATTCCATCGCCACCCCTTCCCTCACTAACTTGCTGTTCACCACGGAGAGAAAAATCCATACGTCCTCTCCCTTCAAAGGCTCGAACACACCAGGTAGGCTACTAACTACTCACTTACATTTCTGGGGAATGTATATATCGTAAGGGGAACTGAGATTTTATAGTGTTATTCAACTCTTCTTTCTCTTTATTGTTGGAGACATTTTAATATTTTAGCTTTTTCAGCCTAGCGTGTCCTTATGAGCATTGATTCTTGGAATTTTCTCACCCTCAGGTTCGCAGTTGGGACACCTAGGAGGATCTGCATCTCCCCTGGCGGGAGGGAGTCATGGATAAGAGTGCTTTTGCGCTTTGCTGTGCATTGGGGTGCAAAAATTTAGCTGTCATTGGTCATTCCCTTTTGTGTTAAATGTGTACCGTGTTTGGACAGATCTCGTGGTCGTTGGTTTTCCAAATCATGCTCCAAGTGTTCAGTTCTACGTAATGCCTGCTTAACCAACTCTGATGGGCAGTGTAAGACAGTTTTGCTCCATATCAAGTCAGTTTATGTAACGTACTGTAAGACAGTGGCCCATAAATCTTTACAGTTGGATGACCAGTTATTAGAGGATTTTCTTAAAGAGCCTTCAGTTACTTCGCCCCCTGCGGCAGATACTCCTGACACTCCGTCCCGCCACTCCAAGCGACCAAGTACCACCAAGCATCCGCCGGACGTACCTTCATAGTCTTCCTGGCGAGATCGGTCCCGCTCTCCTGTTCAGCAGGCGTCCAAGAGGCACCGCTCTGACTTCGTCGCCGCACTCTCATCTGGCGATGATAAAGACAGACGGAAGCACTCCAAAAGATCCTCTTCATCGAAGACGGCGGCGCAGTTACTGCCTCCCAAGCCGGAACGTACGTCTTCGTCGCACCAGGAGGCACCCAGAGACACAGCTAGCAATGTCTCAGGCCATTCCCACCTGTTTACCATCCCACACCGCGTGCAGCCTGAACCTAAGGCTTTTCCGGTATTGGGATCGGAAATGGGCAGTAGTATTTTGTCTCGCCGTCAAAAGAATGAGTGCTCCTCTAACCAGCTTGCATTATTTCAAGAACCCATGGAGTATGAGATACCGGACCTAACCCTGAGGGACCTTTCTCAGCTCGGCATTCCCTGCTCACAGACAGAAACACACGATGCCGCTGCCCGGGCTGGCGAGTCTCGGTTGGAGGCTTTACCAGCCCCCCCAGCCCGGCCACCGGGATCCAACATAGCCCACCAAGGAGTACACGCCGAGGAGGAGCTGCCTGGCCAGCGACCTTCTTCCCGGCATTCGGGAACGCTGGACTCGGAGATGTCCCAGTCCGCGTCCCAGTCAGACCAGGAAAGTGGAGAGTTTATTTCTAATGTGCAATTGCAGGAGTGGTTTGACTTTATGAAGCAGGTGAAGGGAGAGCAACAGGTTAAGGTTTCAGCACCTGTAGCCCCGGCGGTGCGACCTCTAGGGCAGGTGCCGGTACAAACTCAAGTTGATGTTAACATTCCTCCCCCCACTGTCACTCCGGCGGCTACCACTTCAGGAGCCGCAGCAATTTTACCTTCCAATCTGAAGTTGTTCTCAGATCTCCTTCCACCTCCCCTTGACCGATCAATTCCTTTTAAGAAGGGCCCTATGCACCTGTTATACGGACCTGACACATCCTGGTCTGTCCTTAAGCCCAACCGCCCCGAGGTCGCACAGCCCACGGTTACAGGTGAGATTCCTGTGCTGGATCATTGGGTTATTGAGGCAAGTGAGGCTAAGAAATTAAGGGCCAAGAACCAATCAGGTGAGGTATTAGATGTTCTTGTAAAAGCTATTCCCACCATTTATAATCCTGACTATTTTGTCAATATGCCATTCCCTGCCTTGCCTCCCGTTTCATCTGGGAAACTCTTTTCAGATTGAACTAAGTCAGATGGGTTTAATGATATGAAACAGTTACAGGGTATGACCCCAGAGTTGAATTCAATACCTTTCAGAGACTATGCTGGTACGTCCGTAGTTTATATTAGTGGGGAGGAGTCAGGGCCGTGGGCGGCATGGGGACAAGAGGCCCAGCTGTTTGCCAGCACCATTACAAATAAGAGCAGTCATCAGCTCCCGCAAGAGGACAATCATGGGTTCTCTATGCCGGTAGGCAAGGCGGACGGGATCCCACAACATATTTTTTATTTTTGGGGGGCCCCTAAGTTATCTCTCTGTCAGTTGTCTGAACCCTTTTGTTCCCCCACACAGGTACAGATTGATAAAGATTTCAAAATGAGACAGAAGGCCTGGAGATTAGCATCCCAATACCTGCTCGCCGCCAGCTTGCGGCCTCTCTGGCCAGGACGACTGAGTCAGTCACGGACGCTGGCTCCCAGAAGGCTCTTTCTCTTACTAGGCGCCTCTTACTCCAGAATTCCATTCAGTCCCTTGGTGATATTCGCACTGCTCTCTTTGAGGTGGTGCGGGTTCGTCAAGATCTGAGGGTTTACCTGGTCCGGAAACTCCCTGTAGAGATCGGAAGAAGATTAATTTTATCCAATGTCTTCACTAAAACTCTTGCCTCTGATGATGCCTGGCGCACAGTTAACTTCCTATTAGACTCTCAACCTGCCACTATTTCCAAGCCGAAGGGTGAGCCATCATTTAAAACTAAGCGTAATCCTGAGAGTTCATTTTGTGGTCAGTCACAGTCCTTTCAGTCACCAAAGACTCACACAGCCCCTGGAAGCAGCAGTACGTCTCGAGGACGAGGTCAGTCCAGGGGTAGAGGGAGGTGGTTCAGGGGGCAGTCTAGGGGTAAACCCGGTGGCGATGGTAGCAAGGCCTCTCATCCCCCCAATCCTAAGTCAGAGTCACATCCCTCTAATCCCAAAAACTGAGACACCACTCAACTCTCTCACTCCCACTGCCAAGGCAAGGCGAGACAGATCCGAGGGTAGTTCTTGCCGGACATTACCAGTCATGCGACTGGCAGTTTCCAGGATTGTCATCGGGCATGGCTCCGGCGAACATGGGCAAGGAAAGTGGTCCGGAAGGGCCTCTCATGGCGGTGGTCCCGGCGACCCCGTTTACGTATCCCCACAGAATTCAATCGTGTTTCATTAGAGGTGGGATCCGTCGTCAACGAGATGGCCCTCAAACAGATCATTATCCCCAGTCCTTTATCACAATCCGTGTTCACATCTCGGATATTCCTGGTGCCAAAGAGGGACAGTGTTCAGATGAGGCCAGTGAACGACCTGTCCTATCTGAAGACTCACATTCACAATCAGTCATTCAGGATGCTGACTGTGATTCAGATCAGATTGACAATCCCGCCGCAGGGTTGGATGTGTTCCATCGATCTCACAGATGCCTATTGGCATGTCCCTATAAACAAGAATTTTCAAAAATATCTAGCTTTGCACAACGAGGATCAAACGGGGATCAAACGTTTGTATTTCAAAGAATGCCCTTTGGTCTAAATCTAGCACCCCGAATTTTCACAAAATTGGTCCGACAGGCTTTGCTACCATTGCTAAAACAGGGAATCAGGATGTTATGGTACCTCGACGACTGGTTACTAGTAGCACAATCCAAAATAATTTGCCTCCAACATGTAAAACAGGTATTACCTCATGTAGCTGCCTTGGGGTTCAAGGTGAACTTAGCAAAGTCCACCTTGATCCCC
The DNA here is from genome assembly GCA_032716605.1 of Paralithodes platypus. Classification (NCBI taxonomy): domain Eukaryota; kingdom Metazoa; phylum Arthropoda; class Malacostraca; order Decapoda; family Lithodidae; genus Paralithodes; species Paralithodes platypus. Next base: position 69,698,924 of record CM064513.1, on the reverse strand, counting down.
ACCAGGACGATCCAATGGGTGGGCCTTATCTGGGAGTCAGAGCTAGGATAACCGTCAGAGATTTTGGAGGAAACTCTTTCGTTTTTTTCATTCTCGGATGCCCACGAGGAGAATCTGGGAATTTCTGGTGGGCTCACTCAATTGGATGCAGCTGACGGTCCTGTTAGGTCATCTGAAAGTCAAACAAATTATTTTGGAAGGAAACAGGTGCTTTCCACTGTTGCCAGCGGAAACACTGCGGAAATTTCCAACATTAATCCACAACCTCCTGGCGGCTTGGGCGAAGCCTGAAGTAATTCACTCCTCCTTGACATGGACAGCTCCTCCTCCGACGGTCTGGATAGATACGGACGCGTCAGGTACCCTGGGTTGGGGGTACCAGTCTAACCTAGGACATCAGGGTCAGGGTCTTTGATCCAGGTTAAATCATCTTCACATCAATGCCAAGGAGTTGTTAGTCCCCCTATTCTTTTTACAGGAGCACGGCATTAACCAGGCGGGAAAGTCCCTAGCCTTCAGAATGAACAATCTGACTGCAGTCACATGCATTCAGAAGCAAGGGTCAGCAAGATCTCGAGTGTTACAAGGGTTGTCGGAAAAGATCTTTCGTCTGGCTGCAAGGCTAGAGATTTATCTTCATGCAACATATCTGCCCGGCGTGGCGAACGTATGGGCAGACGCTCTGTCTCGGAGACAGAGCACTCAAGTAGAATGGGCTCTCAAGCAAACCGTCTTTCAAGAGATGATTGCAGAGCCTGACCGTCCACAAGTGGACTTGTTCGCGTCAGAGGCAAATCATAAGTTGCCTCAGTATCTCACACGCCGGAGTCAGACTCCGGCGGGGGGTCCGGACACATTTCTGGTAGACTGAAACAAATGGATCTCCATTTATCTATTTCCACCTCCAGACGCAGCCTTAATGTGCAAAGTAGTTCACAAACTACGGGGTTATCGAGGCATGGTCTCGATTATTGCGCCGTTGTGCCCGGCCCAAGTTTGGTACAACCAATTGAAGACGTGGTGCGAGAACCCGGTGTCGCTCCCTATCTCGTACTTCCACTTAGACACAATTGGAAACCTCAAGACCTCGCTGACTTTCGCCTTGTGGATATTCAGAAGGCCAAGTGGCTAGGCCAGTTTTGGGAAAGTGTGACTCAAAAGTTGATTAATCAGTATACATTATCAACACAAAGTCAGTATCAATCTCATTGGAAGGCATTCACTATCTGGATCGTAGAAACTGACCAACAGCTGTCCTCGGTGGCACTGTTGTTTAATTATTTAAATGACCTTTTTGAAATGCAAAAGTTGTCAGTTGTCACATTAAGGAATCACCTCACAGCAATTCGGACACCTTTTTTCGATTTAACTGGTCTGTCCGAGCCAGATGTGGAGGAGAAGGGGTTCATGCGGTCTTGATTCCGGCTTCGCCCTCCTCCACGTCAACTCACACCCACCAGGTCTCTTGATTTAACCCTTGAAATGCTTCATTCCCGTAAATATTGTCATAATCCTCCTTATGAGTTGAGACTTAGGAAAGAAATTTTTCTGATGGCACTGGCCACGCACGGGTGACAGGGTGTCTTAGTTGGCGGCGGTGAGTTCGGAGCCATCTTGCATAAGGTTCTCGAGGCGCAACATGAGTGTCCACATTGCACCTGCTCCTAATTTCGTCGCTAAAAATTAACATAGTAACCATGTATTTACAGAGTTTGAAGTGCCAGCTCTGAAACAGGGCGATAAACACCACTTGCTTTGCCCGGTGCAATCGCTTATTTTGTATATGCGGGAGTCTCAGCCATCTCAGGTAGGGTCCCTCTGGGTTTCACGGACAGGTAAATGTCTTCAAAAACGGCAGCTGGCTGCGTTATTAGTAGGGGTTATTAGAGAGAGAGTAATCCGGGCGTTCTTGCTAGATCACACGATATTCGGAAGTGGGCTGCCTCACTCAGGTTCTTACATAATTACTCCCTTGATGATATTCAACAGACCAAGCTGTGGTCTTCCAATCATACATTCCTAACACGTTACCTGTCCGTTAATCTCATGAAACCTGCTCGCACATGTGTAGTATTAAGGCAGAGAGTCTAGTTTTAAGTTTATTTGTGTATAGGAAAAAAAAAGGGGGGGGGGGTCCTAGCTAGGGCCTCTAACCTGCCTCCTATGTGATACAACATGATGATGAGAATTAGGGTAATGTGATAACCCGTTCCTTAGACTAAAGTAAGTCCAGTCAGGAAACTTTTAATTTTTATCTTTTATACTTTATGTATGGCAATAGAGTACTAATTTATGCTTAATAATCTTAAGGTTATATTTAAGGGCAATGTACAAATCTATTTGCAATAGAGTACCTGTAGGCCATATATTTATATAGGCCACCAATGTTATCAGTATTTTCTAAGAGACAAGATATTTATTTATTTATGTATTCATAAGCTAAAATGTATAGTTTATGAGTGTAAATCCTACTGTTCTGTCAAACGTAAAGGTGCTACACAACAGGCAAACCTTTAATAAACGCCGCCTGTAAACTCTTTTATTATTTTATACTATTAAACAAAGATCTTTTTTGTACGTGTTTCTCTATAAACCTTAATAATTTGTTAGTGGTTATGATATTCCTGATGAATGTCGCCCTCCAGACTTGAGATATCAGGTGCATCGTCAATGATGAAGGGGCCACTAATAAATTATAGGTTTGAGTCCCGAAGGGAAGAAGGAAAACCTAATATTTAGTAGTGGCCCCGGAATCATTGACGATTTTGGCCCTCCCTTCCATCCTCTTCCCATTCATCTGCTATATTTTGAAAGTCTTGATATATCATTCAAGGGCGAGAGATCGCTTCGATGAGCGAGGCGAAGCGTGCGGAGAATAGCAGACGCATGAGAAGCGCAAGGCTAAATCAAGTTTAATTTTTTATTTTCTATTATTTTTTGCTAGTGTTTTCTAGTAGTGGTACCCACGTCATATAGGACGAGTCCGTGAGTGTTTATTTAGAGTGTTTCGCTCACTATGTGTGGCAATCGTATTTTTTCTCTCCTGGGCGGGAAGTTTGAAAGACAAGCTTGAGTTCAAAGATTGGCCATAAACAATGTTAAGGTGCATCGTCAATGATTCTGGGGCCACTACTAAATATTAGGTTTTCCTTCTTCCCCTCGGGACTCAAACCTAAAATATATGTTTATATACTCTCAGCCAGGTTCAAACCACGGACACTCAGGACGATTGTCGTTGCTTTAACCAACTTTACCACATAAAGTATCCTTTATCACGCAGCGATATAGATGGTTCAGGCATGGACAACCGTCCTAACTGTCGTTGGTTCGAGCCCAGCTTAAAGATAAACAAATTTAGTAGGTCATATGTGTTTGTGAGATATACTATATGCATATATATATATATATATATATATATATATATATATATTCTGACATACGGAGCCCTGTATGTTAATTTAAGAGTTAGAATTAGAGTTGAAGGAGTCACACTACCCAAACGGTGAAGCAGACTAGCGAGCGAACTAGCGAGTGGGAAACTAGCTCGCCCGCATACCTGCAAACAAGCCTTCACACCTGCGTGCGTCATAGGGGACCCTGCAAACTACTTGATGACCGACGCTATGATGTATGATCGACGCCAGGAGCTGTGAATGGACCAGGCACCTGTTATGCGACTCGAGGAGCTATGATTGGAGCGGGCACCACCCCCCGCCTCCTGATTCGTTCCTACACCATCATTGTTTAGTATATAAGACCCGAGTTGTGGGCATTCAAATCAGTCTCATTTGGAGTTGGGGAAGGTGAACTTGCAGCTGGAGGAAGACGGGGTGAAGTATTATAATGGGTTTGTGACTGTCAGTCAGATTATATAAATGTGTGTTAAGTGTGTTTGGTGTAAACACTTACGTTATGTTGGTTAGTGAGATATTTGATTGGGAATTAACGTTAACGCTACTATTATTGTGTACTTAACTATTTGATTGCGAATTGATGTTAACGCTACTATTATGTGCTTAACTATTTGATTGGGAATTAACATTAAAGCATTATGTGCTTAACTATTTTAGTTGACTAACTTGTGGACTAAAGCAACTCTTTAAGTAATTGGGTTATGATGAAAGTAATACTATTGTTTTATATTAATACTTACGAGTTCTTTCATTTTCTTTTAATTAAGCTTACATTGCTTAACGGTGCGTAGTACGGTGATGCTATTGTCTCATATTAGTAATATCGCCTTAGACTAACATGGCTGTGTTAATATTACTTATAGTGATTTCCTAAGCTGAAGAAAATTCTTTTAGCTTCAAAATATTATTTTGCTTTTCATATTATTTGAGTGAGACCTGAATCGAATCTATGAAACGATCCTGTTACTTAATTTACTCATAATCAAACCTCAATGTTACGTGGTTAAGAAATACATTTAACTAATTATTAAATATATATCTAACTTTTTATGTGACTTTGATATTAATCCTGATGATAATAATAATATAATACTGTTAACGTAAGACAAGAACCAAGAATAATTACATTAAATATAAATAAAAGGACATAGAAGAAAACTATCTATTCATTTCAAAAAGGGTGAGAGACAGAAATATTCTTACTTTAATATTTATCTTTCAAGACTTTTTATAGAATTAATAGTCCTTCTTTAGATATACTTCTTCGGTTCATAACCATAGCCTACTAAGCTTCGGTTAAATAATAATTCTTTATAAATACTACATGACTTTAATTAGTTTCAGTATTTTTCATAATTAAAGAGTATCAGTCAATAAAGGATACTAAGTCCTAAGATCCAAAAGGAAAGGAAGCAACAACAGGAAATAATTTTATTAGATTTTACTTTTGTTTTGCCTTCAGCTGACTGATACCTTAATATATATCTCTGTGCTATCTAGATTCATCAAGTTAACCACTTGAGGATCAAGATACGTAACAGAAGAGTGGCGACCTTGCCAGGATTCGTTTCATACAGTTTCACTCAGTTTCATTAACGTTTCACTACTTAAAAATCAAATATTAATCATGCCTCAACTAATTAATGACGAAGATGCTCGAGTTTTCATAGAATCAGAACCCACAGCCCCTGATTTTGACTGTCTGTCAAAATCCGAACTGAAAGTGCTTGCCTCACATCTCCAATTAACTGTCTCAAACATGTCCAAAGTAGAGGTGGCTCAGACCATAAAAACCCACCTGTTCCCTGTAGAAGGCGGGGAGGGAGACGGAGCAGTTGGTGGGATCCCGAGTAAACCTAGCCAACTTGATATACAATTGCCACCTGGTTAGACCGGTGATCAAATATTCGAACTAGAACAAGCCAAATTAAAAATAGAACTAGCCGGAATAAAAGCAACGACCGAACAAGCAAACGCAAGTATAGAACTAGCCAGAATAAAGGCCGAACATTATCAATATCAATATCAAACGGCTCAACTAAATGTCAATACAAATGCTCCTGTAATTGCTCCCCCTCTGGGATTGACTATGACTAGTGTCATTCCACCTTTCACTGAGGATAATGTGCAGGATTTCTTTGTTTTGTTTGAGGAAGTTGCTGGAGGTATGAAGTGGACAAGAGATCAATGGCCTTTTATGTTACAAACTGTTTTGACAGGGCAGGCTCGAGCCACGTATTTGTCAGAAGTAGCAGAAGTTAGGCAGGATTATGACAATCTCAAAGAAGCTATCCTAAAAACCTATCAATTGCAGCCTGAGGCTTACAGGCAATCTTTCCGTAAAAACCAGAAGAAAGTAGAAGAAACCCATAAGGTATTTGCCAGGACCATGACTAAAACTTTCAATCATTGGGTCGAGAGTAAGAAAGTCACAAGCTACAACGATCTGAAGGAGTTGGTCCTGTTAGAAAATTTCCTATGGAAAATTGATTCTTCTGTATCCTATCATTTAAAGGGGAAAAAGGTAGATTGTCTTGCCGACGCTGCTGACATGGCTGACACATACGTGCTCAACAACAAATTTCGTGGAAAGAAGCCCTACGATAATTCTAGTTCTAATTTTAAGTATCCCAATCACAAATCTGACAGACCCCGTCACAAGCCTATAACGTCTTCCCCAGCTAGCCAAAATAGAATTGTTCCCCCAACTAAAAATGCGACTCAGGGCAATGGTAACAGAGGTGGGCCCCAAAGCAATAGTAATGCTCAAAGAGGGAACGTTCCCGTATCCCCTAAAGTATGTACATTTTGTGGCATGAGAGGCCACCTAGCTTATCAGTGCTGGGCCAAGGAGAGAACCGAGAGATCGGGGCAGACAGTTTCCGCCGTATCTCAAACTCCATATGTGCCTGTAATGCAGGACTCCCGACAGAAGGAGTACCTAGCACCAAAAGTTCCTTTAATGCAGGACTCTCGACAGAAGGAGTACCTAGCAGCTAACGTAAATCATCTAGACAGGGGTGTAGTAGCATGTGTGGTGCAACCCACTAGGGTTAAGCCAATAATAATTTCACCATCCGTGCAGGACAGTTACCGTCCCTTTATTTCATCTGGCAACGTGAGATTAAATGGTTGTATGCATGAGGTAAAAATTCTGAGAGACACAGGTTCTACTAGCACCCTCATGGTGAATCCTTACACTGAGTGCCCACCTGGCGAACCAGTTGTAATGAGAGGTGCTGGAGGCCAGTTTTATGCATACTTGGTAAAAGGCGAAATTGAATGTGAGTTACTACAGGGTGAGGCCACCATAGCTTTATGTAGGTCCCAAGATATCCCTGTGCCTGGGGTAACGCTCCTTTTGGGGAATGATGTAGCAGGTGAGAAGGTCCGACCAGACCCCATTTTGTCACTTTCCCCTGTTAACGAGCCACTAACTGGTGAGCTCGAAAAGGAGATGCCAACAGTTTTCCCTGTGTGTGCTGTCACACGTTCAATGTCTCAAGTAGCAGTTCCCTCGGACAGAAATGTACCGAATGTAAGAGTTGATGAAACGGATGATGAGAGTGTGAATGACGCTCAAACTGTGCCTGATGATGTGACTGAGGTGGATTTATCTGACACCTTTATGGCTCATCTTGACCCTAACGATGACCATGAAACTCCTCCAAATTGTCCTAGTGGCCTGGTAGAGCTACAGAGAGATGATAGTGAATGCAAGGAGTTAGCTGCCAGGTCCGTGAGTGAAGAGGAATGCGAGAAGGAGGGTGGTGAATGTTTCTACCTCAAAGGAGGAGTATTGTGGCGAAGATGGAGACCGCCACACAGACCAATCGATGACGGGGCTTGGGACGTCCATCAAGTAGTAGTCCCCAAACCTTGTCGTAGAGATATCATGGAAATGGCACATTGTATACCATTGGCAGGACACCTAGGTGTGAGAAAAACTCTAGACAGAATCAGAGCCCACTTTTACTGGCCAGGAATGCGTGCAGATGTAGTGGAGTTTTGTAGAGTGTGTCACACTTGCCAGATGACAGGAAAACCCAATCAGAAGGTGCCTGTACATCCTCTGGTGCCCTTGCCCGTTTTCGAGAATTCTTTTACTCGGGTGGTAGTGGACATTGTAGGCCCATTGCCTAAGACTTCCCAAGGTAACATTTATTTATTAACTATCATGGACATGGCAACTCGCTACCCAGAGGCTATACCCTTAAGGACTACCTCTGCTCCAACTGTCATCAAGGAACTGCTCAAATTCTTCACCAGAATGGGTTTCCCCCATGAGGTGCAAAGTGATCAAGGAACTAATTTTACCTCTAACATTTTCCAGCAGTCCCTGAAGGAGTTGGGTATCGAGCATGTTAAGTCTAGCACCTACCACCCAGAGAGTCAAGGGGTTCTCGAACGATATCATCAGACATTAAAGGGAATGTTACGTAAGTATTGTACAGAGACCGGAGTTGAGTGGGATAAGGGGGTACCTTTTCTTTTATTTGCTACTCGTGAGGTTCCAACTGAATCCCTGGGTTTTTCCCCTAATGAGCTAGTTTTCGGTCACCAGGTAAGAGGTCCTTTGCAACTATTGCAGGATAGCCTAGTTGGCCAGGAGGGGAACCAAAACCTCCTCAAGTATGTTTCAGATTTCAAAACCCGGCTGAGATCCTCATGTGAGTTTGCCGCTCAAAACTTGACAGTGGCTAAAAGCTCCATGAAGATATGGTATGACAGAAAAGCCCGTGAGAGGGAGTTTAAGCCCGGTGATGAGGTTTTGGTCCTGCTCCCCATTTTTGGCCAACCTTTATCTGCCAAGCTCAGGGGCCCATATAAGATCATTCGGAGGGTGAGCATTACCGATTATCTAGTAACTACCCCAGACAGGAGAAAGCCCACGCAAGTATTCCATATAAATATGTTGAAACCCTACCATAAGTCCCCTGATTCCTCTCTTCCAGATTCTCACACTGTGGCAGTGAATGTCAGGACCTGTGGACAGCCTGGTGCGGACAAAGTCTTCAGTTCTCTTACTGACCCGCAACAGACTGTTCCAGAGCCTGAAGGTATTCATGCAGACTTTGACTTGTCATGTAGCCTATCCAACTTTCAGAATAATTCAGTAGCTTGGAGGGAATTACCATCTAAACTATGTCATCTTCCCTCTGATCAAGCGAACCAACTAATCTCTGTTTTATCTCAGTCTCCCAGTGTGTTCCGTGATACTCCAGGGCTCACTTCTTTGGCCGTGCACGACATCGACGTAGGGGATGCAACTCCCATTAAACTATCCCCCTACCGTGTCTCGCCACAACGCAGGAGTATACTGCAGGTCGAGCTTGACTTAATTTTTTCAAACCAGCTGATCACAAGGGCCTTAAGCCAGTGGAGTAGTCCGGTCATACTTGTGCCAAAGCCAGACGGGAGCCATAGGTTTTGTAGGGACTATAGGCAAGTTAATGCTGTCACAAAGAACGATACCTACCCACTGCCACGGATCAAAGATTGCATTTACCAGTTTGGCCTCATACAGCAGTAAGTTTAATTTAATGAGAGGATTTTGGCAATTAGCTCTCCCTTGTAGCGAGGTAAATATCATGCTTTAGTAGTGCGCTGTCAAGCCTTCAGCTGTGAGATGCCTTGCAGTTCGAATAACGCTCCAGCTACGTTCCGGCTATGTTCTGATGTGGTACCTGGAGACGTTGCCTACTTTGGGTGATATCCTTATTATATCCTCATTATAATCTTGCTGTTGCCAATCTGGTGGTGAATCTATTTATGTGTTTTGTTTAATATTATGTACTATACTCCTTAAACTCTTTTCTAGGGGGGAGGTCTGACATACGGAGCCCTGTATGTTAATTTAAGAGTTAGAATTAGAGTTGTAGGAGTCACACTACCCAAACGGTGAAGCAGACTAGCGAGCGAACTAGCGAGTGGGAAACTAGCTCGCCCGCATACCTGCAAACAAGCCTTCACACCTGCGTGCGTCATAGGGGACCCTGCAAACTACTTGATGACCGACGCTATGACGTATGATCGACGCCAGGAGCTGTGAATGGACCAGGCACCTGTTATGCGACTCGAGGAGCTATGATTGGAGCGGGCACCACCCCCGCCTCCTGATTCGTTCCTACACCATCATTGTTTAGTATATAAGACCCGAGTTGTGGGCATTCAAATCAGTCTCATTTGGAGTTGGGGAAGGTGAACTTGCAGCTGGAGGAAGACGGGGTGAAGTATTATAATGGGTTTGTGACTGTCAGTCAGATTATATAAATGTGTGTTAAGTGTGTTCGGTGTAAACACTTACGTTATGTTGGTTAGTGAGATATTTGATTGGGAATTAACGTTAACGCTACTATTATTGTACTTAACTATTTGATTGCGAATTGACGTTAACGCTACTATTATGTGCTTAACTATTTGATTGGGAATTAACGTTAACGCTACTATTATGTGCTTAACTATTTTAGTTGACTAACTTGTGGACTAAAGCAACTCTTTAAGTAATTGGGTTATGATGAAAGTAATACTATTGTTTTATATTAATACTTACGAGTTCTTTCATTTTCTTTTAATTAAGCTTACATTGCTTAACGGTGCGTAGTACGGTGATGCTATTGTCTCATATTAGTAATATCGCCTTAGACTAACATGGCTGTGTTAATATTACTTATAGTGATTTCCTAAGCTGAAGAAATTCTTTTAGCTTCAAAATATTATTTTTGCTTTTCATATTATTTGAGTGAGACCTGAATCGAATCTATGAAACGATCCTGTAACTTAATTTACTCATAATCAAACCTCAATGTTACGTGGTTAAGAAATACATTTAACTAATTATTAAATATATATCTAACTTTTTATGTGACTTTGATATTAATCCTGATGATAATAATAATATAATACTGTTAACGTAAGACAAGAACCAAGAATAATTACATTAAATATAAATAAAAGGACATAGAAGAAAACTATCTATTCATTTCAAAAAGGGTAAGAGACAGAAATATTCTTACTTTAATATTTATCTTTCAAGACTTTTTATAGAATTAATAGTCCTTCTTTAGATATACTTCTTCGGTTCATAACCATAGCCTACTAAGCTTCGGTTAAATAATAATTCTTTATAAATACTACATGACTTTAATTAGTGTTAGTATTTTTCATAATTAAAGAGTATCAGTCAATAAAGGATACTAAGTCCTAAGATCCAAAAGGAAAGGAAGAAACAACAGGAAATAATTTTATTAGATTTTACTTTTGTTTTGCCTTCAGCTGACTGATACCTTAATATATATCTGTGCCAGATTCAGAGTTATCTTGATAATTATATTATCTGCCCACATCTAATAAAATAGATAATATATAAATATATATATATATATATTATATATAATATATATCTCTGTGCTATCTAGATTTATCAATTAACCACTTATATATAACAATATATATTATATATATATATATATATATATATATAATATATATATATATACACTATATATATGTATATATATATATATATATATATATATATATATATATATACATATATATATATATATATATATATATATATATATATATATATATATATATAGATATAGATATATATATATATAATATAGAGATATATATATATATATATACAGTATTCTAGCGTCTCCGTTTAAAAGCGTTAGCTTGACGATTAACAGGTTAAACAAAAATTAATTACGGTGAGCTGTCTTCTTTTGTATTTAAGGGAAGATTTCCACTTGAGGTATTTTTTTTTCTGGACCCCTTCCTCCCTCATGTTTAGCCCCATTGCGTTTGATATTTTAAGACGTTCGCCCCATAATTAAGAACTTCCGCCCCATTTCTGTCAATTTTAAGACCTTTCACGCAATTTAGGTGTCTATTTTTTCCTGGCGAGCGACAGCGAACCTGTAATTTAAGAGGAACCGGCCTTTGGCCGGGAAATTTTACTACCGAAAAATTTAAATATTTATCTTGAAAGGGGGGCTACAGGGTGTAATGTTAAGCTTGATGGAAGTCTAGGGAACTAACTCAAAACCTTCCCTTAAATGGTGACTTTGTGTCCTCGCCCCACTTAATTTCCTTTTGCCTGTGTCACTATGCTACTTCATAACTACGTAAAAGCTTTTAAGCAATTTGCTTCTCCACTTTCTTCTCTTATAGAACAGGTGGACGTCCACTACCGGTACTAAAAATTCCTTTCATCTGAATGATATGCATCTGGCTTGGCATTCTGTCCCCTTCCATTCCTTGAATATCGCCGAATCACCTCAACATGTTTATCTGTATCCATTCCACCATCACATATATATTACATGTTATATTCAGTAATTATTATAGGAATCATTATTACAACTCTTATATAATTTTAAGGTGATTTACTTTCAGTGTACTGTGTATTTAAGCGAGGGACTGTACAATCTAGGAGGTTGAATCAATGCGACTTCCTGGTCTTTTTGTCTCGTCAGTTTTATCTACTCCCAACTCAACACTCTTGGGATCTCCATGCATTGCTCATGTGATCGGAAATGGTCATGGGATTTTAAATCAGCTCAGTAGGAGGTGTGTGGAGAAAGGTAGTGAGAGGTATGAGGGAGGTTTTGAGAAGACTTAGACGGGAGACATGGGCACGACAACAGACCCTAGGAGATTTCTCACAACTTAGGAGAATTATCCTTGTAATATTTTAAGCATAATTTGTTACTGAATAAATAAGATGGTTGGAATTTTCATATTCTCCTTTACCTAAATATATGTGGTAAAGGTGGTGGCGGCACTCATATCTATCTAATAATCCACCAATCTACGAGAGAAGCAGGCGAGAATCGACCCAGCATCTTCAAGTAACTTACCAAACTACAATAAAACACCAAACCTCCCAAACCGTATACCTAACATGGTGGGTATGCAGTGGTTCTCATTAATTATTTAATTGGGGAGAAGACCGGATGACTACGAAGATTATTCTACGCTATCTACGTTATCAAAACTACCAGTTTACCCCTTTTCCTATTTCCTGAGTTCTCGAGTTCCTGATCGATATATCTCTCTATCCAGCCACAATACTACCGTTAGGTTAAAACACCAGCAACACACCGAACTGTTTTTCGTCATTCAACGAGTTCAACTTTCGGTGACGATTCGTGAGTGGGACGAGTGACAAACGGACGAGTGATGAGCGGACGAGTTGGCGGCGGCGAGGCGACTTTGCAGGGTTCAGACAGCGTGCATCATCAGCGCTTATGTCAGCTTGAGCAGTCAGCAGTGCTCCATGGTGACCCCTGCCCTCTGCCTCACCTCATACCTCACAATTTTGGCATAGATAAAGTCTCTATCTTCACTACTCACTTAAGAGTCTTCCCGCAGTCGCCCGGGGAAACTCTTAAGAGTCTTCCAGTACTTGCCGGGTTAATGGGTATTACAGGTGTTTATTTCAGTGTAATACATATACAGTATATTGATATTCAAACATCTTTCAAATTTGTTCACGGTCATAATCATAACTATTTGGGTTTGTGCAACTCATTTTTGGTCCACTCAGTAATATAATTTCTTTTTAAGTTTCAAACACATGTCTAGAGAGGGAAATTCAATTTCTGAATATATCTCATAAAATGGGCTCAACTTGTCAATCAGTGTTTTCTATATACTGTCATTTCGTCGGTACAATGGCCGACATTTCCTTATGTCATTCAGTCAAAGCTCCAAATTCTCTTTAAGTCACTTCATGCCATGCAAGATATGAACCTGATCGGTCATCTCAGACTCATATAACTTCATATCATACGAGATTTAAACCGCGCAGGGTGAGGTCATCTTGGCCTCATGTCGGGACGTATCATTTCGTCAGTACACTTCAGTGTCCTGCTCATCCCCAGGCGTTAAGGATGTAGTATTTGCAGTGTTCTATATTCCCAGATGTTATCCCTAACTTTTATTCGTGAGTGTTCAAGAATTTTAATGTGTATTTTCATTCGTTTAATTTATTCTCAGTGATATCAATTGTGTTCAAAGTTTCTTTCCCCCGCACGTCGGTTTATGCGGTTGGGTTTAATTTTGTTTGGGAGCATCTGTGGTAATGAAGTGATTCTAGTGTTCATTTTGTTAATTTTTTTTACTACTTGTTCTACGAGTGTCCGGGCGGCTATTTCGCCCTCACAATTCATCTCGCTTGCGGCTGCGAAGGTAATTACGTAACTTTTTATGTTTTATTTCTGATTTTAGTATTCTTTTTGCACACGTACAGTATATTACCGTACGTCAAATCAACAGTCTTACGTATATATTTTGACTCCAGTTTGGTTTTGCTCTCGATTTTTTTTTTTTTTTTCAGCGTTACATCTTACATACTTCTATTAACACGATGGGAGATTATCATCTGCGGTCCTTTGTGCGAGATTTGTTAAGTTTTTCTTCTCAATTATAATTTGTTTACGGTTACTTTATAACATCTTTCCGTTTTGATATAAGTCAGTTTGCGGACTCTGTCATAGTTTGATCTGCATTTTTTGTGTTAATGTTTAATTGAATTGCATTTTGAATTTTTTTACTTGATTGACATTTCATGATTTTTTCTGTTCGGAATTGATCAAAAGTTTTCTATTTTCGTTCAGTACTTTCTGGCCAATGTTTTGCTGGTGCTTAGGTGATTTATTTTCTTACATTCATTTTACCCCGTTTAGTGTCTCGTGTGTTGCCTTTTAATACAGCTAAGGACTGTATAAATCGGTATAATTCGCTTAGCTCATAGGTATGTTTTTTTTTTTTTTTTATTTTTTTTTTTTTTTTTATCAAGTTGAGTTTTCATTTCAGAGGTTTCAATTTGATATATATTTGTTGCTGGAATGAGGGCATATATACAGTATATAGATGTTTTAATATCTCTGTTTTGCCCAGAGCTTGCTATTACATTACACACTATATATACTGTACAGTGTATACTATATATATATATATATATATATATATATATATATATATATATATATACAATGTATATACCATTGTATGTACTGTATGTATATTATACATACAGTACATACAATGGTTCAGCGTAATTTGTCCATTACATGCATTGTAACGGCTCAGACGCGGTTGCCTTGCAGTAGTTGGAATGTACTGTAGTACAATAAAGTCCCGCCACAGCACTGCCTCACCAAGTCATCACTGTGGCTGATGTTGGTATAGTGCTAACCATGCCTCAGCAAGACTCGACAGAGTCCCCTTCCAGCACTTGTACCTGCAGTATAGGCACCACACCAGCTTTAACAGTGTTACAAAAAGACAGCCCCATAACAAGATTCTACTGTATATTAGGCAATTTGGACTATAGAACAATAAAGTCCTGCCCCAACACTGCTCCAACATGCCGACACAGGTGTGGTGCCAAACAGCGCCTAGGTAAGACTCAGTCCTGTGGCACCTATCCGCACCCCACCAGCCTCGGCAGTGCCATACCAAGACAGTGCTAAAATAAAGACTTTATTGCATAGTAATGGCTGTTGGTCCACAAGTCTATCTCCATCACACCCCTAATTAGTCGCCTTGTAAGACACGCAGTAGGATGCCTACGTGAGGCATATATATTTTTTTTTCTACACCATTAATTGAAGGCCCCCCTTACCCCTGGGGATATATATATATATATATATATATATACAGTATATATATACTGTATATATACAGTAAATAATTATACACATATATATATATATATATAGAGTATATATATATATATATATATATATATATATATATATATATATATATATATATATATATAATTGAATACTCCCTGCCGGACTCGAACCACCGGCAGTCAAGACTATTGTCCATGCTTTAATCTACTACGCCATGGCGTGTTAAAGAATACATAACCCATTCATATTTATATTATGGAGATGGGAAAGCCTACTTGGTGAATGCATCCTGGAATATGGATGCTACGATTTGTGTATGAATGGAAGTATATTCTCCAAGTAGGATATTTATTAGTGGGCCCCTCCATCATTGACGATATGCCTATTAGTATAATAGTCCCCTTTCAAGCGCCTGGGTCGCATGTTTGAAACACCCGCCGCGGGGAGAAAGAGTCCTACATCATAAGTGTAACGCTAATTCTATTATATAATCGTCTTATGATTGGGTACTCACTATGAAAAAACTTTGTAAAAAAGAAAAATTAACTTAAAATTTGTTATATTAAGGCTTTCCAGCACGTAAATTTCTAATGTGGATTCTACCCCAGACGCTGCTACCAGCGACTCCATTCCTCCTTCCTTTCCCCGCGCGCATACCGGATAGAGGTGCGCACCCTGTGCTCCGCTTAATTCTTTGTTCGCTCAACTCTAGTGAGTCCTTGCTCATTTGTATATATCTGAATTGTAATAGAACAGGTTTAGATTAGCTAGAACAGGCTGCCCCATTGATATGCCTGCAGAGAGTGTTAAATTAGGGTATTATTGTGGAGGCGCCATGTCGGCCCCAAGGCCCGCGCCTCATGTGTTTTGTTTTTGTTGGTCTGCGCCTTAGTTTTTGCTATTACCTAACTAGTTAGGAGGCTACTATATCCGCAGGACTATGCTTAAGGCCGAGACGGCCTATGAGGTAGTTGCATTATTGATATTATAGCAGACGCTCTGGTCCAAGAGTTGTCACATGTGGTGTGGAGCTTTCCAGGGTTTGTGTCTGTGCTTCCCCTCTATCGTGGGGCCTTCTCCGTGGGCTGCAGATGTGTCTTCAGGAGGTAAGAGTAATAGATCCAAGAGTATGATTACTAAGAGCCTCGTGGCCAGCCTCAGTAGGGGTATTCTTAGATGGCTAGGGGTATTATTTTAATGTTAAATTATACTATACTTAGGTCTAAAATGTGTCCCTCGTTTTCATGTGGTGATATTATACATGTTAACAGGGTGTCAGGAGACGTTCTTACTGATGTTGTGGTTGTCTTGGGGGCGTCTGACTTTCCCATATAAGTCAGGACCTCTGAAAATTTGTTTTTTTCCTCCCGGCTATCTTTCTGTGTATCGATGCCGGATACTCGCCGCACAGGCGAGAAAGGAATTTGCCAAACCGCCCGGTGTGGTGTGCTGTACTACTAGACTCCTGGCGGAAATGCTAATTCCTAAGGGAAGTATCTCGGCCCGGCTGAGTGAACTCACCCAGACCGATAGCCTCACGCGGCATGACTTCTAACGCCCGGCGAAACAGTCCAGTGTGAAAATGAACTATCTCGCTAGTCCAAATAGCCAATATGATAGTGAATTGACAAGGTTATTTTGGGCCAGTGACACTTTGTCACAGGTAAGCAGTTCAATGATCGAAAAAACCAAAGAGTTTTTTCACATACAAGTACAGCGGAAGGTTAGAGTAGCAGTGGGCTATTGCTAATTTTCCGGCGTATTTGAGGTATTAGGATGGGTAAACCTCTCGGGTTAGCCTTATGAGCATTGATTCCTGGAAAGTTTTATTTCCAGATCACAGCACATCGGTAGCAGCACAGGCAAAATGGTGAGGTGCCGATCCCAGCCGGGGGGGGGGGGGGGGGGGGGATTTTAGCTCCATCATGCCTCTCATTATTCTTTTCGCTACTCCTACTTGCTCTCTTCTCCCAATTTTTGCACATAAACGCTGTGTTAAGTGTGTAAAGTGCCTCGCTAGATCAAGGGGCCTTTGGGTGTCGAAAAAGTGTGCCGTTTGCTTACAACTCTGTGCGACTTTGTTTGATAAAAGAGACCACTCTTGCCTTGTGGCACTTAAGGAAATTAAAAACACTTTCAATGTCTACTCTAAAGATGTTGCCCATAAGGCCTTGCACTGCGATGACGAAGCCCTTTGGGATCATCTTGTTATTAAATCTCCTGTCTTAACCCTTAATTAGCGGTGAGCAACATAAGTCGAGTTAAATAAAGCTGGACTATGTGGCGGCGCTCGACATAACTCGAGTGGCAATTTCAGCACGTAATGTGGCTGAGAGAGAGAGACAAGTGGTGGCAGGAGACTAGCGAGCGTATGACTGCTCCAGACCACCGCGGCGAACCTACTGACACAAATCTCAGCTCCCTCCTCCCTCTCTCACTCGCTACATACTCAATTATGTACTGAAAGTACCGAATTACCTGCTTTTTGCACTCGCGTTGCACGGTTATTGCAAGAAAACTATCCATCATACAAGGATCGTTATGGTGTCATTCGAAAGCTCTGTTTATGCCCTTTCAGGGATAGGTACTTGTTTTACGTTCTGGGTCTTATTTAGGCATGAAAATGATCACGTAAACAGCCCTATTTTGGCTAAAAACACCCCGCTGTGCGGTACACATAAATAAACCGCATAGGCCGCTCGTAAGGTGTTAAAATTAACGCCGGCTAAGTCAACTCCCAAACCGAAGACTAAACCTAAAGTTTGATCTAAAGAATTAGTAAGTAGTAGTGAGAGTAGCGACACAAGTGAGGCAACCCCCCCCCCCCCCCCCCCTCTCGGCCGCCGTAAGCGGGGACGCTCACCTTCTCCGAGGACCCACTCTAGGTCCAGGTCAAGGTCTCCCCGCAAACAGTCCCGCCAGTCTTCAGTAGAAACATCTCGGTCCCATAAGAGACGGAAGGAGGACACGGCGGCAGCTAGCCACAAATCAGTGAAAGAACATAATAGTTCCCGCACGAAAGAGACGCAGCCACGGCACTGGCCTCCGCCGGAGTCTCGGCCACTTCCCTCCATCTCTGCCTCCACATTGTCTAACGTCCAATCAGGCAGCTCGGAGGTAGGGACGGAGGGGACTGACTCTACTCCCAGGGAAGAATCTAGGGAGTCTTTAGGTGAACCACAAGAAGTTAATTTTGCCATACCTAAATTAAACTTTAACTTGCCAGTGAGTAGGCCCCCTATAGTGTCACAGAGAGTGCTGGCATATCAGTACCATGGCTACACGACCTGCAGACACCAAAACTATGACGATTCTCAGGTGAGTCAAGTGATACCAGATTCCCAACCACCTGCTGATCAGGGTCGGAGTGTATGGAGACAGTCTGAACCCTCACGTGTGGAACCCTTTGTGCATTATCAGTTGGATACTAGGCACAATACTTAAAATAATAATTATATTTATAATAATTATTGCTCTATGCCATATGTTACAGCATTGATATATATTGCAATGTATACTAAGTGAAACCTCGCCCCTTCCATTTATCTCTTCTTTTCATGGAAACTGCTTAAGGTTGGTTGAAAACCTATCTGTTTACCCAAATTGCCCATAATGTTATGCAAGTGATATTGTAGAACCAATCCCTTCTTCGGTCCCTGACTTAGTATGGCCATTGAACGATTTAGTGTCTGAACCACGGCAACAAACGTCGGAGATTGTAGATGTACCGGATGAGCCAGAGGACATTGAACTGTCCTCAGCACAACCTAGGCTTAATGAAGAAGGTTCCGAAGTGGGTTCGGAATCTTCTAAGGAATCTCATAGTAAATGTGTTACAACAGATTACCTTGACTATATCCTCCACAAGGTTATGGGTCAGTACCATATTCCCACATCTCAGGTTACTCCCACAACTATGCCGGGAGCTCCCCCGATAGGGTCAAATGTGCGGCCTCTAGTACCAACCAGTGTAATGCCACCTAATATTTCACTTCCCCCTATTAACGTCACCCCGGCGACCACTACAGCGAGTGGCACGACAGTGCCCGCCTCCTTGACGACTACCAATGTGCGTGTTATCACGGACATCACTCCCCTTCCTCTTGATAAACTTCACCATAGGAGAGGCCCTATGCCTCTCTTATACGGTCCCGACCGGTCGTGGATCCAATCCATTGCAAATAACCCGACCATTGCACAGACAACGATATCGGGGGAGATCCCAGTTCCTAGTGACTGAATCATAGAGGTTAGTAAGAGTAAGAAACTAAGGGCCGAAGATGCACAAGGGCAATTATTGGATATAACTATTAAGGCTATCCCTAATGTCTATTCTCCTGAATTTTTTGTGTATTCTGCTACTCCAGCATTACCTCCTGCCTCATCTGCACGACTATTTGCGGATTGGACAAAGCCTGACGGCCTGAATGATATAAAATCACTCAATTCGCTGACGCCGGAATTGGATACAATCCTGGTACTAGATCAGGCTCACAATCCGGTCCTGCAGGTGGGGCAGATAGGCGTAGGCCCGTGGGTAGACTGGGAGGCTGAGGCACAACAATTTGCAGCTACCATTACATCAAAATCCGCCCACCAAATTCCTCAGGACACCCACTCTTGGTTCTCATTACCTGTTAATAAGGCCGGAGGGGTGTCTCCTGCTCTGTTTGAATTCCTGTCGGCTCCCAAACTGTCCCTTTAGGACTTGCAGGAACCCTTCTCTACCCCCCCTCCAGCTCACTTGGACAGAGACTTTAACACCTTACGAGCGGCCTATGCGGTTTATTTATGTGTACCGCACAGCGGGGTGTTTTTAGCCAAAATAGGGCTGTTTACGTGATCATTTTCATGCCTAAATAAGACCCAGAACGTAAAACAAGTACCTATCCCTGAAAGGGCATAAACAGAGCTTTCGAATGACACCATAACGATCCTTGTATGATGGATAGTTTTCTTGCAATAACCGTGCAACGCGAGTGCAAAAAGCAGGTAATTCGGTACTTTCAGTACATAATTGAGTATGTAGCGAGTGAGAGAGGGAGGAGGGAGCTGAGATTTGTGTCAGTAGGTTCGCCGCGGTGGTCTGGAGCAGTCATACGCTCGCTAGTCTCCTGCCACCACTTGTCTCTCTCTCTCAGCCACATTACGTGCTGAAATTGCCACTCGAGTTATGTCGAGCGCCGCCACATAGTCCAGCTTTTTTTAACTCGACTTATGTTGCTCGCCGCTAAATAAGGGTTAAACTACGAAACAAAGCCTTTAGACTCTTTTCACAGTTCATTTTAAGTCGCCAGATAGCCCAGTCGCTCACGAGGACTATAACATCTATTTATTTCAGATCAGAATGTAAGGAAGGCCACGGAACTGTCACGAAGGCTTCTATTACAAAATTCTATACAGTCCCTGGGTAACATCCGAATAGCCTTGATGGAGGCTGTTCGTGCATGTCATGACTTAAGGGTGTATAATGGTTAAGAAGTTATCGGACGACATTAGTCACCGGGTAACCCTTTCACCTGTTTTAACTGCCTCCTTACTAAGCTTAGAGACCTGGAGGGCAGTCTATAATATGGTAGATAGCTTGAAGCCGAGTACCTTCCAGCCGAGGAAGGAGCAATTCAAGAAACCATACTCCAAACCTAAAGGTGGAGGTGTCTCAATCTACCAGTGCTAAACAGCCCTTTCAGGGCCCCATGCCTCCCCCTTCGCAGGGAGGTACTCAGCACAAACAGAAACAGGGAAAACCATCAGGCAAGTGGCATCATAAGAATAAGTCACAACATAAACTAGGTCAGGGATCGACATCTGCCAAAACTAGTCAGCCGTCTACCTTGTGACGCTTCTGCATAATAACCATGTGCGGGCATGCGCGCATGTCGGCTGCCCAGCCGTTTAGAAACCGGCTGGTGGTAGCCGGCCGGCAGGCTTTCCCTTAGTTATATCCTACGACAATGTAACTAATGTCTGGGATATTCTTATGTTGTTTCACAGCTTGAAGCTGCCCTTATTCTTAACCAACGCATCTTAGTATATTTTATTCTCGACAGTTGATTGTTTCATTATAATATATAAGATGTAAGTCTAGTGAGAGCGGGAAGAGACGAGCGGGAGAGAGAGACCGGCTTGGGAAGTTGCTTCGCGCGGAGAGACCAGCTTGGGACGAGTCTGAAGCGCTGCCACATGCATTTGACGTTAGGCTTAGTTTCGACTCACGCACGGGGTAGAGGATTTTGACCAGGCAACTGTGTTGAGTGTTGCCAAGCCTGGGATGTATTCTGCATGCCTAGGGTGGGGTCCAGACAGATTCAAGACTCAGAGCTCACCTCATTGTCGTACCCTTCGGACCCCCTTGATATCTATCCCTCTCAACCCCACTTAGAAACGTTCTCTCTTACTTTGTATACCTTCTTTCCACTACTTCACCAATCTATTTAATTATCCCATCCCCTTGATAGACCTTATATCTATTATTGTATTAACGACGAGCTCTCAGATAACTAGATATGATTTTGGGCCTTATGCAGGGATGTAATTGTTAATGAGACCTAGGAAGTTTTTTGTTGTCTCATATTTGGTGGTTTCATGCTTGCTAGTGTGTTCTTGTGTCAGGTTAGCAGGGGCTAGACCGGAGGGGAGGCTTTTTGCGATCCTTTAAGTAAAGTCTGCTGGTGCGAGTCCCGTGGACCCGCACGACTTTACTAGGATACCCGTGGGAGTCTGGGGGCATTTTCTTGTCTGTGTCCCTGTGTGTCTAGCGTTGTGTTGTGTGAGGGCCATTGCCTAGTCCACTCAGCACTGCGCTAGCACGTCTTGCTTTTGTTTTAGGGTCGCCAGGAGAGAGTCAGATACTTGCGATCTGAGTCTCTCAAGAGAGCACCCTTTCAATTAGAGTAATTTGGCGTACAGACCTGGGAACGTCCCTAGGCTAGAGCAGGTGGCTCAGCCCGGGTATCCGAAGCCTATATCCTTCCAGCTAGACCTCTGCCACCTGGCAGATTAACAGCTAGGGGTTTATTATCTCTGTATGCTTGTTATTGTGCCACAGTTTACCGTTTTTGTGAGCATTGTGAGTCAGGGTGTGGCTTAGAGACTCTGTCCGAGCAGGCTTGCCTGACTAAGAGTGAGAAGCACACCTGTATGTGGTTATGTTGCGAGTTGCTACCTTTATTTAATTATACCTATGCCATTATACACTGTAGGTCCTATCACTAGTATTTATTCCTGCTTATGAGTTAAGAGTTCTCTAAATCCGTAACGTACTTTCTTTGCTAAGCATCAGATCCTACAGTAGCCGCATGCAGTTTAGAGACCCGCATCTTGTCTACCTGTACGATGTTTTGAGGACTGTTTGCTTTCACCTTCTTTCACGCAGGGGTGATTAGTTGTATTAATTAACGTAACGTTAAATGTACTTTCTTCTAGTTTGTTATTAAATTGTTTCAGCAATTTAATTCCGTTATCTATCTTTTCCTTGAAGCGTTAAGTCAACTTAATTGTGTGATCTTTTATATAGCCTGCTTGACTATCAGCAGTCTATAGTGCGTGCACCCTGTAACCGAGTCATAGGATACCTCGTTGTCCAGGCAGGACTCTTGACGGTTTAGCGTGGTTTGTTGCCTGGGTTTATAGATAAGGGTTGGATCTAGCGTTTTCCGTTGTTGCTTGTTGCCGCATACCTAGTCCAATAGAAAGAGCCCAGTGTTTATATATCCCAGGACGTAACAAATGGCGACCTTGCATAGGATTTACTGAACAGAGGAATATAGTGGTCATTTGTTTTGAGATTCCTTATGATTAGAGGAATACAGTGGACATAGAGTTTTTTTTGGAGCAACCAATATAACACATTAAAAGACTTTAAATAACATTAGTATATACATACTTGCATAGGAGATAAGGCACATTCTATAACCGTGATAATTACTGCAGTACACAAACATGTCTAATACATCAGAACACAGTGATGGGTCAGGTCACGATACGGGCTCGGAGGGAGAAAGACCTGTGGAGTGGCTAGTCGATAGCGAGGAGGGTGCTAGAAGATTTTTAGAGGTGCCCCTTACCGCTGCCAGGGTGTTGAAGCTGAATAAGTATGGCTTAAAGTGTGTGGCAGGTCTTCAGGGTCACCAGGGTTTAAGTGGCATGAGGAAAGATCAGCTGAGGACTTTGATATTGGGTTTAGAAGGGAGAGACCTGGGTGGAGAGGCGACTGGGGGCCCCGGTCCCCCGGTCCCCGGTCCCCCTGGAGGGGGGCTCCACTCTACCCCCATATCAAACATCAGGGTGCCTGAATTTAGTACATACCCCCAAGTTGATGGTCAATGGCAGCGTGGAATTCAATCACAGGGACCCTCTCCATTAAATGCACCTTCCCCTCCTCAAGGGTTGACTCCAGATTTGTGGTTTCGGCTTGAGATGGCCAAAGTTGAGGCCGCTAGAGCTCAGGTTGAGGCCGCCGAAAGACAGGTTAGTGTGCAGGCTGAGGTTGCTAGAGCTCAGGCTGAGGCTGCAGAGAGAACAGCTATACGAGAGGCTGAACTGCAGGCAGAGTCTACTAGGTATCGGCCTGACAGGGAGCTATAGAGATCTCGAGTGGAGGTAACAGGGCGAAATATTGGGGGAGGTAACAGACATCGGGACCAATCATTGTCGCACCTGCTTAAACTAGTTCCTGTGTTCGATGAATTACGTGTGGCTGAGTTTTTTATGCGATTTGAGAAGAAGTGTCAGGAACACCAGTGGCCTCAGGAAAAGTGGGCAGCATTAGTTTCATCAAGACTCCTAGGAAAGGGGCTAAAAGCGTATGATGCACTACCTTTAGAGTCCTGTGTAGTTTATGATGAGCTAAAGAAGGCTGTGCTACGGGCCTATGAGTTACAACCAGAAACTTACCACTTGAAGTTTCGGGGTGTTACTAAGGGCAAGGATAGTACCTTCCTAGAACACGCCCGGGACTTGTCTGATGCACTACGACATTGGCTGCGTTCTGAGAGGGCAGCTACTTTTGAGGAGTTGAGTGAGCTGGTTCTCTTGGAGCAGTTCTTTAAGTGCACAGGCGGGGACTTAACATTAAATATAAAGGAAAATAATCCTAGAACTCTCCAGGAGGCAGCAGAAATGGCTGACCGCCGACTGTCATTAATTCGAGGGTGCGGAGCAGCAGCTAGGAGTGAGTCGGGTGCAAAGGATCGTACCCCTCCCCCTCCCAAGAATTTTGATACACATAAATACACAAAACCATCTAGCACTGACAATAGAACTGAACATAAACCAAATACCGTCCCGTATAAGAAGTCTAATGGTACCTCCCACTCCCAAGGGAAACCAAAGAGTAAAGAGTGCTTCGCATGTCACAAGGAGGGTCACTTTGCAAATGCTTGTCCGAACAAGCCACCAAACAAGGTTGTGTCATTGGCCCGCAGCATAGGGGTGTCGCCTATATCTTCTGAGTTTGCCAAGGGTAGTTCGTCAGAGGGTGGGACACAGCCTGTGTTCAAGAGTCCGGAAGGCTCGAACCCTGTCCGCGACGTCTTTGGGGGTCATAGAGGGCATGGTTTTGTGAGGTGGGCTGGCGAAAGGCGAGGAGTTAAGCTATTGCGTGATACGGGGGCTTCTCAGACCTTGTTAAAGAACTTTACTGGTAGACCGATTAACGCTGCTCGGGTGGTGGTAGTTCAGGGGATCAATGCTACGAAGTCCTACCCGCTGGTGCGGATGAAGCTGGAGGTGGGTGGTGTGGCGAAGGAGCTGGATGTAGGAATTGTAGAGAACTTGCCTGTTGGGGGCGTCGACCTCCTCCTCGGCAACGACTTTGCGGTGCCTGCTTCTAAGGTTTCACACTTGGTCGTTGCCGAGAAGGCGGCCGACGTTAGTAGGGAGGAACAGGAGTGGGTTGAGATGTGTAGCGTACAAACCATGGCGTGTGTTGTGACGCGTTCTCAGACATCCGGAGCCTTGCAGCCACCACCTCAGTCTATCAAACCGCGGAGGAAAGGTCACAAGAAAACGGGAAGTGTTGGTCAATTGGAGAGTTTTGAGCCGGCAGTGTTTCATGGTGACTCATTATTGGCACCTATGTTAGAGTCTGGAGAGGCCCCGGGGCCTGTCACCGCTAGTGCAGGTGCAGGGCAGGAAGAGACTCTGCGACAGCATCGTTATGCGCAGCGTGAGGAAAGGATGGCTCAGCGGGACATTGGAGGTGGAAATAAATTATTTAAGATGAACTTGGATAATCTCGCACCTGCTGATATATGTTCCTCGCAGCTGGAAGATCCTGAAGTCAGGGCGTGTGGTAATGGTGCTGTCGAACTGGAGAGCGATGGGGATGCGCAGCCTGGTGATTTTTTCTTGTCCGAGGGGATCTTGTATCGGAGACATCAGGATCCCAAGAAAAAGTGGGATGGCGGGTCAGGATTAGTGGACCAGTTAGTAGTACCGAGGGTGTGCCGTGAGAGCTTATTGAGATTAGCTCATGATGTGCCTTTGGCAGGGCACCTGGGGGCACGTAAGACGGAGGCAGCTCTGAGCAAGCTTTTCTGGTGGCCTGGGTTAAAGGCGAGTGTCGTGTCATGGGTGTCACAGTGTCACACTTGTCAAGTTGTTGGGAAACCCAATCAGGTCATCCCGAGAGCCCCGTTACAACCCATCCCTGTCATTGGGCCGCCCTTCAGCAAAGTAGTTATCGATATGGTTGGCCCATTGCCGGCAATAATTTTTTACTAACTGTAATGGATGTAGCAACACGGTATCCAGATGCTTACCCCATGCGCAACGGGATGTCTAAGACTGTTGTCAAAAACCTACTTGTCTATTTCTCTCGTTATGGCTACCCTCAGGAGATCCAGTCTGATCAGGAATCCAATTTTACTTCTGCTCTGTTTAAGCAGACCATGCAGCAACATGGGATAGTGTCTGTGGTGTCATCTGCCTACCATCCCGAGAGTCAGGGAGTTTTGGAAAGGTGGCACTTGACTCTCAAGAGTATGTTGCGGTGTTATTGCTTGGAAAATGGGAAGGACTGGGATCTAGGTCTCCCATACGTTTTATTTGCTGCGAGAGAAGTACCTGGGGAGAGCTTGGGATTTAGCCCGAACGAGTTGGTTTTTAGACACAGGGTCAGGGGGCCCCTCCACATAGTCAAGGAGATCTGGGAGGGAGTCACAAAGCCATTCTCGCTTCTAAAGTATGTTGTTGAAAGCCGTGAGAGAATGCTAAAGAGCCTGGAGATAGCAGGTCGGAACCTTAAGAGTTCACAAGCTCAGATGAAGGACAGATACGACCAGAAGGTGAAGCTGAGGGAGTTTGAAGTAGATCAGGAGGTACTGATACTACTGCCTCTGGTGGGACACCCCTTGTCTGCCAAGTATTCTGGTCCGTATCGGGTTGTAAGGAAGGTTTCTGATCTCGACTATTTAGTAGCTACTCCTGATCGTAAGAAAAAGAACCAACTTTGCCATGTAAGTCTGATGAAAGAGTATGTGAGGCGCCCCTCCGAGCCTCTCACTGTCCCGGTGTTGATCTGCAGCGATCATGGTGGAGAAGGAGGAAGGGACAGTCAAGCTGCGGGGGAGGATAATTGGGATTGTCACGTTTCCGCGGATCAGTGGGCGGGGAATTCTAGACAAGTGGCTCATGAGTTGATATTGCACCTGCCTGAGCAACAACGTGTAGCTGTGCAGCACTTGTTTGATTCAAACCCAGTTGTTTTCGCGGAGCATCCTGGCCTCACTACTCAAGCGGTGCACAATGTCGATGTTGGGGACCACCCGCCCTTTAAATCAGTGCCATACCGTGTTCCCCCTATTTAATTACCAGCACTTAGGGAAGAGCTGGATTATATGCTGAAACGTGGGCTGATTTCTGAGGGTGCAGTAAGGTGGACTTCCCCAGTCACACTGCAGCCCAAACCAGATGGCAAGTTGCGGTTTTGTATAGATTTCCGCAGGTTGAATGGTTTAACCCCCACAAATGCCTACCCTCTCCCTCGCGTGGACGACAGTGTGTATAAGATAGGAAAAGCCAAGTTCCTCACTAAGATAGACCTTGTTAAGGGATATTGGCAAGTGCCCTTGTCTGAGCGAGCGCGAGAGGTGTGTGGGTTTGTGGTGGACGGTGCCACATATCGTTGCCATGTTGGGCTGAAAAATGCCCCTGCAACGTTTCAGAAATTAATGAACGACATTGTAGCCGACATTCCCAACTGTACGGTGTACCTAGATGATGTCATAATATACGACGATGATTTTAACAGTCACTGTGCTCACATCGGACAGCTTTTTAATAAACTGAATGAAGCAGGTTTGGTGGTAAACCTGGGTAAGTGCGATTTTGTCAAAGCCACAGTTTTGTACCTGGGGTTCGAGGTGGGGATGCGTCAGGTGTGCCCTCCACAGACAAAGATCAAAGCCATCGATCAGTTTCCCCAGCCTACGACTAAGAAACAAATCATGCGGTTTCTAGGTATGATAGGCTATTATCGTCGCTTCATCAAAGGCTATTCGACTGTACTTGCACCTTTAACTGACTTATTATCTAAGGACAAGAAGTTCCGGTGGGTTCCTGAGTGTGCAGAGGCGTTTTCCTTGGTGAAACACCTGTTATGTACCCACCCCATACTCAGGGCCCCGGACTTCAGCAGACCATTTCAGCTGGCGACTGATGCCAGTGGCGTAGGGACTGGGGCTGTCTTGTTACAGACAGATGATGAAGGTATCGAACATCCAGTGAGTTTTTACAGTAAAAAATTCAATAGTGCACAAAGGAATTACTCTGTAATTGAAAAAGAACTCCTGGCGATAGTGCTGGCGCTCAGGCACTTCGATGTATATGTTCCTGCTTTCGGACCAGTTGTAGTGGTTTATACTGATCATCACCCTCTGAAATTCTTGAATCAGTTTCATAACCGGAATATGAGGCTGACTAGGTGGGCACTCATGCTTCAGGAGTATAATCTGGACATACGCCATATTGCCGGTTCTGATAACGTGATAGCGGATTGTCTATCAAGGGTGGATGATGTTGGTTAGACTGCCACAGGATTGAGGGTTGAGTGTGGAGGAAAATAGGCTGTCACTGTAGTTCAGCCGAAAAAAACAAATTAAAAAAAGCAAAAAACCTTATAAAAACTCTTTATTTTTTATAACGTGTAGAATTTTGTATAAGATGTTGTAGCAGTATCTAAGTTGAATGTTTTCGCTTATTGTCGCTGAGTTAGTTGAACTTGCTCGGTGGAGCGCAACAGTCTTTATTTTTTTTTTTTATATATAGTGCCTTGTGTTGCAACAGTTTGTGGTACTATGAGAAGCTTTCTGTTAGATATGATGAACTTAGTCAAGGGTCTTATATCTTGGGGGAGGTGTGACGCTTCTGCATAGTAACCACGTGCGGGCATGCGCGCGCGTCGGCTGCCCAGCCGTTTAGAAACCGGCTGGTGGTAGCCGGCCGGCAGGCTTTCCCTTAGTATATATCCTACGACAATGTAACTAATGTCTGGGATATTCTTATGTTGTTTCACAGCTTGAAGCTGCCCTTATTCTTAACCAACGCATCTTAGTATATTTTATTCTCGATAGTTGATTGTTTCATTATAATATAAGATGTAAGTCTAGTGAGAGCGGGAAGAGACGAGCGGGAGAGAGAGACCGGCTTGGGACGTTGCTTCGCGCGGAGACACCAGCTTGGGACGAGTCTGAAGCGCTGCCACATGCATTTGATTTCAACGTTAGGCTTAGTTTCGACTCACGCACGGGGTAGAGGATTTTGACCAGGCAACTGTGTTGAGTGTTGCCAAGCCTGGGATGTATTCTGCATGCCTAGGGTGGGGTCCAGACAGATTCAAGACTCAGAGCTCACCTCATTGTCGTACCCTTCGGACCCCCTTGATATCTATCCCTCTCAACCCCACTTAGAAACGTTCTCTCTTACTTTGTATACCTTCTTTCCACTACTTCACCAATCTATTTAATTATCCCATCCCCTTGATAGACCTTATATCTATTATTGTATTAACGACGAGCTCTCAGATAACTAGATAGGATTTTGGGCCTTATGCAGAGACGTAATTGTTAATGAGACCTAGGAAGCTTTTTTGTTGTCTCATATTTGGTGATTTCATGCTTGCTAGTGTGTTCTTGTGTCAGGTTAGCAGGGGCTAGACCGGAGGGGAGGCTTTTTGCGATCCTTTAAGGGGAGATGTCCACTTGAGGGATTTTTTTCTTGACTCCTTTCTCCCTCATGTTTAGCCCCTTTGTTTTTCTAATTTTAAGACGTTTGCCCCATTATTTTGACGATTTTAAGAACTTTCAACCCATTTCTGCCAATTTTAAGACCTTTCGTGTCATTTAGGTGTCGATTTTATCCTGGCGAGCGATAGCGAGCCTGTAATTTAAGAGGAACCGGCTTTCAGGCGGGACATTTTTCTACCGAAAAATTTAAAAATTTATCTTGAAAGAGGCTCAAGGGGGTGTAATCTTAAGCTTGATGGATATCTAGGGACCAAACTAAAAACCTCCCCTTAAGTAAAGTCTGCTGGTGCGAGTCCCGTGGACCCGCACGACTTTACTAGGATACCCGTGGGAGTCTGGGGGCATTTTCTTGTCTGTGTCCCTGTGTGTCTAGCATTGTGTTGTGTGAGGGCCATTGCCTAGTCCACTCAGCACTGCGCTAGCACGTCTTGCTTTTGTTTTAGGGTCGCCAGGAGAGAGTCAGATACTTGCGATCTGAGTCTCTCAAGAGAGCACCCTTTCAATTAGAGTAATTTGGCGCACAGACCTGGGAACGTCCCTAGGCTAGAGCAGGTGGCTCAGCCCGGGTATCCGAAGCCTATATCCTTCCAGCTAGACCTCTGCCACCTGGCAGATTAACAGCTAGGGGTTTATTATCTCTGTATGCTTGTTATTGTGCCACAGTTTACCGTTTTTGTGAGCATTGTGAGTCAGGGTGTGGCTTAGAGACTCTGTCCGAACAGGCTTGCCTGACTAAGAGTGAGAAGCACACCTGTATGTGGTTATGTTGCGAGTTGCTACCTTTATTTAATTATACCTATGCCATTATACACTGTAGGTTCTATCACTAGTATTTATTCCTGCTTATGAGTTAAGAGTTCTCTAAATCCGTAACGTACTTTCTTTGCTAAGCATCAGATCCTACAGTAGCCGCATGCAGTTTAGAGACCCGCATCTTGTCTACCTGTACGATGTTTTGAGGACTGTTTGCTTTCACCTTCTTTCACGCAGGGGTGATTAGTTGTATTAATTAACGTAACGTTAAATGTACTTTCTTCTAGTTTGTTATTAAATTGTTTCTGCAATTTAATTCCGTTATCTATCTTTTCCTTGAAGCGTTAAGTCAACTTAATTGTGTGATCTTTTATATAGCCTGCTTGACTATCAGCAGTCTATAGTGCGTGCACCCTGTAACCGAGTCATAGGATACCTCGTTGTCCAGGCAGGACTCTTGACGGTTTAGCGTGGTTTGTTGCCTGGGTTTATAGATAAGGGTTGGATCTAGCGTTTTCCGTTGTTGCTTGTTGCCGCATACCTAGTCCAATAGAAAGAGCCCAGTGTTTATATATCCCAGGACGTAACAACCTCTACCCCATCACCAGCAAAAAACTAGTCATTCAAATTCTCTCTCTCCCGGGGCCTATTGAAGGCAAGTTGGATCGGAGGGTAGTTCTGCTGGACAGGCCCAGTCAAATAACTGGGTCATTTCGGGCGTGTCACCGGGCCTGGCCCCGGCGGACTTGGGCAAGGACAGTGGTACGCAAGGGCATCACCTGGCGGTGGCTTCGGCGACCTCTTTTACGTCAGACTCGAGAATGCAATCATGTTTCTTTAGAGGTGGAGTCACTCATCCAGGAAATGATCACCAAGCATGTCAATGTCCCGGTCGATCCAACTTGTCATGTTTTCACGTCCAAACTTTTTCTAGTGCCAAAGAGGGACAGTGTGCAAATGCGACCAGTAGTAGATCTCTCGTGTCTGAACGCTTACATTTAAAATTCACCCTTCAGGATGCTCACGGTGAATCAAATCAGACAAACTGTTCCGCCGCAAGGTTGGATGTGCTCGCTGGACCTGACAGACGCCTATTGGCATGTCCCTATCATCAAAAGGTTCCAAAAACTCCTTGCCTTGAGGATCAGGCAAGAGATTTATGTCTTTCAGAGAATGCCAATTGGGTTGAACCTAGCACCGAGAATATTCACGAAATTAGTCCGGCAAGACCTCATGCCAATGTTAAATCAGGGGATCAAGGTGTTGTGGTACCTAGACGACTGGCTAGTAGTGGCGGAGTCAGAGAGTTTATGCAATATCCATGTCAATCTCATTATAAATCATGTACAATCCCTAGGGTTCAAGGTCAACTTGGCAAAGTCTCATCTTGTTCCCACACAGGTAATTCAGTGGATAGGGCTGGTCTGGAACAGCCAATCTTACTCTCAGTCAGAGTGTGGACAACCGTAACAGATTTCGCAAGAAATTGTTTATGTTTCTCCACAGTCTGAACACGACGAGAAAGACTTGGGAATCTCTGGTCGGCTCTCTCAACTGGATTCAACTAACTGTGAAGTTGGGCCGGTTGAAAGTTATGAGGTTAATCTTGGAAGAAAACAAACTTTTCCCACTATTGCCGGTGGGAAAACTGTGGAACATTCCTCCATTAATTCACAACTTACTGTCGGTCTGGGCGAAGAGGGAAACTTTGCCCTAAAAAATGACTTGGGTTTCTCCCCCACCTACGGTATGGATAGACACAGATGCTTCAGGGACAATAGGCTGGGGATATCAGTCGAGCCTAGGCTACCAAGGTCAAGGTCTTTGGTCCCAAGCCGAGAACTTTTATATCAACAAACAAGAGTTTTTAGTCCCTTTGTTTTTCCTTCAAACTCACGGCTCTTCTTTACGGGGAAAATCGATAGCCTTTCAAATGGACAATTTGAACGCGGTACACTGCATTCAAAAGCAAGGGTCAACGAGGTCTCGGAAGTTGCTAGAATCGTCAGATTTTTGTTTTGCTCTAGCCGAAAAGCTGAGCATTCATCTTCATGCATCATACCTCCCAGGCGTTGCGAACGTCTGGGCAGACGCTCTGTCCCGGCGACAGAGCACCACAGTAGAATGGGCAATCAAGCAAAACATCTTCAACAAGATGATTGCAGAGCCATACCGTCCACAAGTGGATCTATTCGCATCCGAGAGGAACCACAGACTCCCTCTCTACCTAACCCGCCGGGAACTGACTTCGGCGGGGGGTCCAAACGCGCTGCCAGAGGACTGGAACAAGTGGAATTCCATCTATCTTTTTCCATCTCCAGACGCTTCTCTCATGTGTCAAGTAGTTCACAAACTACGGGGTTACCGGGGCTTAGTCTCGATGATCGCGCCTCTTTGGCCGGCTCAAGTGTGGCACCACCAATTGAAAATGTGGTGCGAGAGCCCGGTGTCGCTCTCGGTCTCGGACTTCCACTTTGAGATAATTGGCAACCTCAAGACCTCGCTGACTTTTACCTTATGGACATTCAAAATGCCAAATGGTTAACTCCGTATGGAGAGAGTATTACTAATAAATTTCTTTATCAGTATACTATGTCTACCAGGAGACAATATCAATCTCATTGGAAAACGTTCACAACCTGGATAGTAGAAACGGTGCAAACAGATGCATCAGTAGCCTTGGTTTTTAAGTACTTAGACTATTTGTTTGAACAAAAACGCCTTTCTGTAGTTACGCTGAAGAATCACTTGTCTGCCATTAGAACTCCCTTGTACGACCTTACAGGTCTATCCATACCGCAGGCGGAGGAGAAAGGGTTCATTAGGGCATGTTTCAAACTTCGCCCACCACCATGTCAGCTCATGCCTACCTGGTCTCTGGACAAAGCTTGATCTTTACTTCATTCGCGCAAGTATAACCATGCGCCAGATTTTGACTCATTATTAAAGAAGGCTGTGTTCCTTATGGCTTTGGCTACAGGTAACAGAGTATCTGTACTGGCAGCAATGAGCAACGAACCTAATTGCCTCAGGTTTGGGAGACTTAATGAACATTTACAAATCGCTCCTTCTCCCACGTTCGTAGCAAAGAACGAACATTGTGATCATGTTTTTTTCTGAATTTACGATCTCGGCACTTAAAAGTTGGCACACGCATCACGTTTTGTGCCCGGTGCAGGCCTTAATGAAATTAATGAGGGTGTCACAGCCCCAACAACAATGATCCTTATGGGTCAATAGCACAGGTACTCGCGTCACAAGAAGAAAATTAGCTTCCTTACTCGTTGATGTAATTCGTGAAAGTAATCCTGGTGTGGTGGGCAGAGCCCATGACATCAGAAAGTGGGCTATCTCACTAAGATTTTTACAAAATTATTCAATTGCTGACATTGCCAACACTAAATTGTGGACTTCCAATCATACTTTCTTGACGTGATACCTGTCTGTGGCTCTAGATAAGCCAAAACTGGCCTGTGTGGCATTACGTCAGCGGGTCTAGTTGGTCTTTGTGCTACTAGTATTAAGTTTAATCTTAAAGGTAGAAAAGGAGGGAGGGAGGGGTGCTGGTAAACCCAAAGACCCCTAGAGCCCCTCCGCCGGACTATGTGATAAGATCACGAGCTGTGATACTTAATAAGTCGATATATTACCTTGGGGTATGTGTTTGACTACATCTATATATTTTTCATAAATTTCAATTCGTTGTCAAAACCTCAACTCTTTTCACATGTGTATGTGTGACGGGGTAGGTGGGTGTGGATGGGGGAGTTATGTATGCGTGTGGGTGTGGGAGAGTTGTGTGTGTGAACTTACAAAGAAACCAACCAGGCCAACATAACAACGTCTACTGTGTTTGTCCGTATGCCAACCACAGCATAGTTCAAATAACTACAAGTTCAGGTCCCGTTATATTTTATTCTATATGCTCAGGCCCAATCCCCATTTTTCCTTTTTTTTTTATTTGGGGGGGGGGGAATGTGGCCAACTCAAGACAGAGCAAGAATAGGGACAACACAACAGAAAACATTGAACACACATAAACAAAATACACATTCACACACATCTAGATCATCCAGAAGACCCAGAGACACGGATCACCAAGGTCACTCCAGCACTTCCACGGTCCCTGACCACCGTAAATCAATCAAGGGTGTTCAAACCAAAGCAAGTACAATAATGCCACAAGAGTGCTAAACGTTATCCCGAGCTGTCAACTTTGGTCTGATCTCGTATTGATAACATTTTATGGATGTGAGAAGATTATATACAATTATGTAAAAGTTAAGAAAGAATAATTTTGTCTTAATTTGTTATTTTTGTAATCTCTCTATTGATACATAAATGTATATACAGTATAATATATATATATATATATATATATATATATATATATATATATAATATATATTTTATATATATATTAGATAAATATGTATATATATATATATATATATATATATATATATATATATATATATATATATATATATATATATATATATATATAAAGGGGGAGGTGTGGTGGAGTGGTCTTGCCACTGGCCTGGTAATCCAATGGTCCCGGGTTCGAATCCTGATATCTTGGTGGTGTAATGGTTAAGGTGCCTAAAAATCTGTGTGTGATAACCCGGGTTCGAATCCTGGTGGATCACATATATGCTTTCATTAATTTCATTGGAGGTGTTTAGTGTTTTGGTGAAATTAATACAAAATAGATTATCAGTAGGTTCAGTGATATTTCGTAGCGAGGCCGTTCCAAATTATCTGTGCCCCATGAATTTTCCTTCCTCTCACTTAAATCTGTGTGTGATAACCCGGGTTCGAATCCTGGTGGATCACATACTGTATACGCTTTCATTAATTTCATTGGAGGTGTTTGGTGTTGTGGTGAAATTAATAAAAAAAAAAATATCAATGGGAAGATATTATTGGGATGGAATTTGTGTTTTACCTAGTATCAGTGCATTACCACAAAGCCCACCGTAACGCCAACAAAATACCCTCATTGTTCCCTGGTTAAATAGCACCGTATGAATATTCCCATATTCAAAATATGCTACAGGGGTGCAATGCCTAGTAAATTCATTGCTCAATAGGTGGCGTTCTATATACCAACTATATACCAACACCACCATATACCAACACCACTATACACCAACACCACTATACACCAACACCACTATATACCAACACCACTATATACCAACATCAACACCACTATACACCAACACCACTATATACCAACACCAACACCACTATACACCAACACCACTACATACCAACACCAACACCACTATACACCAACACCACTATATACCAACACCACCATTATACCAACACCACTATACACCCACACCACTATACACCAACACCACTATATACCAACACCACTATATACCAACACCACTATATACCAACACCACTAAACACCAACACCACTATACACCAACACCACTATATACCAACACCACTATACACCAACACCACTATATACCAACACCACTATACACCAACACCACTATATACCAACACCAACACCACTATACACCAACACCACTATATACCAACACCAACACCACTATACACCAACACCACTATACACCAACACCACTATACACCAAACACTATATTGTTCCCTGATTAAATAACACTGTATGAATATTCCCATATTCAAAATATGTTACAGGGGGACAATGCCTAGTGAGTTCACTGCTCAATAGGTGGCGTTCTGAGAGTGAGGGTCTGAGTCTGGAGGGTGAGACGGTGAAGCACTTGAGCGAAGCAACCAGCCGCAACAGAGATGGAGCTGCTTCGAGCCATGATGGATGCTTCACATGTCTCACTCCCCAGACTGGAACAAGACCTCACGGGCTTCACCGTGTTGAGCGGTGGAATGTACAGGCTCTCAGCCTATGCCCGAGAGGGAGTAGTTGGAATAAAGAAAAAAAACAAAAAAAAAACACTACCATACACCAACACCACATTACACCCCAACACCACTATACACCAACACTACTGTACACCAACACCACTATACACCAACACCACTATACACCAACACCAACACCACTATACACCAACACCACTATATACCAACACCACTATATACCAACACCACTATACACCAACACCACTATACACCAACACCACTATACACCAACACCACTATACACCAACACCACTATACACCAACACCACTATACACCAACACCACTATATACCAACACCACTATACACCAACACCAACACCACTATACACCAACACCACTATACACCAACACCACTATACACCAACACCACTATACACCAACACCACTATATACCAACACCACTACACCAACACCAACACCACTATACACCACACCACTATACACCAACACCACTATATACCAACACCACTATACACCAACACCACTATACACCAACACCACTATACACCAACACCACTATATACCAACACCACTATACACCAACACCACTATACACCAACACCACTATACACCAACACCACTAGATACCAACACCACTATACACCAACACCACTATACACCAACACCACTATACACCAACACCACTATATACCAACACCACTATACACCAACACCACTATATACCAACACCACTATACACCAACACCAACACTACTATACACCAACACCACTATACACCAACACCACTATACACCAACACCACTATACACCAACACCACTATACACCAACACCACTATACACCAACACCACTATACACAAACACCACTATACACCAACACCACTATATACCAACACCACTATACACCAACACCAACACCACTATACACCAACACCACTATACACCAACACCACTATATACCAACACCACTATATACCAACACCACTATACACCAACACCAACACCACTATATACCAACACCACTATACACCAACACCACTATATACCAACACCACTATACACCAACACCACTATATACCAACACCACTATACACCAACACCACTATACACCAACACCACTATATACCAACACCACTATACACCAACACCACTATATACCAACACCACTACATACCAACACCACTATACACCAACACCACTATATACCAACACCACTATACACCAACACCACTATATACCAACACCACTATATACCAACACCACTATATACCAACACCACTATACACCAACACCACTATACACCAACACCACTATATACCAACACCACTATATACCAACACCACTATATACCAACACCACTATATACCAACACCACTATACACCAACACCACTATATACCAACACCACTATATACCAACACCACTATATACCAACACCACTATATACCAACACCACTATACACCAACACCACTATACACCAACACCACTATATACCAACACCACTATACACCAACACCACTATACACCAACACCACTATACACCAACACCACTATATACCAACACCACTATACACCAACACCACTATACACCAACACCACTATATACCAACACCAACACCACTATACACCAACACCACTATACACCAACACCACTATATCCCAACACCACTATACACAAACACCACTATACACCAACACCACTATATACCAACACCAACACCACTATACACCAACACCACTATATACCAACACCACTAAACACCAACACCACTATGCACCAATACCAACACCACTATACAGCAACACCAACACCACTATACACCATCACCAACACCACTATACACCAACACCACCACCACTATACACCAACACCACTATATACCAACACCACTATACACCAACACCACGTCTATACACCAACACCACTATATACCAACACCACTATACACCAATACCACTATATACCAACACCACTATACACCAATACCACTATATACCAACACCACTATATACCAACACCAACACCACTATACACTAACACCACCACCACTATACACCAACACCACTATGCACCAATACCAACACCACTGTACACCAATACCAACACCACTATACACCAACACCAACTCCACTATATACCAACACCACTATATACCAACACCAACACCACTATATACCAACACCACTATATACCAACACCACTATATACCAACACCACTATACACCAACACCAACACCACTATACACCAACACCACTATATACCAACACCACTATATACCAACACCAACACCACTATACACTAACACCACCACCACTGTACACCAACACCACTATGCACCAATACCAACACCACTATACACCAATACCAACACCACTATACACCAACACCAACACCACTATACACCAACACCACCACCACTATACACCAACACTACCGTACACAAACACCACGTCTATACACCAACACCACGTCTATACACCAACACCACTATATACCAACACCACTATATACCAACACCACTATATACCAACACCACTATACACCAACACCACTATACACCAATACCACTATACACTAACACCACTATATACCAACACCACTGTACACCAACACCACCACCACTATACACCAACACTACCGTACACAAACACCACGTCTATACACCAACACCACGTCTATACACCAACACCACTATATACCAACACCACTATATACCAACACCACTATATACCAACACCACTATATACCAACACCACTATATACCAATACCACTATACACTAACACCACTATATACCAACACCACTATACACCAACACCACTATATACCAACACCACTATACACCAACGCCACTATACACCAACTATATACCAACACCACTATATACCAACACCACTATACACCAATACCACTATATACCAACACCACTATACACCAACACCACTATACACCAACACCACTATATACCAACACCACTATACACCAACACCACTATACTCCAACACCAATATATTCCAACACCACTATACACAAACACCACTATATACCAACACCACTATATACCAACACCACTATACACCAACACCACTATATACCAACACCACTATACACCAACACCACTATAAACCATGTTACGACCGGGACTCGTATAAAACAAGGGCTCTTAATCATTGGACTAGAAAGGCACACAGCCACAATGGTAACACTAGATCCAACCCTCGAACTTATAATGCCGGCGCACAAAAACACCTATACCCTCCAGAGTTAAATCTGCGATAGCGGGTTATCCTCTAACTCGGTATAAATGCACTACTACTACAGGCTGATGATCTCTGATACAGCCTGATCACAACAACATACAATTACGTTAATAATGTATACAAGGAAAATGATAGAAAGCTTAATTAAATCACTGGAATGATTTAATGCAAACAAGAAGAAGGTATAATTAAAGTTACTCTAAACAATAATAAACTGTCACTCCTATATTAAAGAAAGTGAATGAAAGTCCTAAAGCATCGAACAGGAATCTTCTGAAGAAAGTCTGATGCTGCTTAAGATGATCGAATCGGATTTTGAACTGTTATATAAAGCAGGAACAAGATATGACAAGTGTAGGGACATACAGTGTTAACTGGCACGGGAATAACGATAAATGCGCAATAGTATTATCTCCAACAACAAAAGAAGTACTTCCTCAGGCAACGCAAAAGCCTGCTCGGGTTGTGCAACTCAACAACAACCAAGGCTTACAATCAACGTGAATAAAAATGCTGCATACATAACATAAGAGCTTATAATCCTAATCGGGTGTCTGCTAGGCGAATAAAGTCTAGCTGGGATGTCGTAGGCTAGGAAACAATGGCTGAGCAAGCGGCTCGTAGCCTAGCGAGGTCCGTAAGACTGTACGGCCAAATTACGTTAAATGACGGGGTGCTCTCTTGAGAGATCCAGATCGCTAGTATCTGGTTCTCTCCTGGCGACCCTCTTCAAGTCAAAGCAAAACGAGTTAGCACAGTGTTGGGTGGCAGAGGCAAAAGCCCTCACTCGCAACACAGTGCTAAACTCACAAGGTACACAGTCAGAAAGACAACCTAGGCTTCCCACGCATCCGTTGCGATTGTACAAGTTCAACAAAACCTGGTACACATCGGAAATCCCAACATCAATAGCCTCACCCCAGTCTAGCATTAAATAGCCCAGCAGACAACCAAGAAATAGATAGGGAGACACCACGAGTGTGTCGAACCTCTACAGACAAAATGTTAACCCCTCCAAAATGTCTAACTAAACATGAAATATCTGAGAGCTTCAGCATATAATACGATGGCCGATATATGAAATCGTACAGAACCAAAGGGGAGTTATGATGTTGAATAGATTAGAAGAATAAGAGGTAAGAAGTTGAGAGAGAGAGAAAGTGTTCTATAGGTGGAAGTCGGGGACAGATGGCAAGGGAGGTGTGAAGGTTATGCTGGTCAGGCAAGCTCTGAGCAAGGAAGGCACAAAGGCAGCAAGGAGTGTGGGGGGACTACCTCCTGCTGCGGCAGGAGGGCGGCAAAGCGGCCAGCCACTCAGAGGGCCCGGCCGTGGCATGATGTCACCGAGACAACGCGTAACACTACGCGCACATCCCTCTGCCTCCTGCACTTACTCACTCACACTCTCTAGCTGTATCATTCAGTCTTATACATTAAACTTATAACTGATGATATAAAATATAATGCATTGTCACAGACGAAAATAAAGACCACTTCTATACTGCCTGTGACATGACGATTCACAAGAAAGAAAGTATAACATTCTCTGATAACTGTAGCCCATTTCACTGCCCTGGCGAGCACTAGTGGCTACCGGGAGGCGATTCTGCCAACGCTGGTAGGCGTCACAACCAACACCACTACATACCAACACCACTATACACCAACACCACAAACACCCACACCACTATACACCAACACCACAAACACCAACACCATTATACACCACTGTGCTCTGTCCAGGGGCACCGTGCACCCATCTATCAAGTATTGTTCACATAAACAATTATTTTGTGAGGTGGTTCCCCCCATACCGCAGTTCTCGAAAGAGTATCGTCCAAAGCATTCCGTGTTATCAACTCGCCACCTCTTACTAGTTCCCTACAATATCTTTCTACATGCTGCAATGTTGCATCTCTTTCACTCTTCTACCTTATTACAACAATCAGTGTTCTTCAGGCCATACCCCTCTTTTACGGCGAGTGAATGGTACCCCCCATTTAATAAACTAATAATGAACTATAGGAAGGCTAAAGATATAGTATAATATGAATATAAATTCCTTTGTCTGCTATCAAATAGCTTAACTTTCTAAAACATTTGTTTTCAGATAATTAACTTTAAAGGGGTAACTTCAAATTATTGAACCATGTAGAGACTTAAACAAATAATTTATCGCCACATCTTTGTACTTCGGGTTCAGAATGAGTAAGAAGAAATTATGTTTATGCTAAAATATCAATCTTGCACAATAATGTATATATATCTACTGCATTGGGGTTCGTAATGGAGGATTATTGTTAAGAACGGGGTGTTCCTTAACCTGGGAAGCACGTAGCTATGGAATTTGAAAGTGCCCGCCAGGCGAAGATATTTTGATTCATTCCCGCCTAAAATAGTTATTTTACCATAAATATCGTTATTACTTATTCATATGCGCCTATTTTACGTTTAAAATGAAGATATTAATAATGTAACAACAATAAAACAAGTGGGAATAGTATTTGGGGGGTGAAAAAGACGTATTATTGCCGACCGATCGTATCAGGAGGGGAGAGCCGGCGTGCGGTATAACCACTCTCTCGCACTTCCCGATCGATACTGCCGTCTTGCAAGTGAAGTCTCTCTGTTGCTAGGATTTATAACTGCCTCCCGAGTTACCCTGAAACAACGGGCAGGAAATTCGCGCCGAAAATTACCCGATGAAAGAGGGAATAAGAGGAAAAATAGGAAAAAATTGAGGTGGGGGGGGGGGGGGGGTTGGACACATGTGGAGTAGTGATAGGAGGTATGGAGGGGAATTATCACACTTAATCACATATTGCTTTGTTTTAAGTGCCAGTGGGATGTTTTGAAAGTCTTTTTTAGGCCTTGGTTCATATGAGGACGCTCGCCTTCCTTCGTTCACTACAGACTCAATTGAGGAAGCTCGGCATTCTTGGGTTAATATCTATAGGTTCAGGAACTAATGTCTAGCAAGGCCGGTCATAGTGATCTTGGCCCCATTTATTGTTTTTCCCTCTCACTAAAACATTATGTTATCCATAATGCAATTGGGTCTAAGTACATGATTAGATTAATATCCCAAATTTGAAACTTGATATTAATTGTGATATGTGATCGTTTACTTAACCTTTAACTGTGTTGGTGGTGTAATGGATTAGATGCTAATGTTCTCGGTCTGGTGTCCCGAGTTCGAATCCCGGGAGGACCATATGCTTTCATTAATTTATTCTAGTGCATTGGGGTTTGTAATGGAGGATTAATGTTAAGAACGGGGTGTTCCTTAATTTGTATAGGTTCAGGAAATAATGTCTAGCGAGGCCGGTCCTAGTAATCTTGGCCCCATTCATTGTGCTTCCCTCTCACTAAAACATTACGTTATCTACAGTACAATACAGTTGGGTCTAAGTACATGATTAGATAAATATCCTGAATTCGAAACTGAATATTAATCGTGATCGTGTACTTAACCTTTATCTGTGTTGGTGGTGTAAAGGATTAAATGCTTATGTTCTGAGTGTGGTGTCCCGAGTTCTAATCCCGGGAGGACCATATGCTTTCATTAGTTTATTCTAGTGCATTGGGGTTTGTAATGGAGGATTAATGTTAAGAACAGGGTTTTCCTTAATTTCATATGTACAAAAGAGTTATTCGCAGTGAGGAATTTCAACATAATTCATTGATCTTACTTAATTCAGTAAATCATTAGCCTATCTTTATGATTGATTCTTCTGGAACACTCACAATATATTGTAGGATATTATGTTAATTTTCTAATCAGTACAACATCAAAATATAAGGGTTCATAAATGCTGAATACCTCCGTAGGACACACAATGTCGGGAAGCCTGGGTTGGCCAGTCTCTTACTTACTATATATAGGATCTCTACCCCACACCAACCCAATAGTTTTTTTGTTTACGATAGGGCATGGAGTTCCACACTTCTAATTGCAATGGTGGACATTAGAGGTGTGTGAGACCAGCGTCCCACGTATGCTATATGCTAGATATTATCAGCATGGGTGAGGTGATTACACTGGTTACAGACTACATTTACATCCACAGCCATTCCAACAGTACAATAATATTCCATCCTTTTACCATACACCTGAATACACTGTACACACCAATATGAACAAGCTAGATAATTGTTTAGGAATATGGAAACATGGAGGCGATTCAGTTGGGGTATCCAGATGACCAATTGTTTTTATTTTGATTATGAAACGAAGGAACAGACAAACTAAAATATAAATCTTTCCATAGACTTTAAAGAAACTCGGCTTATAGACAGATAAAGCGCAACGATTGTACTATATACTCAGAAAAATGTCATTGTAGATGAAATAATTAGATATACTTAACGATGCCCATTTGATCAGATTGACGAATACCAATGTTGATGATCCAATACGTAAGAAATTCTAGTTAATAGATTTCATACAATAGGCAGGCTCAAATTTGCACAGTTCATAAAATGCACAATTATACGTTTATTTAACTACCAAGATATTTCAGTGCCTATTTAGTTACTTTTGTTGTATATGGAACAAGGAGACACAAGATAAGACTGCCTGTAGTTAGTGTCCCTTCAGACTGAAACCAAATGTCAACGTACAGTATAGCGGGTGAAAATGCCTGGATACAGGGAGCTTGAAATAAGTTAAGCTATAGGAAGGGAGACACCTAAACCTGTAGGAAGAGAGTTTCAGGGTTTACTTTTAAAATGGATTAACAGTTCTGAAAATAGGGTCACTCTTATGTTAAAGAGTTTGATTGAATAGTGAAGGGATTGTATTGAAAGGTTGGTCGCCTACTCCCTGAGAGTAGGGAGGTATTGAAAGGTGGGTACGTCGCCTACTCTACGTAAGTGGGGTTCACTCTATACAAACACCACAGTATGATACACCAAAACCATAATAACCACACCACTATACACCAATAATACCACACACCACTTTATACCAAAACCACACACCACTATATACCATCACCACTATACAAGAACAACACAACATGTTACACCAACAACACTATGCACCAACACCAATTACACACCACACCACTATACACCAAAACCACTATATTATACACCAATACTACTATACGCTGGGGAGATTGTAGGCACTAATCGAGCAGGGATAGACCCAGAGGTTATAGGCATTTGATAACCTTGGATGATTCCGGTGCTATTCCTCCCTCTCCAGC
Source organism: Paralithodes platypus (assembly GCA_032716605.1). NCBI lineage: Eukaryota > Metazoa > Arthropoda > Malacostraca > Decapoda > Lithodidae > Paralithodes > Paralithodes platypus. Next base: position 69,654,488 of record CM064513.1, on the reverse strand, counting down.
CCACTCTCTCCTACTTGTGCCTAATATCCTAATCTCTTCTAAAGATATACTTTCTACCCTATCTGGGCTTGATACTAAAAAGGCGGATGGTGTTCCGCCTGTTGTACTAAAAGCCTGTGCTTCCGTGCTGACTCCCTAGCTAGGCAAACTCTTCTGTCTCTGTCTCTCCTCTAACGCCTTCCCTTCTTGCTGGAAGTTTGCTCTCATTCAACCTGTCCCAAACAAGGGTGACCGCTCTCAACCATCCAAATATCGTCCAATTGCTCTCATCTCTTGTATCTCTAAAGTTTTTGTAACTATTTTTACTTCCAAATTTCTTAAGCATTTATCTTCTCATAATTTGCTCTCAGATCGCCAGTATGGCTTCCTTAAGGGTCGCTCTACTGGTGATCTTCTTTCATATCTTACTAACTATTGGTCATCCTCCTTTCGGGACTTCGGTGAGACCTTTTCTGTTGCGTTAGACATATCGAAGGCCTTCGATAGAGTCTGGCACAAATCTATAATGTCTAAACTACCCTCCTTCGGTTTCTATCCCTCCATCTGTGCCTTTGTCTCTAATTTCCTTTCCGGCCGTTCCATAGCTGCGATTGTGGACGGTCATCTCTCACTTCCTCATCCTATCGACTCTGGTGTTCCTCAGGGATCTTTCCTATCTCCCATTCTCTTTCTAATTTTCATAAATTATCTTCTCAACTGTTCAGTCCAATCCATTCATATGCAGATGACTCTACCTTACACTACTCAATTAGTATTCCTGAATGCCCCAGCCAGCAATCCCTCAAAAACAAACATAATGAAGCCATACAACACTTATCTTCTGATCTAGCTACCATTTCCAATTGGGACAGAGAAAATCTTGTTACCTTTAATGCTTCCAAAACTCAATTTCTCCATCTATCTACCCAAAGTGAACTCCCAGAGGACTATCTCTTATTCTTCAACAATACAAAAATCAACTCTTCATCTTCTCTCAGTATTCTAGGTGTCTCTTTTTCTTCTGCTCTATCTTGGAAGGACCATATTACCAGTCTTGCTAAGGCGGCCTCCCAGAAGTTGGGTGTGCTCAACCGCCTCAAGGGGTTCTTTACCCCTGCTCAGCTTCTTGCTCTGTACACGGGGACAGTGCGTCCTTGTATTAAGTACTGTTCAAATGTGTGGGGAGGATTCTCTCACACAGCACTCCTAGACAAAGTAGAAAGGAAAGCCTTTCGTATCATTAACTCCTGTCCACTCACCGACTCTCTGCAATCTCTATTTCTTCGCTGCAATGTTGCATCTCTCTCGCTATTCTATTGCTACTACAATAATCAGTGTTCCTCAGAGCTCTCTCAGTGCAAACCACCTCCTCTACGTAAGGTACGTAGTACCTAGGTAGTCTTGCAACACAATCCCACCCGTACTCTGTACAACTCTCCAACTCAAGAGTGAAACGTTACTCCCAATCATTCTTTATTCAAGAGGTGAGCTCTGGAACTCTCTCCCTGAATCCATCTTTCCCTCATCCTATATCTTAGATTGTTTCAAACTTTGTGTGTTAAGACAATTTGGCTCGAACGTTCCTTGATTTTGTCCATGTCACTCTTTTAACTCTTAGGGAGGCACTCGTCACAGGCAGTTTTCCCTTTTGTCTCCCTCATCCACATAAAAAAATAAAAATAAAATAAAATACAGTACACCAACATCATTATACACCAACACCACTATACATCACACACTGTACACAAACACCAACATGCACGAACACCAGCACCAATACCACCTTTTGTTTCAGTACGATTGTATTATGGTTAGTATTAGACGCTTCTATTTAGCATTGAAAGGACCTATAGGAGTCAGTCTTTTTTTTTTTTTTTTTTTTTTTTTTTTTTTTTATGAGACAATGAACGGAGGAAGGACAAACACAGATAAAACAAAAAGGTCCATGTGCCTAAAGGCATCCTCCATTCATAAAATGTTTGTAACAACTGGATTTAAACATTTGTAAATTGTAAGTTAGTGGAAAGCAATTCGAGGGAAGTGAATTCCAAAGAGTAGTAGCTCTGGGGATAAATGAATTCTGATAAGCAGAAGTTCTGCATTGTGGAGGAGAAAGTGTAAATTCATGGGCGCTCTCAGCTGCCCTAGTTCTACGGGGAAAGATATGGAGAGGCGGCACAATTGAAGCAAGTTCCTCGGAACAATTGCTGTGAAAATATCTGTAGAATAATGCAAGGGATGCAACGTTTCTTCGTATGGATAATGTAGGAAGGTCCTGTGTGATTGCAGGGTTATTGATTAATCTAATAGCTATATTTTGAATTTTGTCCAACTGCCTCAATGCAACCACTCCACTTCCACCCCACAGAGGTGAACAGTAATCCATCTGAGAACGCACATGACTTTTATATATTACGGCCAACTGCTCGTCAGTGAAGAATTCTCGAACTATGTACAGGAGTCCCAGTTTTTTAGAGGCATTCTTAGCAATGCTTCTAACTTAATGTGTCCAGCTCAATTTAGTAGTTAATGTTACACCGAGAATGTCAATACTAGGGGAAGTGGGAATATTTACATCATTAAAAAATATATGGGAGTCAGTGAGATTCTGTCGGTTAGAAAATTGAATGTACTTGGTTTTCTGTGCATTAAAGGAAACTAGATTCTTTTGTCCCCATCCATTAATTCTAGAAAGGTCCTGGTTCAGAGAAATTGCAGTGTTTATTTTTGAATTTATAAGATCCCTTTATATTTCAGTAAGTCCTTCCTAAGTTGAATGAAATCATATTTTTGACCTAAATTATTTCCACGTTTTCTTGCTAAAAAATATAGTTATTTTATGTTCGCGTAACTCGGACTATGACAGTTCGTTTATATTTATAAGTCAAAATAAGGGGTCGGGCGCAAGTTGGACTAGATAATAGTCCATCAGGCGCCTTGCCCGGGGAGACGATTAATATGAAGGGTGCGCCTGAAAGTGTGGTGGGCGGGCTTGTGGCTTTGGCTCCGCTGCATGTCTGCCTGCCGAGATCGGAGCCTCTCCGGGTCGTCGCGGGCCGGGGGAGTGCTGGAGCGACCTTGGTGACCCTGGTCTCTGGGTGTTCTCCTGGGTGACCTAGATGTGTGTGTATTTTGTGTTTTGTCTGTGTTTGTTCGCTCTTTTGTCTTGTGTTTTGTGTTTTCCTGTTCTTGTTCTGTCTTGAGTCGGCCACCCCCAAGAAAAAAAAAAAAAAAAAAAATAGGAAAAGTGGGGATTGGGCCTGAGCATATAGATAGATAGATAGATAGATAGAAAATTACTGAAATTTCATTTTTATATTTGAATTCTCTTGGTAACCCTGGTTTCCAGGAGTAAGGCCAACATAGGGTCTAGTCGAGTCTGTGATCTTTGTCCCCAGGCAGAGTGGTAGTTTCGGTGTCACAAGCTTTCTATTTGCTTTTATACTGTACAACAAACAATTACAGACAAAACTGTTTTAGTAGATCTCCAAGTCACAAACGAAGGACAACAGCCAGTTGCAAACTGAGCTGTATGTATTCCCCCAGTCGCAGACAAAGCAGCTTTGATCCCAATTGCAGACAAAGGGTCGGGGGAACCATTCGTAGATTAAGCAGCCAAACATTTGATGGAATTGGTGATAATCCAGTCCAGCAGCATAGGAGTAGCACATTTGTCTACTACATTTGGGCACGTCCTGTCAAGGTAACAGGGGCGTATGTCATGGGAGATAGGACCCGTGTTGCAGGCCAGTCTAGCATGGAATGTGGTCGACGGTGATTCAGCCTAGGCTTAATCATTCCCCGGGGGATTTGTGGCAATGGCTCATTTTCAATGCTTTTCTTTCATTTTCTTTCTTCGGTAATGGTAAATTATTATATCTATATAGGCGCCTAATGGTGAGTTTATAGCATTACCCTTCCTAAGCTACATAAAATTACATAGTGTTAGTCAGAGTATAAGGAGGATGATGCCATGTTGAAAAAAAATAAAATAACCGAAGAACTAATATTTATCAACATAGCAGCCATTAGCATGCCTCAACGCCTTTTTAATAGTGCATGATATGAGTTTGTAAGAATGCCGAGAACGTTGTGCAATTAGTGTCACACAAACTCATACTGGAGAATGTCAGGGAGTTGTGTTTATATCTTTATGTTTATTTATTTATCTAGCTACCTTTCTGTCTATGTAATCATCATGCGATCTATCTATCAATATTTCTGCCTGTGTTTCTATTTACCTATTTATTTGTGTTTCTATCTATCTCTTTATTTATCTATTCATGTATTTAAATATTATTCTGTCTGTCTATCTTTCAATTTACCTATCTATTTATTTATGGTTTTAGTCATATGTTAAATTGTCTATATATGTATTTATATGTCTTCCTGTAAGCTGTATATAGTTATCACTTTAACTATCTATCGATGTTTCTGTTTGTCATTATATTCGTCTATATTCCATTCATGTATTAATCCATCTGCTTATCTCTCAATATATTTATCATCTTGTCCACCTGTCAATAATTTGTTTATCTTAATAGTTTTCGTACTTTATATTTGTTTTTTTGTTTACCTATTTGTATGTATATCTATCTATCTATCTATCTATCTATCTATCTATATATATATGTATATATATATGTACAGTATATACTGTATATATATATATATATATATATATATATATATATATATATATATATACAACGGTGTTCCTTCAGTTCTACTCAAAAACTGTGCTTCCATGCTGACTCCCTACCTAGGCAAACTCTTCCGTCTCTGTCTTTCCTCTTATGTCTTCCGTTCTTGCTGGAAGTTTGCTCTCATTCAACATGTTCCGAAGAAGGGTGACCGCTCTCAACCCTCCAACTATCGTTCAATTGCTATCATTTCTTGCACATCTAAAGTTTTTGAAACTATTCTTACCTCAAAATTTCTTAAGCATTTATCTTCTCATACCCTACTTTCAGTCTGCCAGTATGGCTTCCTTAAGAGTCACTCTACTGGCGATCTTCTTTCTTATCTTACTAATTCTTGATCATCCTCCAATTGGGACTTCAGTAAGACTTTTTCTGTTGCGCTAGACATATTGAAAGCCTTCGATAGAGTCTGGCACAAATCCCTCATTTCCAAACTATCCTTCTTTGGTTTCTATTCTTCCATCTGTGCCTTTGTCTCTAATTTCCTTTCCGGTTGTTCCATAGCGGCGGTCGTGGACGGCCACTGTTCACTTCCTCAACCTATCAACTCCGGTGTTCCTCAGGGTTATGTCCAATCTCCAACTCTCTTCTTATTATTATTAGTCTTCTCAACTGCACCTCCAGCCCCATTCACTCATATGCTGACGATTCTACCTTACACTATTTAACTAGCCTCCCACAACATCACTCACAGCAGGAACTTCAAAACTCACGTAAGGTGGCCATAAAGCACCTATTTTCTTATATCTCTACTATCTCTAATTGGGGCAGAGAAAATCTTGTCACTTTCAATGCTTTCAAAATTCAATTTCTTCATCTGTCTACTCGTCGACCCCTTCCAGAAAACTATGACTTACTCTTCAACAACATACAAATTAACCCTACATCCTCTATTAATATTCTTGGTGTCTCTTTTTCTTCTAATCTATCTTAGAAAGATCAAATTACATATCTATCTATCTATCTATTGCTGGACGCCGTGATCCCCGAAGGGGTGGCCATGAACGAAAATGGCCCCATGCACCTCTCTCACCAGTCAGTCGACGTCTCTCCTCCCATCCAGCACCGCCTTCACTCATATACATCTTTACTCTATCCTTCCACCTCTCACTCCCTCTGCCTCTCCCTCTCTGTCCTTCCACCTCACTCTCGTACACTCTCTTAGTCATTCTCTCGCTTCCCATACGTTCCACATGGCCGAACTATCTTAAGGTGTTCCTTTTCACACTTCCCAGCACATTTACATCCACACCACACCTCTCTCGTACTTCCTCATTCGTCTGTCTATCCCTCCATGTAACTTCGCATGCACTTCTCAAATATCTAATTTCAACCCCTGTCACTCATGGTTTTTTTTTTTTTTTTTTTTTTAAGAGACAATGAACGGAGGAAGGAAAAACACAGATAAAACAAAAAGGTCCATGTGCCTAAAGGCATCCTCCATTCATAAAATGTTTGTAACAACTGGATTTAAACATTTGTAGATTGTAAGTTTGTGGAAAGCAATTCGAGGGAAGTGAATTCCAAAGAGTAGTAGCTCTGGGGATAAATGAATTCTGATAAGCAGAAGTTCTGCATTGTGGAGGAGAAAGTGTAAATTCATGGGCGCTCTCAGCTGCCCTAGTTCTACGGGGAAAGATATGGAGAGGCGGCACAATTGAAGCAAGTTCCTCGGAACAATTGCTGTGAAAATATCTGTAGAATAATGCAAGGGATGCAACATTTCTTCGTATGGATAATGTAGGAAGGTCCTGTGTGATTGCAGGGTTATGGATTAATCTAATAGCTTTATTTTGAATTTTGTCCAACTGCCTCAATGCAACCACTCCACTTCCACCCCACAGAGGTGAACAGTAATCCATCTGAGAACGCACATGACTTTTATATATCACGGCCAACTGCTCGTCAGTGAAGAATTCTCGAACTCTGTACAGGAGTCCCAGTTTTTAGAGGCATTCTTAGCAATGCTTCTAACATAATGTGTCCAGCTCAAGTTAGTAGTTAATGTTACACCGAGAATGTCAATACTAGGGGAAGTGGGAATATTTACATCATTAAAAAATATATGGGAGTCAGTGAGATTCTGTCGGTTAGAAAATTGAATGTACTTGGTTTTCTGTGCATTAAAGAAAACTAGATTCTTTTGTCCCCATCCATTAATTCTAGAAAGGTCCTGGTTCAGAGAAATTGCAGTGTTTATTTTTGAATTTATAAGATCGGGTTGGGTGAAAGAATTGGTAAATGTGAAGGAACTGTGGAGTGTTGAGTCATCTGCATAGGAATGTATTGGATTATGAGTGGTAGATATGAGATCATTGATATGAATGAGGAACAGAATTGGGGCCAAAACTGATCCCTGGGGAACACCAGCATTTATTGAGTGAAATTGAGAATAAAGTCCATCTACCATTACACATATTTTTCTGTTATGAAGATAAGAAGAAATTAGTGGAACTAATGATGCAAGGCCGTAGTGTGACATCTTCGACAATAAGGATTGATGCCAGACTCTATCAAATGCCTTTGATATATCCAGTGCTATTGTATGTGTTTCACCATGTTGGTCTGTAGCTTGGTTGATTTGATGCGTAAGAAGGCAAAGCATGTCTGCAGTTGATCGACATCGTCTAAAACCATATTGCCTATCACTGATTAATTTATTATTCTCAAGATGCTTAATTATGTGATTATTTAATATAATTTCAAAGACTTTACCAAGAGTGGAAGTTATAGCTATTGGTCTGTAGTTTGATGGATCTGAAGAGGCACCTTTTTTAGGAACTGGATGGATGTTTGCTTCTTTCCAGGGTACTGGGAAGCATGAGGTATGAGTACATATTACCACTCTAGCTAAAACAGCTTCCCAGAAGCTGGGTGTGCTCAATCGCCTCCTGGGGTTCTTTACCTTGCGCAGCTTCTTGCTCTGTATAGGGGCACGGTATGTCCATGTATTGAGTATTGTTCACATGTGTGGGGAGGATCCTCTCACACAACACTTCTAGACAAAGTAGAAAGGAAAACATCCGTCTCATTAATTCACCAATTCTCTGCAGTCTCTCTCTCTTTGCCGCAATGTTGCATCTCTCTCACAATTCTACCCCTATTACATTAAGCATTGTTCCTCAGAACTCTCTTAGTGTATACCACCCCTTCTTCGTACAGCACGTAGCACCTGTCTTGTGACACTATCCCACCCCTACTCTGTGCAACTCTCCAACCCAAGAGTGAAACATTATTCTCAATCTTTCTTCTATTCAACAGCAGAGCTCTGGAACTCTCTTCCATAATCAGTCTCTCCTTCCTGTTACTTAAATTGCTTCAAACTATGTGTGTCCAGGCATTTTGAAGTTCTGCCTTTTAACCTCAAAGGGCGAGCTGTATATAGTGGACACCATGTAACTGGGCGACGATATTAGGCCTCTTTCCCACCTAAAATTGTTATTTTACGATAAATATCTGTATTACTTATTCATGTGCGCCTATTTTACCTTTACTATGAAGATAGTAACCTGTAACAAGAATAAAACAAGTGGGAATATAATTTTTCCGGTCAAAATCGGGAATAAACATGGAGCGGCCCATTCATGAAATGTGGAGCACAGTGAGGCAACCCCTTCCCTCGCGAGCCCTGGAGCATGACTGAGAGTCCCACCCCACTGTCTAGTGTCTACCTCTGCCAACACACTCGCTAGGCACATAACCACACCTTGCAACCAGTTTGCTAATGTTAGCACGAAAATATACCAATGAATTAGGGAATAACAGGGAAAATAGGTGATAATTGAAGGGGGGGGGGGGGTGGGGGGGGGGAAGGGGGGAAGGAGGGGATGTGGAGGAGTGATATGAGGTATGGAGGAAAAAAGAAAAAACAAATTGTTTTAAGTGCTACTGGGGCCTTTTAAAATGTTTTTTTTAGGCCTTCCCTCTTAAGAGCTTTCTCGCCGTTGCCCAGTAAAACCTTTTAAGAGTGTTCTTGTCGTTCCCGGGTTAACTCCGTCACTCACATACAAAAAAAAAAAAAAAAATATATATATATATACATATATACCGGTATATATATATAGGCCTATATATATATATATATATATATATATATATATATATATATATTATAAACATATATATATATGTATATAGGAGATATACACGCCACACTCAAGCTACCACTTCGCAATACTCACAACCATGTCAACAGACTACAACCACAACAGCTGCAGCCCCCCCCCCCCTCCCTCCACGCAACCACCCCCACTCCCAACCCCACACACACACACGCACCCTCCCAGATGGAACTTAACAAGCAGAGTGGGAAGAGTTCCAAAGAGTGATGGATGAGTGGAGTAACAGCTACTACCCTTCACCGAATGCCAGCCTCAAAGTTCTTGAACAAGACCTCTACATAGAACAGCAGATAAGGCATGCCCACAAATCAGGCACGGAAATAGAACATACAAGGATCATTAGTATTACGATGAGGATGTTCGGAAATTATATGCAAGGATCAACACTACCAGGAAGCTCTTCAGGGAAAGAAATCCCAGTACAGGCCACTTGAAAATGGGACTCCCCTGGGCGGCATCCCGAGCCCCATGCTCTTCAATCTGCTCATGGAGAATCTAGTCAACCTGGATTTTGGCCGTGGCACATAATCTCTTCTGTTATATGGACAACCTTCGACTCATCATCGCACAGGGACCTAACAAAATGCGGAATACACAAAGAGCACTGCGCATAATAGAGGATACCTGTGCGGTCCTTGGGCTGAAGATAAATGGACAGAAGACGAAGGCCATGGCCATCAAACACAGACAACCAGACTGGAGGCTCCAAGTGCAGCGAGCAGTCGTAGAATACAAAGGAGTACAAAGGAAATCAAGCAACAACAGGTCTAGTGACCCTTCTAGGCTGCTTGTCCTCCAAAACACTGAGGATCAAGTGTCCAAACAGTGGTTTAGAGTGGGTAAGGGAACATTGGAAAGGGAACTACTGCCCTGGAACTAATGTCTGTGGCAGGATTAGGAAGTTAGTAGGGGACAGATGGATTAGTAACTGAGGGGAGGATAAAATTTGTCTAGGCGAAGTTTAAATGAATCAACGGTGCTGCAGTCTATAACATCTCGGGTAAGCCCATTCCATAAGTTGACAACTCGATTGAAGAAGAAATTTTTAGCTTCGTGTTAGTTAAAAGATTTACCAATAATTTTGCACCCGTTTCCCCGCCTGTAATTAGATTGGTCGATAGTGAAATACTTATTACAGTTTATATTGTCGATGCCTTTGATGATTTTGAACACTTGAATTAAGTCGCCTCTTAATCTGCGCTGGGTTAAAGGAAATAGATTTAATTCTCTAAGACGCTCCTCGTATGGTTTGTTCTTTAGGCTAGGTATCATTTTGGTAACTCTACGTTGAACTTGTTCAAGCTTGTCTATCTCTTTTTGGTAATAAGGGCACCAGGATTGAACGCAGTGGGTGAGGGAGCATAAGTGCCTCGGCGTCTGGTTCGATACAGGCCACACCTTCCACAGGCAGGTGGACTACCTCCAAACCAGAACCATGAGCAAGGTGGGGGGCCATTAGCTCACTTATGGGCCTTCATGCAGGAACTGACCAGGAGGTTCTGAGATTCTACTACACCCACACTGTACAAACTCTAGTCGACTATGCCTCGCCAGCCCTTGTAGTGCTCAACTAGGATCAGATTAAAAGTCTCTCAAAGCCAAGCTTTAAGGCTCATGTTAGGTGATAAATTCTAAATGCACATTGCCAATATGCAGATGGAGTTTGGGATAGCACCCATCCAGAATTGCATCCACCAGAAAGTAGTGTATCTGGTTGAAAGGACATATATTAGACCAAGGGATAGCGTAATCGAGGACAAGATTATGACAGCCCTGCGGCAAAGGCCAGATCTCTTCCAAGGCGGAAGGTGGAGCCGCAGGGTAGCTGAAATAGTAAAAATATTTGAGATGCAGCACGTCACACAGCTTGGCAAGGACCACCCCCACCCAGACTACATTCCACCACAGCCATAGGCAAGAAGGAACAACTCATAGACACTTGCCAGGGTCACGGTGAGGAAAGATGAGGAGCCGCTAGTCACTAGGATTGAGGCGGAGCTCAGTATTGCAATGGTAGAAGGAGAGGGAGCAGCCGTCTACTACATGGACGTATCCGTCCAGGAAGCTGGACGAGTAGGGCTGCCCAAGAGAGACAGTCCTACTGCTGGAGAACAACAGACGAATCCTCCACCCTCCAAACAGAACTCGTCTCTATACTTCAAGCCTGCAAGCACGCGCTCCACACCCCATCAGATTGAGTGGTCAAACACACTGACTTAAGATCTGCTATGGAAAACCTCCAAAGTAGTAGGCTTAAAGACAACATCTGCCTAACAACATCCACACCAGTGGTCCTTAATCAACTCAACATGCAAGGGAAAACGGTGGATTTCAGCTGGATCCCAAGCCATGTGGGAATTGTTGGAAATGAGGAAGCCGACGTAGCAGACAAGTCAACCAAGCCGACGCAGCAGACAAGTCAACCACCCACATGGCCCAAGTTACCCATGCTGTCAGAACATCCCTCTCCCTGATAAAAGCAAATCCCAGAAAAAAGAAGACCAGCTCCACATTGAATACCACAGAGGGCTAACCACTGTAGGATCCTTCTTGTGCAACTGGTACAGAAACTCAACAAATTGTCAGCAGCTTCGCCTTCCCAGTAGCACCCCCAGGGAGGTGAGAGTCAACCTCCATCGGCTTAGACACTTAGCTACAAATGTTGCTGGCAATTAAAGAGAACAGAATTGAGGGATTGCAATCACTACCAAACAAACACAACTCTACCACTCAACCACTGGCTGTTGGAATGCAAATGCACTGAAGTTTTCAGAAGATAAAACCACATTGCCACAACCGATCCTGCAGATGACAGGGCAGTCCAGTTGGCTACCCAGCTAATAAGAAAGTCCTGGACCAAAACCACCGACCTACTTGTCCAGACAGTAAAAGAGTCCCCCCACCACGATGACCCTAGCTTAGCTTAGATTAGACAAAGCATCAACAGAAAACATTGAGCACAAATCTCAGGTTAAACAGCTCAGATTAGGCTAGTTGTTGAGTTGTGGGCCGTCTAGTGACAAAGGCCCGATTTTGGGCATGTTATCATGTCCAAATATATCTTAACCCTTGTCTGGCGGCGCCGGACTTAAGTCGGTCTAGAGAAGAAAGGACTATGTGGCGGGGATCGACTTCAGGCGGTGTGCAATTTTGAGCAATATTTGGCTCTGAGAGAGAGACGAGCGGTGGGAGGAGCGTAGGTCGGCTCTGACCGTTCGGCACGGCTCCCACGCCAGCACTGGGCCCGCCTCCACACACACCCACACTCACTGCCTCGCTACACAGGGAATTATGTAAGGAAATTACCGTATTTTAGGGATTTTTCCTTCGTCTTGCACGATCGTTGCAAGAGAACGTGTGGTCGTAGAAGGATGGTTCTGGTGTCATTGGAAAGCTCAATTATCGCCCTTTCAGGGATACATAATTGTATTATACTCTGGCTCTTGTTTATGCATGAAAAAGAGCACGGAAACAAGGTCATTTAGGGTAAAACCACCCGCTTGGCGGGTAGTAGAAGTTACTGACGGGCCCGCTCGTAAGGCGTTTATAAAAAAAAAAAAAAAAAAAAATCCAGTACACAGTCGCTGTTCACGCAAACTCGTCTGCCCTACTCTCTCTGCAGCCTCTCTCTCTCTACTCTCTACTCTGAGCAGCCAAAACTCAAAGAGTGCTCCCAGAAAAACTAATTGTTGTATTTGATAAGAAGAGTTCATTGTTACCCTTTAGTATATTAAAAGATTTAGAAAAGAACAGATCTCCATGTGTTGCCATTGATGGAAAATGTTCTGTTTCTGCGCCTCTTGTTTCAGGTGTCCCGCAAGGCAGCATCCTCGGGCCCCAGTTTTATATTCATTTTACTGCTGACTTGGGTTCTGGGCTTGACAATAAACAAATTTCTTATGCTGATGACAACACTTTGTATTCTTCCATTTCGTCACCCCAAAACAAATATGAAGTTGCTGCATCTCTAAGCACGAACTTGGCTTGATTAAATCTTTGTGTCAACTTTGGAGAATGAAGCTTAATGTGAATAAAACACACACTCCAATATATTAGCAGATCCCGTACTTCGGTTCCTCCTCATCCTTGTTTGCGTTTTTCTGATGAACAAATTATTGACATGGCAAGTTTTCACTTACTGGGAGTTACCCTCGATTTCAATATGACTTTCGAGAAGCATCTCCGCTCCTTGCCCTCTTCAATTGCTCAAAAGATAGGCTTGCTTCGCAAATGTTATATAACATTTCCTTGTGACAGCACTGTTATCAAATCCCTTTATGCGTTTATTTTTCCACATTTTGAATATTGCTTACCTGTTTGGATGTCAGCTGCCAACTTTCCTCTAAATTTGCTTGACAAATTTCTTAATTCAATAAAATTTAAGTTTCATATGCGGCCTCTAGACTTCAGTCATCGGTGTCAAGTTGGTGTCCTCAGCATTTTATTCAAGTCTTATATAATGCTCAGCATCTTTACATGGTGTTTTATAGGAGCCTTTTGCTCCAGCACGTGTAACAAGGTCTACCATGAATAGTCTAAGTGTTTCTACGACTCAATTTTCTAGGTGTTATATTCCGTCTTTGGTTGAATTGTGAAATAATTTACCTTATGAAAAAGTGCAGGCGGATAATTTTTCTACTTTTAAGTCAAGACTAACTTGATCTCTGCAACAAGAATTTTATGTTAAATGCTTCTTTATTATAAATATTTAACTGACCTGCTGGAAAGTGTGAAAAGGAACACTTTGAGATGTTTCAGCTATATGGAACGTATGGGAAGCGAGAATATGACTAAGAGAGTGTACGAGAGTGAGGTGGAGGGGCAGAAAGGAAGATGCAGACCGAGAGAGAGGTGGAAGGATGGAGTTAAGAGGTATATGAAAGAAATTGGTGTTGGTTGGGAGGAGGGGCATCGGCTGACAGAAGTGCATGGGTTTGATTCATTCGTGGCCATCCATTCGGAGACCATTTCGTCTGGCAATAGATACATGGATAGATAGATAGATAGATGGATAAATGTTGGAAAACATATATATATATATATATACTCTGTATATATATAATATCTAGATATATATTATATATATATATATATATATATATCTATATAAAAATATATCCAAAATTTATATATATATAGATATATATATATATATATATATATATATATATATATATATATATATATATATATATATATATATATATATATATATATATATTTTCTTTAATACATACGAGGTTGAAAGAAATGGCAATTTCTGCGTTGGAAATTTTATTATTCAAAGTTTCCAGGTCTCTGATGAGTTTTCGCTGGGTGGCAGGAAGTAGATGAAGGAGATGAGCAAAATTCATGGTGTTACAGGGTTACATAAATGTACATGATGATACAGGATATACGACGCGTTTCACTGGACAACCAGCATTATCAAGTAAGGAAGGAATGAAATAAAAGGTAAACAGGAAGGGTATATATAGAGGGTGGAGGATCAGAGGAGGAGGAAAACAGGGGGCAAAAGTCTGCTATTGGTGGAAGCGTAAACTAGGAGAGAGAAGGGGTTAACCTCTCCACGCATGCGCACTGGATGCGGGATGGTGGTCAGTAGGTGGGGTCGAAGCTGATTGGCTGCGTGTCGAGGGGCGTGGCCTAAGTTGTGTGGCGCCTGCAGAAGACGAAGCTGAAGGAGGTAGCGCGGGGGGCTGCGTCAAGGGCACCGGGGGGCGAGGAGGGGTGTTAGGTCCTGTAGGGTAGTGCCTTTTGGCAGAAGGAAGGATCTGAAGGTCCAGAGTTTGGTTGTTGATGTTGGGATGTAAGGCTTGGATATATAAAGCTTCGAGTATAGGTAATCTCCTTGGGTCACTTTCTTTATCGAGTATGGTGGTGTGTTTCTCTAACTCGTTGCGTGTAAGGTGAGGGTGGTTAGGGGTGAGATAGTGGTCTTTGATGGCTCCAGCCTGAAGGTGAAGAGTTAACCGACGTGAAAGACGAGTCTGCGTCATACCAATATAGGAATGAGGTCCACAGTCCTCATAATTACAGGTATGTTGGTAAATGACGTGATCGTCGGTCATCGGGCTCTTTATCTTGGTGGAGGCTGGTTTGTTGCGGAGAACGAGGTTGGAGGTCTTGGGGGATTTGTAATAAATTATTAATTTGATTTTGTTTTCCGGGTTGGTTGGGTGGACATGCTTGGAGATTATTTCTTTTAAGACGGCCTCGTCATTTTTGTGTTCAGAGGACATGTAATTGCGGTAGAAGATCTTAATTTCATTGGGGGGGTCAATGTTGGGAGGGCTTTGAGTGTACCATTTTTCAAGATGGTGGTTGATGGTGCTGGAGATGTCGGAGTTGGAGTATCCGTTATTTACTAAAACTTGGGATAGTCTTTCTAGTTCCTGGTGGGTGTCGGCCCAGGTAGAGCAGTGCGTGAGGGCTCTCCTAACATAGGCGGAGATGGAGGATAGAAGATAACGGCGGGGGCATTCACTATCGCCGTTGAGGCATTGTCCTGTGTTAGTAGGTTTAATGTAGACGGTGGTTTTGAACCCATGGTCGTTCAGAGCTACGAGGATGTCGAGGAAGGGGAGTTGTCCATTGTTAGATTTTTCAAAGGTGAAGTTAAGTCCGGAGGAGGTCATGAAGCGACGCTGGAGTTCCTGTAGTTCGTGGAGGTCCTTGATTTGCACGAAGATGTCATCCACGTATCTACAGTAGACGGCTGGTCGTTGGGCAGCTAGGAGCTCTTCCTCGATGGTACCCATGAAAAAGTTCGCAAAAAGAACTCCTAGGGGGCTGCCCATCGCCACACCGTCTATCTGCTTGTACATGTTGCCCCGGGGGCAAAGGAAGGGGGCCTCCTTGGTACACAGCTCCAGTAGTGTTTTCAGGGCCTTCTCCGGGATGTCCAGTGTAGGTGTATCAGGGCAATGATAAATTCGACGTAGAATCATGTCAATGGTCCTATCCACTGGCACGTTGGTGAACAGGCTTTCTACGTCGAGAGAGGCGATAGTGTGGTTGTTGTTACGGGGGGCGTCTCGTAAAATTTCCAAGAAATCGTGGGCTGAGTTAAGGTTGAATTGGCTGGGCACGTAGGGGGTGAGGAGGTTGTTCAGGGCCTTGGCGATCTGGTAGGTGGCAGTGGGGATCTGGGAGATGATGGGGCGGAGGGGTTCCCAGGTTTGTGTGTTTTGATGGTTCCGTACGCATAACCAGGGGTGTATTCTCCGACGAGTTTTTTAAGGTGGATCCCTCCTTGTTTGGCGTTGGTGGCGGTGATGGTGGTGGTGGCAATACGTTTGATTTCGTCGGTTGGGTTGCGGGTGATCTTTTAAAATTAGTGTTGTCACTTAAGATGACGTCCATTTTTCTAAGATATTCCTCCTTGTCATGGATCACGAGGCAGGAAGCTTTAT
Source organism: Paralithodes platypus (assembly GCA_032716605.1). NCBI lineage: Eukaryota > Metazoa > Arthropoda > Malacostraca > Decapoda > Lithodidae > Paralithodes > Paralithodes platypus. The sequence goes on along the minus strand of CM064513.1, from coordinate 69,638,270 downwards.
CCGCACGACGGATGATGATGTTGGGGTTGTCTCTTAATAGTTTGGCAGCTTGGAAGTGTTGTTTGTTGAGTATTTTGCTATGGTGAGTTCCTCTGGTTTTGGCGGCTTCAGCGAGGAGAGTAGGTTGTAGGGCGGGAGTAGTGGTGACCTTGCCATCCTTCTTGAGTCGTAGGATGTCGTCCAGGAGGATTTCCGTTTCTAGGCGTTTCCGGTGGGGGCCAGGTTTGGAGCTGTAGTGGCAGTTGAGGCCTTTGTTGAGGAGGTCTTCTTGGTCCAGGGTCAGAATGGTGTTAGTAAGGTTTATATATCCTTTTGTTGGTTTGGGAAGTTTTAAGTTTCCGCCATAAAGACGGGCAAGCTTTTTTATGGTTGTGTTTTCGGCTTGTCTTCTGTGTTGTTCAAGGAGTTGTTCGAGGGCTGTGTTGATTTCGGCTTTGAGGTGGTCTGGAGGGGTTTCGTCTTCCCAAATCCGTAGAAGAGCATCTCGTTCTTTACGAAGGTTGTTGGCGAGCTCTCGTTTTTCAATTATTTGGTCCTTCACCAGTTCTTCACGAAACTGGAGGGTGCTGGTGCGATGTCTGGCATTCTCGTGAAGTTTTATGTTAGTAAAGCCAGGTAATAAATTTTCTTTAATACATACGAGGTTGAAAGAAATGGCAATTTCTGCGTTGGAAATTTTATTATTCAAAGTTTCCAGGTCTCTGATGAGTTTTCGCTGGGTGGCAGGAAGTAGATGAAGGAGATGAGCAAAATTCATGGTGGTACAGGGTTACATAAATGTACATGATGATACAGGATATACGACGCGTTTCACTGGACAACCAGCATTATCAAGTAAGGAAGGAATGAAATAAAAGGTAAACAGGAAGGGTATATATAGAGGGTGGAGGATCAGAGGAGGAGGAAAACAGGGGGCAAAAGTCTGCTATTGGTGGAAGCGTAAACTAGGAGAGAGAAGGGGTTAACCTCTCCACGCATGCGCACTGGATGCGGGATGGTGGTCAGTAGGTGGGGTCGAAGCTGATTGGCTGCGTGTCGAGGGGCGTGGCCTAAGTTGTGTGGCGCCTGCAGAAGACGAAGCTGAAGGAGGTAGCGCGGGGGGCTGCGTCAAGGGCACCGGGGGGCGAGGAGGGGTGTTAGGTCCTGTAGGGTAGTGCCTTTTGGCAGAAGGAAGGATCTGAAGGTCCAGAGTTTGGTTGTTGATGTTGGGATGTAAGGCTTGGATATATAAAGCTTCGAGTATAGGTAATCTCCTTGGGTCACTTTCTTTATCGAGTATGGTGGTGTGTTTCTCTAACTCGTTGCGTGTAAGGTGAGGGTGGTTAGGGGTGAGATAGTGGTCTTTGATGGCTCCAGCCTGAAGGTGAAGAGTTAACCGACGTGAAAGACGAGTCTGCGTCATACCAATATAGGAATGAGGTCCACAGTCCTCATAATTACAGGTATGTTGGTAAATGACGTGATCGTCGGTCATCGGGCTCTTTATCTTGGTGGAGGCTGGTTTGTTGCGGAGAACGAGGTTGGAGGTCTTGGGGGATTTGTAATAAATTATTAATTTGATTTTGTTTTCCGGGTTGGTTGGGTGGACATGCTTGGAGATTATTTCTTTTAAGACGGCCTCGTCATTTTTGTGTTCAGAGGACATGTAATTGCGGTAGAAGATCTTAATTTCATTGGGGGGGTCAATGTTGGGAGGGCTTTGAGTGTACCATTTTTCAAGATGGTGGTTGATGGTGCTGGAGATGTCGGAGTTGGAGTATCCGTTATTTACTAAAACTTGGGATAGTCTTTCTAGTTCCTGGTGGGTGTCGGCCCAGGTAGAGCAGTGCGTGAGGGCTCTCCTAACATAGGCGGAGATGGAGGATAGAAGATAACGGCGGGGGCATTCACTATCGCCGTTGAGGCATTGTCCTGTGTTAGTAGGTTTAATGTAGACGGTGGTTTTGAACCCATGGTCGTTCAGAGCTACGAGGATGTCGAGGAAGGGGAGTTGTCCATTGTTAGATTTTTCAAAGGTGAAGTTAAGTCCGGAGGAGGTCATGAAGCGACGCTGGAGTTCCTGTAGTTCGTGGAGGTCCTTGATTTGCACGAAGATGTCATCCACGTATCTACAGTAGACGGCTGGTCGTTGGGCAGCTAGGAGCTCTTCCTCGATGGTACCCATGAAAAAGTTCGCAAAAAGAACTCCTAGTTATGGTTATGCGTACGGAACCATCAAAACACACAAACCTGGGAACCCCCTCCGCCCCATCATCTCCCAGATCCCCACTGCCACCTACCAGATCGCCAAGGCCCTGAACAACCTCCTCACCCCCTACGTGCCCAGCCAATTCAACCTTAACTCAGCCCACGATTTCTTGGAAATTTTACGAGACGCCCCCCGTAACAACAACCACACTATCGCCTCTCTCGACGTAGAAAGCCTGTTCACCAACGTGCCAGTGGATAGGACCATTGACATGATTCTACGTCGAATTTATCATTGCCCTGATACACCTACACTGGACATCCCGGAGAAGGCCCTGAAAACACTACTGGAGCTGTGTACCAAGGAGGCCCCCTTCCTTTGCCCCCGGGGCAACATGTACAAGCAGATAGACGGTGTGGCGATGGGCAGCCCCCTAGGAGTTCTTTTTGCGAACTTTTTCATGGGTACCATCGAGGAAGAGCTCCTAGCTGCCCAACGACCAGCCGTCTACTGTAGATACGTGGATGACATCTTCGTGCAAATCAAGGACCTCCACGAACTACAGGAACTCCAGCGTCGCTTCATGACCTCCTCCGGACTTAACTTCACCTTTGAAAAATCTAACAATGGACAACTCCCCTTCCTCGACATCCTCGTAGCTCTGAACGACCATGGGTTCAAAACCACCGTCTACATTAAACCTACTAACACAGGACAATGCCTCAACGGCGATAGTGAATGCCCCCGCCGTTATCTTCTATCCTCCATCTCCGCCTATGTTAGGAGAGCCCTCACGCACTGCTCTACCTGGGCCGACACCCACCAGGAACTAGAAAGACTATCCCAAGTTTTAGTAAATAACGGATACTCCAACTCCGACATCTCCAGCACCATCAACCACCATCTTGAAAAATGGTACACTCAAAGCCCTCCCAACATTGACCCCCCCAATGAAATTAAGATCTTCTACCGCAATTACATGTCCTCTGAACACAAAAATGACGAGGCCGTCTTAAAAGAAATAATCTCCAAGCATGTCCACCCAACCAACCCGGAAAACAAAATCAAATTAATAATTTATTACAAATCCCCCAAGACCTCCAACCTCGTTCTCCGCAACAAACCAGCCTCCACCAAGATAAAGAGCCCGATGACCGACGATCACGTCATTTACCAACATACCTGTAATTATGAGGACTGTGGACCTCATTCCTATATTGGTATGACGCAGACTCGTCTTTCACGTCGGTTAACTCTTCACCTTCAGGCTGGAGCCATCAAAGACCACTATCTCACCCCTAACCACCCTCACCTTACACGCAACGAGTTAGAGAAACACACCACCATACTCGATAAAGAAAGTGACCCAAGGAGATTACCTATACTCGAAGCTTTATATATCCAAGCCTTACATCCCAACATCAACAACCAAACTCTGGACCTTCAGATCCTTCCTTCTGCCAAAAGGCACTACCCTACAGGACCTAACACCCCTCCTCGCCCCCCGGTGCCCTTGACGCAGCCCCCCGCGCTACCTCCTTCAGCTTCGTCTTCTGCAGGCGCCACACAACTTAGGCCACGCCCCTCGACACGCAGCCAATCAGCTTCGACCCCACCTACTGACCACCATCCCGCATCCAGTGCGCATGCGTGGAGAGGTTAACCCCTTCTCTCTCCTAGTTTACGCTTCCACCAATAGCAGACTTTTGCCCCCTGTTTTCCTCCTCCTCTGATCCTCCACCCTCTATATATACCCTTCCTGTTTACCTTTTATTTCATTCCTTCCTTACTTGATAATGCTGGTTGTCCAGTGAAACGCGTCGTATATCCTGTATCATCATGTACATTTATGTAACCCTGTACCACCATGAATTTTGCTCATCTCCTTCATCTACTTCCTGCCACCCAGCGAAAACTCATCAGAGACCTGGAAACTTTGAATAATAAAATTTCCAACGCAGAAATTGCCATTTCTTTCAACCTCGTATGTATTAAAGAAAATTTATTACCTGGCTTTACTAACATATATATATATATATATATATAATATATATATATATATAATGTATATATATATATATATATATACAGTATATAGAGAAATTTTAGTGCGTAGTGTGCAAAGGCGAGCTTGTGTTACGTGATGATCCTGTGGCTGTGAATTTTGGAAATGAGTCTTTGGAGCTGGTGAACAAGTTTTGTTACCTAGGAGATACCATGTCTGCCGGTGGTGGGGCCGAGGCTGCCACTGTTGCTAGAATTAGGTTTGGCGGGGGTAAGTTCAGAGAACTGATGCCAATCCTGACCATGAAAAGAATGCCTCTCCCCATGAAGGGAAAGGTGTATGCCTCATGTGTTAGAAGTGCAATGACATATGCCTCAGAAACATGGGCCGTTAAAGTAGAGGATGTCAACAGAATGGAGCGTAATGAGATGAGAATGGTGAGATGGATGTGTGGGGCCAGGCTACAGGATAGAATAACAAATGTTGAGCTGAGGAGACGTTTAGGTATAAAGAGTATTAGCGAGGTGATGCGTATAAGTAGACTGGGATGGAATGGACATGTGGAGAGAATGGATGAACAAAATTGGGTGAACAAATGCAGGTCTGTGATTGTGGAGAGAGCTGCACCACGAGGACCTGGGATCGGACTATACATGCCGATCTCAAAAGCCAAGAACTTGACAAGTGAAGCAGCCCTAAACAGGGTTGCCTGGAATGCCGCCATTAGGACAAGAGACTGAAACTGCACGTATGTGTGGAACACTCAGTCTTAAAATTTGATGTATGTTATGTATGTGTATATATATTGAAAATATATATATATATATATATATATATATATATTATATATATATATTATAATATATAGTATAATATATATATATATATATTATATATATATATAGATATATATATATATATATATACAGTAATATATTTATATATAATATATATATATATATAATATATATATATATATATATATATATATATATATATATCTATATATATATATCTATATATATATATGTCTATCTATATGTATATACATATCTATATATATATATAATATATATATATATATGCCAGGTTGGATGTATGGAATGACGGAGCCCAAATGGAAGGGTACAGATGTGAGAGTGGGGGTGTGGAATGGGTGTGTGCTGGAGTGAGTGAGGAGCAGAGCGAGGGAAGGTGCATGTTTGTTTGTAAGTAACAAATGGAAGGAGTGTGTAAGAGAATATGGGTCTGCGGGTTCAAGGATTGTGTGGGTGAGAATAAAGTAGGAATATAAACGTGGGTGATTGTGTGTGTGTATGCTCCGACAGAGGATAAACTTGTATGAGAGAAAGAGGAGTTCTGAGTGAATGTGGAGGCGTGCCTGGATAAGTTTGACAAGAACGAAAGAATATTTCTAATTGGGGATATGAATGGTAAAGTGGGTGATAGGAAAGTTGATGTAGTGGTGGGAGGGTGGGGGGTATCGTCAGAGGTGAATGGGAATGGTAGTGCACTTGTGGACGTATGTGTGGGGAGGAGGTTGTGGATAGCCAACATCTTCGTCCGACACAGAATGATACACAGGTACACATGGAAAGTGGTGTGGACGATGAAGGATAAGACAGTGGTGGAACGAAAGTCACTGATTGATTATTTATGTAAGAATGAAGAAATCTGTGATGGATGCTAGGGTGTATAGGGGTATTGGAGGGGGTCTGTCTGATCATTATGTTGTAGTAGCTAAGGTTAGGATACAAAAGAAGTGGGTGAGGAGGGCTGGAGGGAGGCCAGAGGAAGGTGGAATGGTGAAGAGGGTGGAGAGGCTACAGGAGGAGGAAATCAGGGAAGAGTACAGGAGAGCAGTAGAAAGACGACTAGGTGGGTTCGACCTGGAAGATATGGAGGAAGTGGAGGAGATAATCAAGGTGTTTAAGGAAGAGATCTGTGCAGCATGTGAGGAGGTGTGTGGAGTGAGGAGAAGAGGGAGAGGAGTGAAAGGTGGACATGGTGGACAGAAGAGGTAAAAATAGATGTGAAGACAAGAAGAATGCGTATAGAGAGTGGTTGGTTAGTAGAGGGAATGAAGATTTGGAGAGTAAGAAACGAGCGAGGTATGTGGAGAGAAAGAGTGGTGAAGAGAGTAGTGAAGGAAAGTAAGAGAAGATTAGATGAGGAATTGGAAGGAATCTGAGTGTAAAATGGAGGGAGTGTAAGAAAACTGTTTTGAAAGGAAGTCAAGAAAGTTAGGGAAGGTAGCAAGGGAAACAGTAAGGGTGTGAAAGATAAGAATGGGAGAATGCTAACCGAGAAGCAAGAGAGAGTCGAAAGATGGAGGGAGTACTTCAATGAGTTGCTAAATGTAAGGAATGAAGAGCCAGCAAACATAGTTGGATATGGTATGGGAGGGAGAAGAGGAGAAGTAGTGGAGGAGGTGAGGATCAGGAGGTCAGAAGTGTGGGAAGCTATGAAAAGAGTGAAGTTGGGGAAAGCACCAGGAACAGATGGAGTGTGTGGAAATGTTGAGGTATGGTGGTGAGATAGTGATCAAATGGGTATGGAAAATGTGCAAACTAGCATGGGAGAAGGGGAATGCACCCGATGACTGGAAGACTGGCATAATAGTCCCCCTATATAATGGCAAAAGGGAAAGAGGAGTGTGTGGTAACCACCGAGGAATATGTCTTTTAAGTAGGGAAGGTGTACAGAATGGTAGTGATTGAGAGAGTGAGAGTGAGAACGGAGAAATGGATAGGCGACGAGCAGGGAGGTGTTAGGAAGGGAAGAGGATGTGTAGAACAGATTTTACCCTGAATTGTGTTGTAGAGAAATATCTGGAGAAGCAACAAAAGGTGTATGTTGCCTTTATGGACTTGGAGAAGGCCTATGACAGAGCGGATAGAGAAGGCCTGTGGAAAGTACTTAGAATATACGGAGTAGATGGCAAGTTGCTGAAAGCAGTGAAGAGCATGTATGAGGGTGCAAAGGCGGCAGTACGTGTCGAGAATGAGCAGAGCGGGTTCTTTGACCTGAGTGTTGAGTTGAAACAGGTGTGATGTCCCCGTGGTTGTTTACTGTATATATGGATGGAGTCATGAAAGAAATACTAGGAAGAGCAGTGGATGTTGGTGTATCGCTGAAAAGGGAGGGAAATGAGTGGAAGCTGCCTATACTGCTGTTTGCGGATGATACAGTTCTGATGATGATAATGAATGGGAGTTGCAGGGTCTGGTAAATGAGTTGGAACAGTGTGCGAAAAACGGAATTTGAAGGTAAATGCAGGGAGAGCAAGGTTATGGTCTTCGAAAGGGTTGAAGTAACAGAGTGTGAGGTGAAGTTGAACGGTCAGGCTTTGGAGATCGTCAGCTCTTTTAAGTATCTGGGCAGTGTGTTGAGTAAAGATGGGACTATGGATGAAGAAGTGCGGGAGAGGGTGCAACAGGGGAAGAGGGTTGTAGGAACGTTGAAAGCAGGAACAAGAAATACGGTGGTCAGTATGGAAGTGAAGAAGTCCTTGCATGACAATGTGTAATCCCGACACTAACTTACAGAAGCGAAGCATGGACGTTCAGGAAGAGACTCAGACCAGAGTGAGAGCGGTGGAAATGAGTTACTTGAGAAGTGCGTGCTGAGTTACATGGAGGGATAGACAGACGAATGAGGAAGTAACAGGAGGTGTGGTGTGGAGGTAGATGTGCTGGATAGTGTGAAAAGGAACAACTTGAGATGGTTCGGCCATATGAACGTATGGGAAGCGAGAGAATGACTAAGAGGGTGTACGAGCGAGGTGGAAGGACAGAGAGGGAGAGGTAGACCGAAGGAAGGAGGAAGGATGGAGTGAGGAAGTATATGAATGAAGGCGGTGCTGGTTGGGAGGAGGGCGTCGACTGACTGGGGACAGAGGTGCACTGGGGCGGTTTTCTCGTGGCCACCCCTTCGGGGATCACGGCGTCAGGCAGTAGATAGATAGATATATACATATATATATATATATACGGGTATATATATATATATATATATATATATATATATATACTATATATATATATATATATATATATACAGTATATATATTATTAGAATGTAATACATATATTTCTTGCTGAAAGTCATAGGATAAATATTTTGGTTACGTATGCATGATATTTACACCGATCTTTGTTATTCATATAAACACAAATTATTGCTCAGCTATGACAAAATTACGTCAGTTAATCTCGAAGAAACGATGAAATATTTCTTATATATCGATTTTCAATGTGATAATAATCTTATGTTTTGTTTTAACCGGTTTTATTTGTATACATCTTTGGATGTATAATTCTGTTATATTGAAGAAGGCCAAGCCGCCCACAACAACCAGCCACCTGCAAATCCCGAACTTACCAGGGCGCCCCCAACCGACAACCACACCAAAGCCAACAGAATCAGGCGCAACCCTACAGCCAGGGTCACCTACAGCAGGCGCACCTAACCCCGTATGGTACAAAAACAACCAGAGGCATCGCCGATCATTGGGGTCTTATAATACCGGAGCCCATCCTTCAACTATTCTCTTTCAAACCGAACGGGCTCGGTATAGCGAAATCCCCCTGAGGACAGGTGTACCAACCCCCCAGTAACACAGATCAAACAAGCCGCAGAGAACTACTTTGCATACGAGATAGCGGTTCCACGGTCCTACGCCGCCAGATGTGACGTCACCACTACAAGCTGACCCAGGGTTGGCCGACGGCCAGGTCAACCCAGCCAATCAGGACGACGCAGTGCCGCCCCCCACACACTCACCTGTAGAGTGGACCTTGGAGGGGATACGAAAGCAAATATTGCGGGTCCTACCTTGCTATCCTCCCTCCCCCCATCGCCGGAGTGACAAGGCCTATGTAAGTGTTAGGAAAGGCCAAAGGTGCCCTTTTTCCGTGCAGCCAATCAAGCCTAGGAAGACCTAAGGAGTAAATAGGTACTCAGACCAGGATAGGGAAAGTATCTCACCTTCCCTCCTGAACTGAGTGTCTAAGACCTCCCTAGGTGCTCCAAAGCCCAAAGTCTCAGTGTGGTAGGAGTATTTAATATCTCCTGGTCCCTCTGTCAGCATCACTGCAGAAGCCATTCGTTGTTGGACGCAAAGAGTATTTAATTATCTCTGTCAGCCTCACTGCAGAAGTTATCCGTGGTCTGACCATTAGGACCTATTAACATAACTTCCATTCGATCAGTTGATGTTTAAAGCCAAACCCTCAGTACGCTATCAGTAATTAATATCGTTATCCTATGAGTAGAGTGTTGCATGTTGGAACGACCACTCAGTCGTCTGAACGCTGCCTATACATAGATAGCTAACTCATCCTTGTCTAATTCTGTGTACGTCTTGTATATATATATTACTTGTCCTATTTCCTTGTTCATGTACGGGTAAAGAGAATAAAGTTGATACCTGTCTGCTTGCCAATAGTACTCTGTTAATTCGGGTAACCTCTTAAAGGCAGACCCAGTGTATATAAAATACCCCATTCTATTCCATGTCATGTTAGGACTATTACATCCTATAATTATATTCCTATTAAATATATAACTGTGTGAAACCTGATTCGACTACTCACTCCGATACCTCTCCCTTAGCAAGTGCAGACCTCATCATACAGTTCAGTTTATGCAGCCCTAACTCCCCACATATATAACAAGGGCGAGTATCTTAAATAATTGCATATAGAGGCGATTATAATGTGTTAAATAGTGATAACATACGTGCATCATCTCGCGATAGTGCAATTAGCACTTGAGAATGAACGGTAGTATTGTATTGTAGTATCATGAGAGAGTTTATTATAAGAGGGAAGTGTAATTTGTACGGCGACGGATTGTGCATGAAGTAATTTGTTTACGATTGACTGTCTGATATCAATATAAAATATAGTAATTTGAAAATATCTACCACTACATTTTATGTCAAGTGGTGCGATATCGTCAAACCAATCAGAACAATAACAATATACTCCAATCTACCATTAAAAGGCAACCCAAAATATGATGTTACATTGTACGGTGTGGGAAGAAGGAAAGATATATTGAGGTGTGGCTTGAGCAAATCAAGAGCCAGTTAGTATTCAGCTAGAAGATGAAGGGAAGAATGGCTGGTGTTGACGAGATTGCTACCTCCTCTCATATTCTCCAGCTTTGTCTTGCTTTGCAAGAAAGGATGGACAATGTGGAGAGAGAGGTGCAGTCTCTCACAAGACGAGAATTTGGCCTTAAAGCTGTCTTTGGCTGACAAGAAAAGTGAGGGTAGTGCAACTGCTGTTAGGGATCGTGATGCTCCCTGGCAAGTTGTTCCAACAAGTGCAACAAACTGCAAATTTCTACGGCGGCCAGTTGCCCTCAGCAACAAGTTCATCACCTTGGATGACGAATGTGATGGTGAGGCTACGAGGCTTCCTTCGGCGAGGAAACCAGGAGAAAGGTAAGTAAGTTGCCTCCAACAGGGAATGCTGTGACTGCTGCCCCCCCAGGAGTACCTTCAACTGCTGCCCCAGGAGTTCCTGCCGCTGCCGCAGCTGCTACCAAGTCATCGACAAGGAGAGGCAAAGTCCTTCTCAATTGTTGGGGACTCCATGGTCAGACACTTAGCTAGGTCCTCCTTAACTGATATTAGGAAGCTTGTCTGTCTGCCTGGTGCCGGGGTTGGGAAGGTGTTAGAGGACATTGATTACATCATGAAAGATATTGGAGATAGCCCCATTATCTGTCTCAGTACAGGGAGCAATGATGTTGGTAAAGGTAGGACGGAAGTACTGCTTCGGCAGTACAGGGAGGTGTTAGATAAAGTTAGGAGGAAGGGAGGCATACCTGTAGTACACAGTATCTTGCCACGGAGAGGGGTCAGCAAGGAATGGTCATCTAGGGCAATTGGTATCAATTGTCGGCTGGAAAAATACTGTAATGCAAATGCAATACCATTCCTTGATAACTGGACCGTTTCTATGGTAAAAATCAGTTGTACGCACAGGACGGGGTTCATCTTTCTCGGGTAGGGGTGGCAAATTTAGGTAGGTCAATAGATAGGATTGTCGCGGGGTTTCGCTGAAAATAAAGCCTGAGAATATGAGTAAGAATAATTGTCTAGATAGGGTAAATTGCCGTACTGGTACATCAGATAGGAATAGAAAATATCAGTCACAGGATTTTTATTGTACTGCTAGTAGAATATTGAAGGTGTAACAGAAGATGGGAATTCAGTTAGAAATAAAGGTAAATCCGATACCAGTAAAATAAATTCATTGCGATTATATTATACAAACTGTAGGAGTTTATGTAACAAAATGGATGAACTTAGAGCACTTGTTAGCAACGAAAATATAGACATTATAGCACTGACTGAAACATGGATTAATACAGAATCAAGACATTTTTTAGCAGAATTCCATATACCAGGATATAGTTTGTTTAAACGCGACCGAACAAGTAGGAGGGGCGGCGGAATAGCAGTGTTTGTCAGGAGTTCTTTAAAAAGTTGTATTAAATCAGGTATTAGACTAAATACTGATAACGAAAGTGTTTGGGTTGAGGTTAGCGAAGGTAGTGAGACCATAATTATTGGAGTTATTTATAGACCACCTAATATAAGTAGAAACGAAGGTACAGCTTTATGGCAGGAAGTGAAAATAGCATCAAGGTTTAGCAATGTGTGTATTATGGGGATTTTAATTTTCCGAATATTGATTGGCAGCATCAAATCGGCGACTCAGATTCAACAGAGTTTATTGAGGCGGTACAGGATAGTTTTTTTATTTCAATTCATAGACTCGCCTACTAGAGGTAATAATATCCTCGATTTAGTTCTCAGTAATAATGAACAAATGATAAATAATGTAGAGATAGGAGACCAACTAGGAAATAGTGATCATAAATCAATTTATTTTAACATACAATGGACAGGAAAGGCTAAAGAGAATACAACACTTATCCCAGATTTCAGAAAAGCCAATTATGGTGGATTAAGACGAGCCTTAAGAGTCGATCCTATGGTTAAACTATTAAGTGGACCCAGGTGCCGCTAATGAACATACTCTCTCTCAGATACCTGTCTTAACTCAGGATAATTTGACAGCTACATATAATAATTTTATTTCTTCACTCCACAATGCGCAAAATAAATATATCCCCAAAAGAAAATTTAGATCAACACAGAACCACCCCAAATGGATGAATAATAGACTATTAGACCTTCTAGGAAAAAAGAGAGGAATATATCGAAAAATTAAAGGCGAAAATTCACCTACTGCTTACTATCAGAATCTATCAAGAGAGGTTAAAAAATGTATAAGGACAGACAAAAGAAATTATGAAATCAGGATAGCCAATGACTCAAAAAATAACCCTAAGGCTTTTTACCAGCTATATAGATCTAAAGTTAGAGATAAAATAGGCCCCCTTAAAACTTCGATAGGAGAAATGACAGAAAATGATTTAGAAATGTGCAGTACATTAAATAGGCAGTTTCTATCCGTTTTCACTAATGAAAATTTGGCACAGATTCCAGAAGTCCGTAAGGTATATAGAGATAGTATAGCCCATAGGTTAAGTACGGTTACTATAAGTAGAAATGATGTGCTTAAGGCAATTGACAGACTGAAACCTCAGAAATCGCCTGGTCCCGATGAAGGTATATGCCAGAGTATTAAAAGAATGCAGAGATTATTTAAGTTATAACCCATTAACATTTCTTTTTAACAATTTCCATTCTAGAAACAGGTATGAGTTCCAGAAGCGTTGGAAACTTGCAAATGTAGTTTTTCCGATTTTCAAAAAATTTGATAAATCAATAGCAGTCCAATTACCACGTGTCCCATTAGTCTCACTTCCAATCATAGGAAAGCACTAGAGTCAATTATTGCTAGGAAAATGAGAAACCACTTAGGAAACATTTAACTTAATCAATTCTTCTCAGCATGGATTCACTCAGGGACGTTCTTGCCATTACTAATTTGCTTAGTGTTTTTCTCAGAGGTTTATATGAAGCAGTTAGATAATGACAAGGCATACGATATTATATATTTAGATTTCAGTAAGCTTTCGACAGAGTTCCTCATGAGAGATTGATGAGACAGGTTGAGGCACATGGAATAGGTGGGGGGCGTTGTTGGGATGGATTAGGTCATGGCTAATTGGTAGGAAACAGAGAGTCAGCCAGTAAATGGTATCCGGCCAAGTCAGAGTGGGGAGCAGTCAAAAGTGGTGTCCCCCAGGGATCGGGGGTATTAGGTCCCCTGTTGTTTCTTATATACATAAATGACCGAGATTTAGTATAACTGAGTAGGAATAAGTTAATTCGCAGACGATCTAAAATGGGGAGATCAATTGATTCAGATAAGCGATATAGCAGTGCCTAGCCAAAGGGATCTAGATACCTTACATGAATTGGTCATTAAATTGGCAGA